>CM055646.1:24804356-25309356 GCA_029378325.1 Elaeagnus macrophylla | reverse complement strand
CCCTGTGATTCCTCTTTCTATATCTGAATAATCCCCCGAGTACACCTACCTTAACCATCGAATCCTATTTCTCTCGATCGAACCCTCACCGCAAATCCGGCTTCTGCTCACTTTCACCTGCTAGTCCCCTCCCGAACCCATTTTACGCCGTTCCCATCGACCTCATCATGCTCCATGGCTTTACATGATTATGTTTGCAACCAAGTTAGGTCTCCTACTATTTGCCCCTTTGTCTCAAGGTCCACAGAAAGGTACTCATATCACCTTGCAATTTTCTCTTTTCCTCAAATCCAACAACATCGACCTTTTCATTGCTGCTGTCAGTTTAGATAATATCCACATGTTATCAAGCAGTTTATATTTGCCATTGTTAAGAAGTCATGCTACTTGAATTGGCTTTTATAAGCCAACAATTGTCCCTCACTTCTCTTCCTCTGGTAAGCTCTATTGTTGTTTTGGGTTTAAAAATCAAATCGACTCGGATGGTATTATTGAGCGTTTCAAAGCTAATTTGGTTGCAAATAGGTTACATATAGCTGGAAGGAATCTATTACCATGACACTTGTTACCTTTTAAAATGATTTGTAGTTGTTTATTGGCTTTAAAGACCCAGAATTGGTTTCTTCACCAAGTTGATGTCAAGAATGCTTTTCTTCATGAGATCTCCATGAAAAAGTATATATTCTCCATCCTGGTCTTAAAACTCAAGTGTTTAAATTGAATGTTGTTCAATTCGTTATATGTTGCATATACATTTTTGGTTAAAGAGTTTCAATTCTAAACTATCCAAGTCTGGCTGTGGTCTTGAATTTACTTTCACCAAGCATGTGTTTAGGATCAAGACAAATCTTTATACAAGTTTTGGATTTATTTCGATCATAACTTTACGGAATGATGCATTCTTTAGCACCTCAAGTAAATTTATTTATCTAGTCATTTTATTTTTGGGACAAATTGGGTGAAATTTATTTTTAAGATAAGTTTTCACTTGAAATTAAAAGTTTTATTTTTTAATTAAAAAAATTATATTGAAATTTTTCAAGTGGTGTTTTTGGGTACAAATCTACTTTATTTCCTTGGAAAAATCAAAATGTTCTTCAAGACTTTGAATAGGCTGAACTTCTTAAAACTCTCAAATAGGCGATGTTGTTGTTAGCCTTTTTTTTCTTCCCGAGTTTCTCCTTTCTTCTTGTTAATGACAGCAAAATCTACAATGCATGGCTTAACCATAGGTTCCAACTCTCTAAGAATCTTCAATTTTATTTGAAAAAAAATAGTCCAGGAGGTATTGTTTTTCCCTTCTATGAATTATCTTTAGCATAATATTAGTAGAGTTTTATATTTCATTAGTCCAATATCGTTTTGTTAACACTTAGTTCATTTGTTTTTCTGAGATCTTCCATTATTTTTGGCTTAGAAAATTGAGAAAGAGATCTCCCAGCAGAACGTTATAGTTTTAAGAATTATGAAATGAGAGTTGTAATTAGGCACGCGATTAATAAAATTTTTAAATAAAAAAGGACCAAACTAATTTTTCCTTAAAAAATTGTTGTTAATTAAAAAGGTTAAATTAATTTTATGTTTTCCAAAAATTTGAATTAACATGAAAGAAAAATTACAATTTTAATTACAAAATTTAATAATGTAAAGTTGTAGAACCAAATTCAAAACAAAACAAAGCCCTGAAGATTCGATTTAGCTAATTGGACAGGTGACAGTTTGCCTCAAAAATGACAATGGTTTTAGGCAAAACTTCTCAAAACAATTTAGGGGAGTATAGAAAAAATGGGTAATAGATATTATCACCTAATTAAGAAAAAAATCAAGTACATTACTCAAAAAGTTCAATACATTTTATACTTAGAATTGAAAAGTTGATGGTGGCGTATTGGAGGTCAAAATTGAATTTTTGGCTGAAATTGTGTGTACAACTTAGAATTTTTCGAATGAAAACTAATTTTTTATAAAAATTTTTTTCTCAAAATGATAAAAAATATAAATCTATTAAACATAAAAAACAAACATGCATGAAAATAAAACTCAACAAAGCGATTCCTTAGGTCAATTTATGGTCGGCGTTCTTCACTCTAATTATCTACAATGGCAGTTTAAAACATAGGTATATTATATATATGTGATAATTATATATATATATGAATCATAAAGTTCTATTAAAAAAGAAAAAAAGGGCATTCATTTAAACTAGGATAAGAGATTAGAGTTGTTTTGTCTTACAACTCTTTCATACGAAAACTTTATTATTATATAGTATGTATATACTTTTAATTATGGAGATCTAGTACTTAATTTATTTTTTTAAAAGAATTATACTCCATGTTTATTTAAAATCGTAGCTAAACTATCAGATTTAAAAGTCAATGAGAACATGTTGTTTATTAGTAAAATTTACTTTTATTTATCAATGCATAAACCATACCTAAAATCACCGTTACGGTTTGCCGACCCGTAGGTTAATTTAAAAATCTTTTAGGTACGGTTATATAAGGGTACTTGAATTTTTGTAGTTAATAACCTACCCGTAGAGTTTTAGGTACGGTTGTTAAACAAACCCGTAGAGTTTTAGGACGGTTAACAACCGTGCCTAAAAGTTTTTTAATTGACCTTACGGGTACGGTTGTTAATTTTACCCGTCAATTATTATTTTATTAAAATTTTAAGAAATAACCGTAGGTCAAACTTTTAGGTACGTCAGCAACTGTACCTAAAATTTCCTATTTTCCTAAAAATACCATTTTGGTTCACTTTTAGGATGGTTGGGAACTGTACCCATAGGATTCTTTTACAATACACGGGTAACCGAACATAGGAATTTAGGTATTGTTGTTATCAAATTTTTAAGTTTAACAACCTGGATATAACTAAAGAGTGTACAAGTTTAATTAATAAAAGGAAAAAGTTAAAGGCATATTACCTTAAAAATAGATGGGCAAGATGGATTTAAATTTATCTCTTTTATAAGATTTATCCACACTTTATATGCTACTGTTGTATATATATAAAAAAAATTATATTTTTGAGTTGTGAACCCATTTTACATATTTCTTCAACTTAGCTTCTTAATAAATTTTTATTTTGTAATTATTCACATTAAAATAACTATTTAGTCCAAGGAACCCCTACAACAATGACAATGGATGAACATATATACACATGAAAAATGAGTTTAAAAAATTATTAAAATTTAATTGATCCTTTCAATTCTCACAATATATTTATATTTAAACTTTGAAAACATTATTTATTTATTTTATTTTATTTTATTTTTTTGATAAAAGATTGATCACGTTATATTTATATTTCAATTAAATTTGTCAAACATATTAATTGCATGTCATGAACAATAATAATACGTTGCTAAAGCCAGAAAGCAAGGAGATGATAATGACAAAAAAGTTGAAGCAGCGTAGGGAGTGATTATCGGATCCAGCATTCAAAGAGACGTTGGGATTTTTTTTTTGTCAAAAGAAAAAATCTCCGTAGGGAAGAGGTGGTAACTCTTGTGGAAAAACTGTCAGAAGTTGTTTGTTTACAAAGAAAGCGTAAGAAAAATATAAAAGAGTGAGCATAGAAAGGGTGATGGAGAGAAAGAGAACAGAGATGAAAAAAAAGACTTTCATATATTTTATTATTTTTATATTAAAAATGTGTATAACATTGTGCTTTATATATACTATAATTACTCATAGCCTAGCCAGATGACTGGGACCTATATATCTATGAATTGTAATAAATTGTACGTTCCAAGTACAACAACTTTGTAACTTGTATAACAACTTTCTAACATACACAATACTGAGACTAACAAATGCTAACATACACATTGTCTAACAAACTAGAGTAGACTAGATGTTGGAATAACTTTTGCATTTATCAGCACCTTCTTGCAATGCTTCTATTGTCAACATCTTCCTTTCAATTCTATCTATAAGAAAGTAAATTCAAGTATAACGAGTAAACTCATCTATAAAAACTACATACCATTTGTAGCCATTGTGAGAGACCATAGGTGCAGGCCCCAAACATCATTATGTATCACCTATAAAGGTTTTGTAGCCTTTCTGCTGTCTATAGACGTAAATAGTAATTTATGAGTTTTTCCCAATTAACAAGCCTCACAAACATTAGACTGTGTATTCAAATTGCAATTAATTTGTTCTTTATGTAATACATCATGTACAATCTTAGAAGATGGATGCCCTAATCTCAAATGCCATAACAAAGCATCACCATTCAAAGTACAAGTTAATGCCACTTGTTGCTTTTCAAAAGCAGGACTATTTACAGATTCTTGTGACTTATTTAGCATAGAAACAAAAGTATGACCACTAGTAGTCATTACATCAGTAGTAATATGAGTAGTACCTTACATAGGGAAAGTTGACTTGAAAAGTAGATCAAAAGCATAGAGACCTTTCTTAACCTTGCCTTCCAACAAAACCTCCTTTGTCTCCTTGTCCTTGACAAAGCAAACATCAGAGTAGAACTTAATGAAAACATGGTTATCTTCAACAAATTTAGAAACCTTAAGAGATTTTTGGCAATTTTAGGCACATGTAACATATCTCTTAGTATAAATTCTTGACTAGAATTGTTAACACATGAAATGATACTACTACCAGTATGTTGTATGATCATACCAGCACCATTGCCTATGTGCAATTGTTCAAGTCCTTTGTAGTCCATTTTGGCAACTAAATTTCCTGGGTCTATTGTAACATGGTGAGTTGCTCCAAAGTCAACATACCAAGAAGGATCAGTCATTGTATTAGGTGTAGCCATGTATGCCTGTGCATTTTGTGACTGAGTCGAGCCATTAATGTGACTTTCACTGGAGATTTTGATTATTACTTTGTGGAAGGAAATTGTGATCAAACCTATACCAGCACTTTGTTGCCAAATGGCCAACTTTTCCACAAAGTTGACAGAGATGTCTGCCTCCATTGTAAAGCCCTTTGCCTCGACCTCTTCCTCTGAAGTTATACGACTAATCTCTTGAAACTTCATTTTCAAAAGGACTAAAAAATTATTTAAGTTTGTCAGTGTTGAAAGGAATGTAAGAACTTTTTCCTATGCTTGAATTTTTTTGAGAATCAAACTTACTTGCAAGATTCACATAAGGAAGTAAAGAATTGTTGAAATTGTCATTATTTCAATTCTCTTTTCTTGACTACGCAATAAAGCTTGTAGTTCACGCACAGTTGTAGGTTCAAGTTTACTTTGGACAGTAGCATGTACAATATCATAATTGTGATCTAAGCCATTAAGAATTGCATGTACTTGATCTTCTTCATTTACAAAATAACCAGCAATTGATAAATGTCTCAGAATCTCCTTAATCTTTGAAATAAACTTCATAATTGGCAAAGTACCTTTTCTCATATTGCTTATTTCTGATATATAATGAAAAATTATTACTCTGGAACCAGTTGTAAAAGAGTTCTCGAGTGCATACCAGATTTCAGAGGAAGTTTCATAATCAGACACTTATTTGATCAATTCATCTGTCATTGATACTATAAGCCATGAACCAATCATTTGGTCTTGCTTGATCCAAAATTGGTAGTCAAGATTAATTTTTTCACCATCAAGAACTCGCTGTGAACACTTTCTTGTACCAAGAACAAAATCTTCAAGTTCATAACTCTTGAGTATACGTAGTGTTTGTTTCTTTCAGATCATATAATTTGATCTGTCTAATTTAATAGTTGAAATCTGATTATGAAAAGTTACTAAAAACTTATCTGTAGGATCTGTAAATGACAAAGATTCTAGAAATTTTCTTGTCGTTTGACTAGGATTTTCCATTGTTGAAGAAGAATTTGAGAGCCTATGCTCTAATACCATGTAGAAAAACTAATAGAAATTATTTGTTTACAAGAAAAGCGTAGGAAAAATATAAAAGAGTGAGCAAAGAAAGGGTGATGGAGAGAAAGATAATAGAGATGAAGAAAAAGACTTTCATTTTATTACTTGTATATTAAAGTTGTGTATAACATTATACTTTATATAGACTGTAACTACTCATAGCCTACCCACATAGCTGAGACCTTTACATCTATGAATTGTAACAAACTGTACGTTCCAACTACAACAACTTTGTAACTTGCTAACATACACAAGACTGAAACTAACAAATACTAACATACACATTGTCTAACAAGCTAGAGTAAACTAGAGGCTGGAACAACTTTTGCATTTATCAGCACCTTCTTGCAATGCTTCTGTTGCTAACATCTTCCTTTCAACTCTATCATACTTTATCTGCAAGTTGAAAGAATTTTAGGACTTTTAACTCAGTCCACTTGCTATAATTACATACAAAAGCATAATGGGAGCATTATTATCCAGTATTTGTGTACAGGGATTAAACTCAAATCATCGTCCATAGCAACACTCAAACTTGCATCTTTATGTCTATCAACTCAGCTGTAATGCCCCGATATTTTACATACAAATAAGGGCATTATCTAAACATTTTAGAGATTGAAAACCTTGATACAATTAATTGTGGCTTTATTAAAAGAAAAATTGAAAAAATTGTATAGACATTAAATGGAAAAAGATTTTATAGCTAAAAAAACTTATAAAGAAAAAACTTGCCAAAAAGTTTAGCACTTATTAAAGTTTACAATTTATTAGCCAAGAAAAAGGGAACTTAATCTTAAGGAACCAATAACAATCCTCAAGCATTGCCAAATTCTCATCATGGTGTTCCTGAAAACGTGAAAGGAAGTTTGGGGTGAGTGAAATCACTCAGTAAGCAAACTTACCTTACTTGAAACATTAAGCAACCACATGTAATAAACAATTTATTCAAGACAAACAACATGTCAATGCTTGTGTTTTCAATATGAATGTCGATGTAATGCATGGTCTCTACTTAAACAATGATCTTTGAAAACCATATTTCAAATAATGTCGTGACTCGTATCCAAAACATACAAAAACTTATTTTTCTTAATAGGTCGCTTCTCATAGCAAAACGTTCAAAAATGATCTTTCTCAATATGTCACGACTCATAACAAAATTGTTCAAAACTATATTTTATAGAATGCCATGAACTCTATCGCATGAATGGTGGAGCCAATACAAAATGTCACCCGTCGGCAACCAAAACAATAAATCACCCGTCGGTGACCAAACAATAAATCACCCGTCGGTGATTAGCACGCGTGAAGGGTAAGTGCAAGTGAGTCATAAAATCGTAGGGTCAAAGCTGGAATTCCATAACAAATGCTCACATGCAAAAATACGTCCAAAACATATAGTAAGGAACCAAATATCCTCGGGTACCCAAGGACACCTCCCCCACACGGCTCAAAACAATTACAATATGCTCCCAATTAGAGTCCAATCATAACGATGGTCAAAAGCATTCTATCAAACCATTTTCAAAAATTTGTTTGATTTTTAAAGTCGAAAGTTATAATTCAAAACATGAGTTTTTAACATCAAAAGTTTTGAATGTTATGCATATGAACATGCTTATGCCAATACTACATAACCAATAATCAATTATGCAAACACAAAGCACATATACATACAAAAATGAGATCACGCTATCTATTTAGCCATAACGGTTACAAACAAAACATATATGTAAAAACGACCACGAAAATATTCATACACAAACAAAGCAAACAATACTTAATATTACAAGTAGGGTTAGTCTACTTACCTGATACGAATAACTAGCACAGCTAAAATCACCCACTAGTTCGCTTGAAATTTAACCTAAATACATTATAATTAAATAAATATTAGACTCTCATATTATTTAAAATTATCTTCCTTTTCTTAATACTTAAGTCTAACCCTCATTTTAGGCATAATATTCTTTTCTAAAAATTTCGTATTTTTATCACAAAATTATTAGTTGTTTTCACTGTAAACGGAAACTAAATAATTTATTTTAGGCTTAAATGGTGTCATAAAATAATAACATTATACATAATTTTCATAGAGGTATAGTAAAATGTCCAGTAAAATTTATGGGTAAAACCGAATGCTTAGAAATTATAAAAATAATTTTTGTTCGCTAACTTTTAAAGCTGTCCATTTAAGAAAATCAGCGACCCTACTAAAGTTAAACATTTTTAGAAAAATATTAGTAAGCTATCTTGAATTGAAATTTTTACAGTACCTCTATAACTTAGATATGAACATATATCTAAATTTTCAAATATTTTGGATTCCTTTTTCATGGCTAAAACAGGTTTTGAATCTAGTTTATAAAATCTACTATAAACGTTTTTAGCAGCGAACATATATAAATAAACAAATTATTAAATTATTTATATCTAATCTAAAAATCATAAAATTTTACCACATAATAAATAAGACACCTATAACATTCTATAAAAAAATTTCATATATTTTTAACATATATAACACCATAAATTAATTCCGAACTTTTTGTTTTAATCCTTCAAGTTTCCTGTTTTCAGCAGAAAATTTTGACTTCGAAAAATTATATAAAATTAAATACATGGATTTTTATAATGATTCTAAAACCAAAGTTTTATTTTTATGTCTAGTTTCAAAGATAAAAATTTCACGTTCAGATCAAAATCGGAACTCATATAAAATAACCCTAAAATACGAGTTGTTCAGAAATTGACGGATTAAAAATATGAACTTCAAAAATTCATAATAAATTCAATACAAATTATATTTTGACAAATAGATATTCGTTAGACTCTTCAATAATTATAGTTTGTTATAAAAATCATTTGACGAATATAAAGGTTCATAAATAATTTATTTTCACGTTTTAACATAAATTTTGCAAATAATTATCTTATAAAAATTCCTAAACACTAACCATAAACTTTTACATCAAAACCAATAAAGTGAGGGAGAGTAATTAAAAAGCTTACCTAGCTTACTTCATAAACTTTTATTCTCTTATGGTTGTTGTTGTGAGAGACATATAAGAGAAGAATAGATGTAGGATTTTTTTGTTTCTCTTTTGGTCTAGTAGAGAATTTATATACTTTGTTCTAATAAAGAGTTTATATGTGAGTAGAAACCTATTCTTATTAGGATATTCTAATTATTATTGTCATATTCTTTGAATTAAATAAGAGTCCAATATACCTTAGACAACAAATTCAAACCTACTATCTGCTTTATCTTTAAAGAGTTTATTTATACTTATAATTCTATTTTAAAATTATAACTTACTCTCAAATAACTCTTTATTTTTTAATAATTAACGTTATTTGAAAATTTGGGATATTACATACAAAAGCATAATGGGAGCATTATTATCTAGTATTTGTGTACAGGGATTAAACTCAAATCATCGTCTATAGCAACACTCAAACTTGCATTTTTATGTCTATCAACTCAGCTATGAGGCCAACTGGACTAACTTATTGTGGGTGCCAAGGAATTTGACCTTCCAAAGGGGCAAGTAATTCCAAAAATACAATTTAATCATGAATTAATTACTATTTCTTTTGAGTGATGATAATATTTGTTGGACCTTTTTAGAGTAACTTACCATTGCTTTTATTTTTGTTGTGTTTAGAGCATTTATGGCACTTAAATTATGCACGTTATTAAGAAATTACACCAAAAAGGACAATATTGGTGAATATCTTATTTTCTTTGATGCTTAAGTTAGTTTTTGAGAAAAAAATTAAGATCAAATAAAATTGGAGAGCTTTTTAATAGTGATCTTATAAGTATCTTTTGAAAGATTATAATGACCCATTTATAGGTTTATGATTGGTTACATTTTTATAAATAATTTATATACATTAATTAATATTTAAATTGTTATATATATAATTTAAATATTAATAATTAATATAAATTATTTAAATATTAATTACCTACATTTGAGTTATTAATATATATTTTATTTAAAATTTGTTTAATAATAATGTGTTGATTGTATTCATTTATTTTTTTTAAAATTTACGTGAGTTGATAAAATAGAGCCTCACATACAAGGTCATTGGAGTGAAATCAATTATGATTGTAACTTGGGATTCTTAAGGCCCAATTCATTCGGACTTCAAAAATTGTTTGCACTGATCCAACTTTATTTTTTCTTGAGTAAAATATAATATAATTTTTACAAGGGGTTCTGATATGCATCTGTCTAGTTGCTACTTGAAATTATTCCATACATAAATACTTGTGTAGTTGCTTTATTAGTCAAAAAAGTGAGGAGTTCCTTTGTTAAGAAAGTTTTAGGAACGTGAAAAGTGAAACTGTGCTGCAATTGCTAAGTACGACCCTAGAATTTTATAAAACACATACTGAAATGCTTATGTCTTTAGAAGCGTATTCGAGCGTAAGGTATACCATATAAAGGCCATCTTATACTGGATGCCCTTTTCTTATTTTTCAAACGGCTTGAACTTAACGTTTTGTTTTAGATATGTCATTAAAAAAATTAACCAATCTATTTTGTCTTGTTGTGATTTGTCAAAGATAAACCTCTGCTGGTTAATTTTAAGACGATTGTAGTTGATTGCGTGATTTTTCTGCTTACCTTTCTTGGCTTTCTTTTTATGTGTAAATCATAGTTACTTTGTTCTTTCATTTTCTCAATTTATTTCACAATATTGATTTGATTGAAACTGCCAATGAACTTGTTTTTTTCTTCTTCTTTTTCGTTTCTTTTGTAGATGTGTTAGCTATACGCAAGTACACCACTATGAGTTGATTTAGTATTAGTAAGGTGGGGGCAGCAAGCTATTGCAACGCTAGTAACTTTCCTACCTATACTGTAAACTTGTTTTACTCAATTTTAAAACAATCTTAGCTTATGACGCTTGCCTTCGAATCACCTATGATACTTTTATGTACCAGCATATATATCGTTTTTTTTTTTAACAGAGAGCATATATATCATTAATGTGTGATTAATAAGTATATAAATTTTTGAAAAAATTATCAAAAATAACACTCTTAAAATTTATAATAACAAAATTAGCTCCGCAATAATATTGAACGTTTAATATTAAACGAGTCTAAATTATCGTCGTTCAATTCCAATTAAACGAATGTTTTAAAAAAAAATGATATATCATTCATTTTTTTAATTGTGAAAATATAAATTTGGACATAAAATGTACTATTTTTGTTATTACAAATTATAAACCCCATTTCTCATATAGTAATATATATTTTATTTTACTGAACAATAATTAGATTGGCCATTTCTTTCTTGTTTTCTAAAAAAGTTTCCTTCGGTTCAAAGACCGCCAAATCCAATCCTAGCGGGAAAATAAGGGTATCCATTTTCCGCCCCAAATAAACCAAACGACAGCGTTTTAGTGCACCGACAGTAAAATCTGAAGTCTGAATCCGCCAATACAATTTCCTCAACTGTAGCTAGCCTGTAGCCGCTACTGACAACTGTCTCCAAATGGATTCGACCAATCAAAACCACTCATCATCATCAGTCGACTAACCGACACCGAACCTCACTGGCGGTGAGACTCCGAGATTGCCCGGCGACTGGTGTTCATAGACACAAAGCTCTCTCATTACTTCCATGCACTAAGCCAAAACCGTCTTGCCTCGGCAACTCCTCCTTCTAAAACTCTCCGTTGATTGCCGATTATTCCTTTCCATCTATTCTCTTCCCAAATTCCCAAACCCTCTCTAGTTCCCTCCGACATTTTCTCTCCTGTATCATCCTCGGCCTCCTTCTCGACCTCGCTCTCGTCTGTATAATCAAATCCCTAGTGCGTAATTCGCGTCCTCTCTATAATGCCGACAAGAACGCTGCCGTTTCAATGGATCACTTTTCCTTCTTTAGCGACCACGAGTCTAGAGTTTGTTTTGTGGCCTCATTCTTTTTTCTTAGGGTTTTAGGGCTTGGGCAGTGGTCACATCCGTTTCAAGTGTTCGCTCAGGAGGCATTTCGTTTTCGATGTTTTTGCTGGGGCGTGCTTGACGTTGTCTTTGCGTTTCGGTTTCTGAGGATTTATTAGAAATTCTCTGTGAGGTAATGATACTGATTAATTATTCTTATATTTTTTTATAATTCTAAGCAAAATTAATAATAATTTTAAACGTGTTCATGATTTTTTAAAACTCAAATACACCTATCCTCAAGGCTATCATCAACTGGCAGATGACTTCAGGGTTTGTATTGGCAGAAATTTACCTTTGACGAATCTACTTTCTATCACAATTTTATGATAATTTCAAATGGTGTAGTGAAACTTGATTGGGGCCACAATGGTTAATTTTAGTATTGATCATTATTAAATTTTTAAAAAGTCAATCAAAGCATGCCATGATTAATTATCAGAAATTTAATTTGTGATATAATCATATAAAGTATTTCTCTTGTAGATCAGCCTTGAAAAGGTGACAGGCAACTTCATGTTTCTCATGAGCCGTGCTCATATCAACTTTATTGTGAGTCTGACAGACTCAATTTAAGGTTTTGGTTGGACCAAAATACATCCCATTTTGAGTTCAATCAATGTATCTGATTCCCAGTTTCCATTTGACTCTTGTTGATTGTCAGGTTTTACGTTCCTACATAACATGTTAGCTTAGATCCCACCATTTGTTCCTTCCCGCATTCAAAATGCAGAAAAAATGGGAGAAATCATTATCTTTTTAGAGAAATTTTTATCTTTATGCTTTTGACCACTTGATTTATGACTTCGACATGGGACTGCTCTTCAAAAATGAGGATTAGTAGCAGTGATATAGGTTGTGGGGTAACTCTTTGGGTACAAGTGTTGAATAAGACTATAAAATTCTTAAACTTTGGATTTTATAAGCAAGTGTTACTTAAATTGAGTCTTATAGAGCAAAATTTGTAGAAATTTTATTAATTGGAACTTGTAAAATCTTTGTTGATACTTCTCAATGCTCCTCTTTTAGTAGAATTCACTTGTTTTAAAACCTGCCAGAGATTAAATTAACTTCTTTTCTATATCAGATGCAACAAAGGATTAGATGATTTCTTCTTTTTAGAGCAGCCTGGGTTTTGAGAATTCCTTGATAGATTTCTGTTGCTCTCGACAAATACAGCCAGAGTCTTGAACTGCTTGAAGTTGAAGCTATGCTCTGGTAATTTTCATCTTATTTCAGTTATTGAACATAAAATACTAAATGAAACAGGACATATGCTTGGACAGTTAAATGCCAAACTGCAATAAATAAATAAATCAAATTAGTAATCAATCGTACATAACAACAATCCTGAGTTTGGCGATGAAGGTTAGACCATAGAGTTTCTGCAGATTAGACAAATGGACCTTCCACTGTTTTTTAGCTGGGTGTGTTAGTGCTTCCTTTCTATCGGATATTTTGTAAGTGCTGAATAATTTTTTTCATAAATGACTCAATTATTAAATTAATTTTATTTTTAATTCTTATTTGTTAATAAACAGATGTTTATTTTTTTTTCTAACTCTAAAAAATATATGTTCATTTATATTATAAAGAAAATATATATTTTTTTTTGAATGAAATTATGTCATATAATTAAATTATAATTTTTCGGTAACAACTAATATTAATATTTATAGATATATTTATAATTTAATTTTGCATAAATATTGATGATATTATTGATATGCATGTGAAAGCAAAAGTAAAAAAAAAATGAAAAATATTCTAATTTTAGATAATAACTTAATATAGAAAAAAATTAAATAATATTGAATCTATGAATCTATCTATACATTAATATCATGAGTAAAAATAAGATGTCATATTGAAGGCTATGACATGTAGTTGGAAATTGTTTGAATATAATGATAAATATGTCATGAGTATATTGTTTGCTCTATTTTTACTGTCTCTTTGATACTATGTGTTAAGTCAATAATTTATAAATTATTGTGAAGGATTTTCAAAATTTTCATATGTATATTAATGAGAGATCATTTTTATTGATATTAATATTTATTGAATATAAATTTTTAACAGTATTTCTTTCTTATTATTGTATATCGTTATATTCTTCTTCACTGTGTAATTCTTTCAAATAACATTTATGCTATAGATAGCACTTGAAAAAATTCCATAAATTTAATTGCTAAAATTTCAAGAACAAAAGAATTGATTATATCGTGAATAATATGTAATTTTTTTTGCAAAATTATACTACATAAATTAATATAATTATATTATGGATAATATCTACAATAGATCCACTATATTGGATAATATTATGGATATTTGATAAATAAATAAATAAAAAAACTACATATCATATCCATATCAAAACTTATGGATATTGGATTTTTTTAGAAATTTATCAAAAATAACACCCCTTAAAATTTATAGTAATAAAACTAGCACTTCTAATAATATTAAACGTTTAATTTGAATGGGTCTAAATTGTCGTTGTTCAATTCTAATTGCATCGGTGTTAAAAAAAAATGACATATTAATATTTTTTTTAATTGTGAAAATATAAGTTTAAATACAATGAGTGTTAGTTTTGTTGTTACAAATTTAAGGGTGCTAGTTTTGTTGTTGTTTTTTTTTTTTTTTATCTATGCTAACCAAGTACCGGATCTTTTTAACAAAAGTTATAGTTTGCGCATATTATTCATACTTTCATCATTATATGAAGTAAATGTATAAATATTATAAGTTTGTAATATATATTTTAAATAATATAATTGTGTAAATATTACAATTGAACGCATAGAATTGTGTTTATGATTTTTGTTAATGCTAAGTAGTGCTCGTAATAGGAAAATAGATGTAAACTTTACCCTTGTGGCGATAACAGAAGAGTTCTAAGTGGATTACTTTCCATCAGTTTGGTTGTAGACAACTAGAATAGGGTATATCGACGCACGCAATAATTCTTTGGGAAATTACCAAAAATAGCACCTCTTAAAAATTATAATAACAAAACTAGCACCCCTTGTGTTCAATTAGAATTGAACGTTTAATATTGAACGTTCAATATTCAATTTGAACGTAAAATATTGAATATTCAATATTAAATAGGTCTAATTATCGTCATTCAATTCTAATTGAACGGATAATATTGAACGTTCAATATTGAACGAGTCTAAATTATTGTCGTTCAATTTTAATTAAATACAGAAGTGCTAATTTTATTATTATAATTTTTGGAGGTGTTAGTTTTGTTATTTTCCATAATTCTTTTTTGTTGGCTTAATGCATAATTGCTATTGTTAGATGATGACGTGAAATGTGAAAAAGAAAAGTCACGGGATAAGGACGAAGATTAAGGAGGTTGTTTTGTTTTTTTTTTTTGATTGAATTAATGAATTGACTTGTCGACCATTCACGTTCAGCCCTAAGGGATAATGGTGGCCTTATTGTAAACTGGGCTTAATTGTCTCTGTTATCTTGGTCATTCTTGTAGTTGTATTTGTTTGCTAACACTTGTTTATGCGCTCATGTCTATTTTGGGAAGTACTAAAAGATAAGGCGATGATGTATATGTTTTGCTGTGTATTCAAACATGCGATGGCTTTATAGTCATTGTCGTTGTGGCCTGGAGGTTGTTATTTGATTTAATAATAAAAATTTATGTTAGTAAAATTGTCGCAATTATTTTTTATATTATCACAATAAAAACGTGTGAATTATTTAATATATTATTAGCATTAATTACATTCTAATGTAATGTGACTATGGTTAAATAAAATTATTATTAATAAATAATTAATGTGATAATAATAATTTAAATTGCATATTAACTTTAAACCGAGGCATTACATTAAAGAGAATGGTACTTGTCCTAAATTGAGGAGTGGAGGTTACGTTAAGCATCTCATTATGTGTCATTTCCCGGGAGACTTTGACACCATGGGGTAAGTACCAAGTAGTTGGGTCTTTTCAAATTTTTCTTAGTACTTTGACAACTGTATTTGTGATGATAGTTTGTATTATAGTTTAATTCATTGTATTAAATTTAAATTTAAATTTAAATTTAAATTATAATTATGTATAAATTAAATTAAATTTTTACATGTTTCAACCTAACTTAAATAATTAAAAAAAATTAAATTAAATTTGGATCAATCTATTAATTTAAAATAAAATAAAATAAAATTTTAAAAAAAAAATAAAAAAAAATTATATTAAAATTAAAATAATCTTTCATTTTTTTTAGTATTTTTCTTTTATAATATATTAGTTATTTTTCTTCTTTTTTAAAAAAATAAATAAACAGATAATGAATAAATAATTGTAATGTATTTATTTGTCATAATATTATGTTATATTCTTTAATGTTAATACATTTAATAATTTAAATCTACCTAACTATTTAAATAAAAAATAATAATATTTATCTTTAATTTCAATTAGTATTATGAAGTTTTTATTTTTAAATAAATTATATATTAGCTTTTGAAGTAAAATTTTAAACATTTTATCAGCTTGTGTTATATTATTGTCTTTTAAACTAGTTTATTATTTTAAAAATTATGTATTATATAATAGTCAAAGTTATATTTTTGTGTATATAAAAACTTTATATTTTTGTGATATTTTAAGTTACTTGAACTTTTTATTTTTTTTATAAGTATATTTGTTTAATTTACTAATCTCGATTTATTTTATTTAGTGGCAAGGATAAATTTTATTAGAATTTGAGAGTTTTTTATTTTAAATATGAGTTTTCATGAGGGCACGACGATCTCTAACTTTTGTAAGGGTGAGATTTGATGGTGTTTATCTATTGCTTAATTAATTTAAAAATTGACTCTTTACTTTAATAATTATATATATATATATATATATATATTATATTATGTTTTATGTAATATTGCTTGAGCTAAGATTTTTTTTAATAAAAAAGTCATATTATCTATTAAAAAAAATGCAATTAACAATTTAATTTAGTTTAAGTTTGTTTGTTTGTATTTGTGTTTAGTTTAGATTCGAATTTACGGACTCGAATTAAACTTAAATTAAATTAAGATATAATTAATTTAAATTATGCTAATTTTATATAAATTTAAACTAACTCAGCTCATATAAATTATCATGCCTAATATGTGCTTGTCAGAGTTTTTTCTTAGTAGTTGATTTTTGCGTTTAAATTGGTTTTGGCCTAAATTATTACCGAAACAGACGAGCTTATACAATGTTACATATCATGAGTTGGGTTGCTTGATCCATATTTGTGTCGATGCTTCATTGGACGGTTAATATTATTTATTTTTAATTTTTGAGTAAATTTCTACCATATATTGTATTGCTGGCCCCATTACACAATTAATCACTATGAGTAATGATGTAAAAAGATGAAAAAGAAGAAGAAGAAGAGAAAAAACAAGTAAGGTTTAATGTCAATCTCGCAAGAGTTGAGTTCAAAAGTGCAAATTATGATTGTTGCCATTCCTATTTCTCCATCATTGAATGACAATTAAAGACAATGTATTTTGTTTTACTGTAATTTATTTACTGGCGTATTGACAAAAACAGCATTCAGTCTTGTCTTAGCTGGTGCTTCTGCTGTTTTAAAAAAGTTAAGCTTAGACCAAAATTCCGTGGAAATCATAGACGACTAGTCAAACTCTTATTAATTAGGAGCCTTATGACAAAATAAAGCAGCTACGAGAGATAAGGGTAGCCCTGATAATAATGATATTTCTTGGGCATGTCTCTTCAGAAACATGTTAGTGTAGCTCTAGAAAGTGATTTTACACTGCCAATTTAACTGGCTCTTTTACTCGTAACTATTTTCTAAAGCTTTTTCTATAAATGAATAAAAAAGAGTTGAAAAAAAAGGCACTAAAGGACCACATACACCACACTTAACCATAAGTAGTACAGAAATCGATGATTATGAAAGGGATTGGACGATTGGTTTACTACATTTTTTTTTTAATTTTATTTGTGGGATTGATTACTACTTGCTCGTGGTTTTACCACAGACCACTGCAACAAAAACAGATACCTGGGCAGAGGGATTCACTGAAAAGCTGACACCATTTCAAATGTGGAAAAACTTTGACAATTTGAAGCTCTGCTCTCTGTCCTGTTATTATCCGCCACCAGAAACCTTTATTACATGAAAATTTGAAACACTACGTTCATTTATAACCAAATCTTATTAGAATGATATTCTCATATTCATATGTGATTTGAGTGAAACTTTTTTGTGAGATTTTTGTGTGTTTAATTAGATGTTAAAATTTAGAAATAGTGAAATGGCTTGGATTTTTTTTCTTTACCTCTTAAACACATACTTACAGAAGAAATAGCCAAAATATTGAGAGATTCCATCTTCAGTTTCTAGGCTCTTTTGCATATCAGTTATAAAGACAGTGGCATGAGAAATGAGAATCCTTACCTTTTGGTTAGAATTATATGTCATGACATTGACGCATGAAGTTTGACTCATTCCACGCCTGTGTTGGTAACTTGCTCATGCATTTAGCTTTTACTCTGAAACTATTTATAGTCACTCATCAAAAAGAGGCTAGCCAGGGATGAAAGTCCTTGTTTTCTTGTTATGATCCTAGTCATGATCATCGTGAATGCATTAGATAATAATTTAGATGAATGAGATAGCAAAAATTGCTATTAGATGGTGAAAACAGAGTAATTAAAACCGGAACTGACTATCTCTGCTTCTTACTGTTTTTTTTTTTTTTTTTTTCGGGCCTGTTTGTAACTTACTCTCAAGAGTATTCACGTGCCACAACTACTCATGATTTTATAGAAAGCTTTGTCATATAACTTTTGTTGTTGAGAATAGTTTGAATATCAAATAAAAAGCCTCTCTTAATCATTTAGAATAGACATCATCTAAAGGCTAAAGCTACAAATATGCTATAACTTTATCTGCTTTTCATGGTTAATTTTCAAAGATAATACTACAATAGCCCCTAGCTGAGGATCTATATGTGTATTACTTGTTTGCATGTGTCCCACATCAAGTATAATTCAAAGAACATTGTTCCTCTATTAATTCTCTGTCTTCTTCCCCGTGCACGATTAACAGGTTCTGGTCACACAAATCACATCAATAACCAAGATTTTTTTGTACATTCTCCACTATTCAACTAATATAAAGTGGTAGTCCATTTGAAATTGAGATGCTCTTTAATTCGTACCCGGAACTCAAGCTCAATGATCGATAGACGGGGGTCTTTATAATTATATGAACGTGTTACGTGTGGCCTACAAAGAGACATTTGCCAACTAAAAGTCATCAAGTTGAAAAGAATCCACATTACAGATATACAAATTAATGGTATCTATCTTCTTTTGAACGAAGATAACATTGTGCCTAAATCAGTATTTTTCTGAATACTAGTATGGGCAGTCACATGCTTTGCTGGACAAAGATATACATTTTGATTTGATATTAAAAAAATATAAAAAATTTGAATTGATAGAGGGAAGCAAATAAATGTTTCTCTATGAAAATAGGGCACAAAGAGCTGTGAGGGGCCTGTTGTTAGTGCTCCAATGAGTTGTTTCCCAATTGGAAGCTTTGTGATCTCCATCAAGGGAAATTGTTTCTTGTTTAGTACTTAAGAAACATGGATTTGATGCTCCTTGTTGGTTTCTTTTAGACACTTGTACTCAACCACATTTTCTTAATTTCTTCTTGTTTTTTAGTTAGTTGGGTAGCTATACAGATCTATATCACATTAAAGGCATTGTTGATGGGTTTGAGAAACCTTTTCATCAATCTGATCAATTCTGCAATCTGGGTTTTCATCTTAAAATATAAATCTGCCATAAAATTAGGATCTTGAGCACTCTATGCATGTGCTTTTACTACTGATATTTGTTTTCATTTTCTTAGAGTTGAAGGGTATGTTTGTTTCTGCTCATCACATCCTTTAAAAGCCTACTAACGGTCAAAAAAAAAAAAAAAGAAGAAGAGAAAAAACGACTCTATCTTCCTACATTTCTGCCATTTTCACTATATCTACACAATTAGTGAGGTAAGTAAGATACCATCTATATGTCTTGTATTAAATAAGTAACAGAGGAAACATCTGCTTCCAAAACACAACACAGGGAAATAGATCATAGTTTGAAAATCTGAAAAATAAATTGAAAACGAAAAATGAAAATAAATATGCCATTCATTTTCTTGAATAGATTTAATATTGTTTCTGCTTTCTTAAATTTAAATTATCGGTTTTGTTTCCTACTTCTTATTCTAATGAGAGAGTAAAATGGTAAAAACAAGATATCCTATTGTCAGATATAATAAATATTGTTATCATACTTGTCATACTTAATGTATTAATTAAACATTATGTTATTTATTTTTATATATATTATGTGGCATCACCACAGAAACAAAGATAAAAGAGACTAATCTGACTCCAGATTTTGTTAAGCACTTAGCCAAATTGCAAGTTGTCTAACATGTAAAATAATAGTAAAAGTAAAACCGAAACTGAGCAAAGTCACTTGTTATGAGTACTACCCACGTGTGTAAAAAAAAATCCTCAAACTTTTGCTTCGTGTCTGCATGTGTGTCATCACTCAGCACTAGCTAGAATCATTAGATACAAAATCCTTAAGAAAAAGTTAAAACATATATGAATTTTAAATGAGGGAGTACACTATCCCGTAATTAACTAGGGAATGATGCCTCTTACTTCTTGCCTCCAAATGCGCAAACAAAAGGTATTACATCTTGGTTCATACCATAAGCTGTGCATATCAAGAGGACGCTCATATCAATAAATTTTTTACTGTAAAAATAGGGGCTGATGTCAAATTAGTATTCATATTTTTATTTTAATATTTATTATTTTTCAAGTTATTTAGCGATACTTTATATTTATTTATGTTAATTTCTTTTTTGTATTTATTATTTTTTAAGTTCTTTAATGATACTTCATTAATCTCCAAATTATTAAAAATGTACTTTTTTTTTTTTTCTATTATGAATTAACATAGGATATTATTGTACAAATAGTGTGACAAAGAAAAAGCCGAAGTCCTTAAAAGTTTGTGGAATGGATGTTTTGGGGAGTTTAATAATATATTTTTGATTTTTATTAAATTTAATTTTGTAATTTTTTTTTATTCTTATTTAAAACTGTTCATCAAATCAATGTGTTAGATGACAATGTTACATACTAATTGTTGTTTGGTATTTAAGAAATTTGGTGGTCATTATGTACTTTTTTATATTTCTAATTATTCCTTCCAATATTTATTCATATGTAAGTTATGGAATTTTTTTATTTTTTTTATGAGTGTAAGTTATGGAACTTTATTACTTTCTAACAGTTTTATCAAATGAAAAAAAAAAATCAGAAATCTAATTTTAAAAGATTTCAGATTGATTCTTTAATAAATTAGATTTTGAAAAGGAAAAAAAAAAATCATACAAATACATTATTGAAAATCACTGAAAGTAAATTAAAAATAAAAATTGTTATCAATTAAGATGAAGAAGCTTATTTGATGCGCACATTAAAGTAGGCAGTGGAAATACCTATATGACAAATATTTTATTGATAATATCCATAATATTATCTTAATTTAGTTGCTTCTGTTAATGTTAGACTGTTAGAGTCAAGCAAAGCTTCAGTAAAAAAAAAAAAAAAATGTATATATATATATATATATATATATATCACACAGTAAAAGTTTAGATAAATAATCATTCATTCTTTTTTAGGTGAGTGGAAAATGACCAAATACTTCGATCTTTTCTAAGAAATCGCAAGTATCTCTTGTACATTTAACTTTAAAATGAACTCCACGTGTCAAATACACCACCAGTGAGTGTATATTACTATATTATATGTAAGAATATTCCAAACTAGTAGTATACAATTTTGCAAAAAAATAAATAATACCTCCATCAGGGAGGGTCACTGCATTTTATCTCAAGTTTGCATTTAAGTTTATTAATTATTAAAAAAGTATCATTATGAGCTAATATTAGAAGCTGTCGTCAAAATTTTTATTAATCATTACGTACATTTTTATTGCAACGAACTTATAATCTCATACATGTAACAATTTTATACCTATTCTATTATGAATTTTAGTATATAATTAATGGTAAGATTCATACTCTTTATTTCAAGTCAAAAATTTAAATAACACTAAAATGTTATTTTATTTATAAAAAAAAAGTACATAACATAACTAGAATTTTATTTCTAGCCCTCTTCAAGGTGCTAAATATATGTTCATATTTTTTTCTATTGGTTACTCTAAACATTTATTTTATAATATATAAATATTTTTTTAATCTTTATATTTATAAAAATATATTTATATTAAAAATTTAAATTGAATTTGATTAAAAAATTGAAAACATGTTTAAAATGTATCAAAGTAGGGGACATATAGAAATAAAATCAGCTAAATAAATTAATTATAAATAAAAAAGAGGTTATGTTGCAAAAGAATTTACAATCTTTTAAATTTTTTATATAATTATAATGTTACAAAATATAAATTAGTATGAGTGCGTACAATGCTACTATATAATGCTAAACAAAAGAACAAACTAAAATCAGTTGCTCCATGCTCAAGTTTGTATTGTATTTTGTGTTGATTATTGAGGTACTAGATAGTAAGGAAGGTGGGGTTTGATCTTTGGCAACAATAACATAATATCAGATATTAAACCTTTTGTTAAGCTATTATTATTCTATTTTTTTTTCATGACCATGTGGGATCCCCATACCTATCACTCTCAACAACTCCCTCCAAACCCCCTTCGTTGTTAATAATAATTGATTGAATGAAAAAAACATTATTATACTTTTTGTCTAATCGATTATGAAAAAGGGGAACATAAAAAAAAATGAAAACCAAATTATAAATATTTGGTTGCTATTATAAACGCAGTAGTGTAGGTTACAAAATTTGCTTTATCCATTCGGTTTGTAGCGTGAGAGGAAAAGTTAGTGTTTGAAACTTTCATAGATTTTTTTTAAAGGAAAGGTCACACACAAATAAATAAATAAATAAATAAAGGAGTTTCATCAAACTAAGTAGTTTATATATAGTTTATTGGTACTCGATTGAGCAAGACGGGTCGACATAACATTGAGCAAGTCTTGTGTTGAATAATTTATTTATGCAGACCATCCAAAATGGCATTGAGCTATATTTACAAATTTGCCCAAGTGAAATTTGCAATATATACTTAGCTTTAAAATGTGGTAGAAAAAGTAGTAAAACAAGTTATATACAGATTTTTCATACATGAGTAAGGGTTATATGTTGAAGAGAATGGCAGGTAGAAAATTAAACTAGTAAAACAAGTGATGAATAATGTTGAAGACATAATAAAAATATAGCAAATTTAACTCCCATTAATAATATATGTGGTGCTTATCATCCAAAATTTAATTTAATTCGAAAGGAGCACCATATAAATAATAATAAAAAATAATTTTATTTGTTTTTCATTTACTAATTTTTTTTTCAAAAAACATATTATATGTATTTCACTTGATTATAAATATGTTTAAATTATTGAGTTTGTTGTATATTATAAATCATAAAATCATGAAAATAAAGATATAAGAGAACACAGACTATTTTAAGCATGTAATTTGTCTAGATATTACACCTAAAATGTAGGTTATTAAGAGTTAAAGAGGGTATTCAAATGATACTTAAAGAATGTGAAATCAAAGCAAAAGACAATATTTATAATTTATCTCGTTAGTAACAGTGGCTTTTAAAAATCTATATTCCCCATTTCTCCTTGAGAGTAACATTGATCCGCAGTTTTCCCATTTATTTAAAAGTGGTTAGCACCGCGTACAAAGCGTGTACACATAGACTTTTATATATTCTCTCATCTCTTCTTCGATTTGGATTTGTGAGATACATAACCCAAACACGCCAATAACAAATAAATTTAAATAACCAATTAGGAGAAGTAAGATGCAGAGTATGTTCTAGAATATAATTAAGGAAAATACACTTTGAAAATTTCGTGTTTATCATATTTTTTAATGAGTTTTTAGAATTTGATTCGTACCCTTTTTTTTAGAACTGGTCGCTGATGATCACAATATATTTGTGATATTTGCCTTACCAAGTTTTATAACATAACACCGCCAGATTCCCTACTTTTAAGATGTTGAATATTATTCTATAATAATTAGCCAAAAATACCTCATAACTCAGTTTGTTAATGATTGATTATACACCTCTTTAAATAAAACAATTCAGCTTTTTTTTTTTTGGTAATAAAATTATTTCGCTTTGTTTAGAACTAATTAATAATTCCCACTCTTTAAATATTAAATAAGGGTGGATAAAAAATAAAACAATTATTAAATGAGCGTGATCCATTACGTAAAAAACGACTCGCGATTATGAGTGTCTTCAGAGTTCAGTCTTTGTGGAGTAGTCGAAAGAGACACGGAAACATTTACATTATATAAATTTACATTTATATTAATTATATTATAATATATAATAAAATTATTTATTATTTTTTAAAATTATTTTTTATATATTATAATATAATTAATATAAGTATAAAAAGAACTACACGCGTGTTTTACTTAAATAATAATTGATACAATAAATGTTTTTTTTTTCGATGCAAATTATAAATTAAATACCGAATACTTACTATCTAAAACCTAAGTTATACCAAATTACCTTGGTCTCACAAAGAGTTGACACAATTATCTTCGGAAAGAGTGCATGTGATTGTATTGGAACTAATGCTCATTATTATAGACATAATTTGATTTTTAACTCAATTTTTAATTTTATAAATATATTCTCAATCTTATAATATTTTAAACATATATTTATTAAATATTTTTAACATTTAATTTATAATATTTATATAAAAAATTAATGAAAATATATTTTGATAATGTAGAAAATATACATTTTTTTAAGATATATTTAAAAATGAAAATAATCAAATTAGTTAATTATTGACAGAGCGTTTACTAATTTAATTTGGATAAAATGTGCGAACTGATGGATGTATATTATGGAAAGGAAAAAAATTGTAGCTTACCTTTTTTTTTTTTTTAATATCAAATTCGAACCGTAAATCACGCTAAACTGCCAAATTTAATTTACAATGGATTATTTAATGTTGTAAAAATGGATAGTATACCATTTAGTTAAGGTTGTTGGCTTGATGCTAGACAGTTCGCAATTTATGACATTATCTAAATATGATATGATGTAAATAATTTTTTTAATAAAAATGCATCGATAATTTTTTTTTTTTTTTTTAAATTTTATTATTTTTTATAATTATAAATAAGTAATACGAAAAAAAAAATTGAATAAATTTTTTCATGTATCAACTAACACGAAAATTTGACATAAATAATACGAAATGAACAAAATATAAATATAAATAGCATAAAATAAACACGATATAGATACAATTAATATGACATGTCAACATGATTATCACCCATAAGTGTATCGAATTGGGTTACAAATCAAAAGATATGCTTAATATGACATAACTAAATTTATTTTTATTTAAAATTAACTGCTAATTTATTTGTACTCATAAAGTATTAATTTTTTTATCATTATTAATAAATTAATTAAATAAAAATAATTTAAAATTTTCATAATATTAAAAAATATAAATATTTAAGTAAAAAATATAAACATAAAGTTGTATAACAAAAAATAAAAGCAAACGTGATACAGGCACAGCTGCACTTGCAATTTCCACCAGTTACGCTTTGTGGGTAACATGATTCATATCGATTTTGTCAGCTCGTGGATCAACAAAACATTAAATTTATACTTATATAAAAAAAAAAAAAAAAAAAAAAAAAAAAAAACATTAAATTTGTACTAGTATAAAGGAATTTTTTTCTTGTAAATAAATTCTTATTTATTTTTTAATGATTATTAAATTAAATTTCTTTTTTATCAGTAATAAATTTTTTTTTAAATTATAATTTTATGATTTAAATTAATTTAAAACTTTTAATAACTTAAATTTATAAGATGTAAGATCGATCATATACGTTTACTACTTTGTATTTTTTTTTTTTTAATAAGATTCTATAAAGTATTTATGACATAAATGTATGGTAAAAAGAATTGAGTGTAAAATATGGGTTTCAGTTTGAGATTTTGGTTATCAACGCTCTAAGAAGTGAAAAGCAAGAAATTCTTTAAAAGCGGGTAAACCTCGTAAGAATAAAAGAAATGGAAGAAGTAGGATGGGAAGTGTGGGGAGTGGCAGAGCGTGCCACATGTGAATCGGTCACCTCACCGGACTGAGAGAAAATTTTAATACTGTTTATTGGGAAGAAATCACCTGTACCTTTTTCATACGTCATGAGTAATTATTGATAAATATATGAATAAAAAATTTACATTTTTCTTTTCTTTATATATATATATTATATAAAATAATACACACAAAAAATAATAGAAAAGAATTGAACTTGTTCCATTAATATTAATTATTTAAAAATATATATATATTCTAATCAAAATTATATTTCCATTGCATCAGATTGAAAAAGTATTACACTTGTAGACTAAATACTTATATGTTATAGTATTTAACAACCAACATAAAATTAACATAGTAAAATTTGTATTATAATAAATATAAATATTATCTTATTTTATATTTTAAATAATTTATAATATAATATTATCTTATCTTATTTATATATTATTTTATTTATATCATAATTTTAAATATAATATTTTATTTTTTTTATTAAACTATTATCATATCACATCTTTTATAATTTTTAAACTTTTATTATTTTATTTAAAATAAATAAGATATTTTAATTAATTCCATTTAATCTTATGAAAAATTTAGCAGCACAATATGAATTTTAAAATTAATGAAATGGACAATCTATAAACATCTTGTATGGTACAACGAAACAAGCGTACCTTATAACCAACTATCTTAATCTTTTGGAACAATTAAATAAAAAAAGTGACATTAGTATATTTTATTTTTATAAAAATAATATTTAATTTCTTAAGTTATAAAAAATATATTTAAATTTATTTATTTTTAAAAAATGTATTTTTAAGTTCTTTTATTTGTAAAAAATATATTAAGTAAGGACAAAGTTAATTTTTGATTTAAATTTTTTTTAAATCTAATCAAATAGCAGCAGATGTGTCACATACATATTTATATTTTTCGATATATTATATATATATATATATATAAGTAAAAAAAATTAATATTTAATTAAAAAATTACTCAATTTTTTTAATTTAAAAAAAAACATAAATATAATTTTTAATGTAATTTAAATATAATTTTTAATAAATTTTAAATAAAATTTTTATTGTTTAATATTTAAAGTCACAACTCAAATAATGAAAATTTTATTTAAGTTTGATCAAATTTAATAAAATTTAAATAAAATTTTCATTGTTTAATATCTAAAATCACACATTAGACAATGAAAATTTTATTTAAATTTAATAGAAAGAAATTGTAAAAAATTAGAGTAATTTTTTAATTAAAAATTATTTAATTTGATATATATCTATCGAAAATATAAACATGTATGTGACATATGTACTATTCCATTTAATTTAAAGAAAAATTGGATGGAAAATTAATTTTGTATTTGTCTGATACATTTTTTACAAATAAAGGAATTTTAAAACATCTTTTTCATAAATAAATAGACTTAAAGATACATTTTATAAATTAAAGAACTAAATAATATATATTGTATAAATAAAAGAAATATTTTGGCTCTTCAACCCTAAATAAAATCCAATATATAGGCATAAGGAACTTTCTTAGCCCTTAAAAACAGCATCAACTCGTAAATCATACAAACTTTTATCTTAACATCTACCTAATATTTCAATTGCTTTAATATACTTTCGATCATACAAGGAATTTATTGCATACTCCTTTTTACGAACCACTTCTATTACATTGATATGTGTACGAATATCTTAATATATATACATAGTAGAATTTAATAAAAAATTCTTGGATTATCAGATGCTGTAATTCTGTTATATGGATTATCACAAACACATCGTATATTATCCCAATTTATGCCTCAAATAGTGAAGATAAATAATACTATTCTGTTGGTTGATTGATTTTTTCTCTTTACTACTTAATTTTTTTTTTTTTAAGAATGGATTAAAAATATATATTCTTCGCCGATGACCACATAATTCTACTGCTGGCAGGTTGCACGCCTCACATTCACACTATTATTTTCTTTACCTAAGTCAAACTTACTTTTCAACAATTTCATTATTACGTGCAGGACGGACAACTCATATTTGCTTATATTACACATCTTTTCACATGTTGATGTTCCTCAGAGTTGAAGTTTAGATGCGTAAAAAAAAAACAAAAAAGAAGATTAAGTACAAAAGGAAAAGAAAAGAAAAAATTGCTTTTAAGAGATGAATCAATATATTGACACTACAATAAATAATTATATTGATACTGTATAAAATTCTCATTCAATTCTCTGTGCAATTTTTTTTAAGTACTTTTAGACTTACATATACTATATTACTTAAGATCTAACAAATTAAAGTTAAAAAAAAATAATCTGAACACAACATCATGCATTAATAATATGTTAAAGTGTATTATCACTTATCTCTTAAAAACTTAAACCATGTCAATGTTGTTAACATATTAAAATTTTGGATGTTATTGTTCTAATTCATTTTAAGTATTTGAAATTAATAAAAGACTCGATACCTTTCAATCGAGAATTAAAAAGATTAAGGTGCCCTCGAGCTCCTACTAAAACAACGAGAGTTCATAACTTACTTGCAATATATGTTACATGTCTTCCTAACTTAACTTGCTTAAGAGTTATGTTACATGTCACTGCTCAATATTAAATTTCAAATTTGTAATAAAATAGTAATTCTAAGTATAACTTTTAATTAGTATGTTTAAAAAAATTGCTAATAACATATACAAATTATAATGTGACATGTGTTATAATAATTTTTAAAAATGAAGTTATTTATTTATAAAAAAGAGTATAAATTTACGTATATTTAATATTTTTTTTATTTAAAATCACTCTTTTAAACAAATATCAAAGTTTACTAAGGTTTTTTTTTTTTTTTATAAAAAAAAGTATTACCGAGTTAAATGCAATATATTTACGAAACTGAAAAAGCAAGGCATTTTTATAATGTGTGAAGCAATAGATTTTCAATAATTAGCTACACAGTGTAATCTATATAGCTTGCTTGTTAGCTAGCTAGGATAATTTTTGTGGCTCTTCTTTGTGGTCAAAAGGTCAAAAAGGCTCGTAGTGGGCGTCGACTAAAATTTGCTGGAAGAAAGGCAATGCCTCGTAACTTCAGTTTCCATTTAAATGGGAGGAAAAATGTAAAAGAAAATTTTTATGAATTTTAAAATCTATTTTTTTTATTATTATAAATTTAATATGAAATTTTATATAAAAAATTAAATTTAAATAAATTTTATTAAACCTTTTATTTTAAAATTTTATAAATTTACAATAACTTTTATATAATTTCATATATTTTCATTATCATTTTTTTTACATCTTTTAATTTCTTTTTTTTTTTTTTTAAATATTCACGTCCTATTATTCATGCAATGTGTTAATTTTAACAAGTAAAATTTAAAGGACTCTCACGTTCAACTCTACCCTCAAATAAAAATTTATATTATTTATGTTTTATAATAAAATTTAAAATATAATGCAAAAAAAATATTTAAAAATATCAATGATATAATTATTTCATATTAAGTAAGCAATAAAGTTAAAAATAATTGGCCAAGAAACAAATATACATTGATAGAATTAATAATTAAAAACATATAAAATCTAAACTTAATTAAATAATAAAAAATTTATTGTTAAATAAACTCTTATACTCTTAGAAATAAATTAAAAAGGAAAAAAAAATTACAACTGTAATTTTAGGTTTTATTATCAACAATAAAGTATATTATTTTATTTTAATAATAAAATTGTGTGTTTTTATTTTTATATGAGGAAAAATAATAAGTGAAATATATTGTCTGTATTGAAAAATTAACGTTATATACTAACAAACTTATAAGTGGACAACCTTTATCTCTAAAACATAATTTCCTCAAATCCATACGTCCTTACCGTCAATAATTCTACATCCTCCATCACCGGAGCATTTATAGATAAAAATAATGATATTTATATTTATGGCTAGAAAATAGTACGAGGTTAATGAATATAGTTAAAAAAAATCTCCATATATTTATTAAAGAAATATATTATTTTTAATAAACTTTATTTATATATAAAAATATTTAAAATTTTCAAAAATTTTAGAATTTTTTTTTGAAATAATATGTTGTTTGTAGAAGACTACATTTATACTTAAAAAATATTTAAATTTCTCAAAAATCTATGATTAAAAGAATTTTTTAAAAGTTATAGACATTTTGAATATCTTAATATTTTTATAAATTTTAAAAAAATAGTAATTGAATATAGCTAAACTTTTATAAATTTTTAAAATGTCTTAAATAAATACATTAAAATTTTTAAAAATTATAAAAATTACTAAAAAAAAATTGAATCGAATATACCCCTTTTTATTCAAAAGAATGATAATATATTTAGAAAATTTAGCTAACAATTTTAAAAAATTTACTTGGACAAAACTAAATGACAATATGACATCTTTATTTTAATTCATGATTCTAGATTTGCCACGATTTGAAGCATGCAATGTACCTGTGTTACATTATTTGAAGATTGTTCCTTATCAATAAGAACATAAACTTTAGTCTATTAGATTTTTATAAATTATAGGACCATTTGATAGTTAATGTCGTATAAAAACGTGTTTGGTTAAAAAAACAGGACAAGATTCTTTTGTATAATTTAATTAAAAATTCATCTAAGTCAACAAACATTCATATGTTTTTAAAATTAATAACTTGATTTTTGAATATAACAGAAAACTAATCTAAAATATTAACTGAATACATTAAATTTATAGCATCTTGAAAAGTCATAATTGGATAGTCAATATATTATAAGATCTAATAAAAATATTAAAAATCTTAGTTTGAGTACACTTTTATTAATTAATAATAATCCTAGTAGTTATTATTATTATATTTGCACAAAGTTACAACCGAGTCGAGTAGTCTCTCACACAAGATGTTTTAATAAAAAATATCATTGCATATAATAATTATATTAATATAAAATAAAATATATAAATTTTAATTTTTTATTTTTATAAAAAAATATATTAAATATGTTAATAAAATTAATAACTATAATTAATAAAAAAAAATATGTTCTTTATAATAATTTATCGTTTTGACTCTCAATTTTCCAAATATCATAAAGAGGCTGGACTATAGCCTTACGTGTTTCTAAGTCGTGTTTGGATTAATATTATCCGATTATTAATGCCAGCTTCGATCACATTCTATCTATTAGTGTGTCAATACAATTCGTCTATAATACAAACTTGTTTAAATTTATCTATCATAACTCTTTTATAAATAAGATTTTAAATTTAAAAAATTATTTAAAATAATATATCTAAAATTTATAATAATAAAAATAAATATTTAATTTTAATTAAAAAAAACTATGAATTAGTATTAAGAAGTATTATTTTGTTATATATTTTAATAGTATTATTTTTGTAATTTTCTCATTAAATTTTAACCTCTACGTTATGTATATTCTTTTTTTCCCGTATAATGTAAAAATATATTTTTTTTTTGCAAGTTTATTTATTTTTTTTATATAAAAAAATATTTTTAAAAAATTAAAAGTGAAATCATACAAATAACCGAGAAGAATTGAAGGGTTAAATTTACTGTTTTATTTTTTTTCAAAAAAAATAGTAGGCTATCCTAAAGGAGAAAAGAGGGAGGTGGATTTAATCTCCTGGCTTACATTCAAATTTGTTTTTTTATAGCAGGCTTACATTTAAATTTGTTTTTTTTTTTTTTATACATTTAAATTGTGTGTTCCATATTGTCAGAAAGGAGGGGACTACATAATTGATTACTCAATTTAATAACTTTGTCAATTTGCGTTAACTCCCTATTCCACTTTCTCTTATTTATTGGTTTTTTTATTATAACCCTCTCCTACTTTCTTAAGCATTTGTAAATTGCAATCGCTGCCACCCAGGAGGCCCCCCTCCATCCACAGTAGAAGCAATGATAACATTATCAGGAAAAAATTATTACGATAATAATAAAGTTTATTTTTTTAAAATAATTAAATTTTTTATTTTATTTATTTACTTGTATTTATCTTAAAAATATTTTTTTGATTAAAAACACTTCTCATTTTAATCTTCAATTACTAATTTATTCAGGATCTTAAGAGCACAAACACAGTTGTGCGTAACAAAGTATAATCATATGAGCTATCCAGATAAAAAAAAAATTAATAGTATAAATGATCTGATTATTTATTTTATTTTATTTTATTTAATAAAAATATATATATTTATTTATGTTATAAAAAAATAAATATATATTTTTTAAAAAAATTATACTATACAATAAAATTAATTTTAAATGTAAGTACTGCAATAGAATTTAATTCTGTCAATAATAAATTATACTTCTTCCATATCAAAAAATTTATGTACATTTTTTTAAAAGCATGTAAGGTACTTAAAAATAAAAGTTATAGCTGAAATAATTTTATAATTTTATTAAAAATTTAGTTAAGTTATATATTTTTTGGTTAATTAGCATAAGAATATTAATTATTTTAAAGATATAATTTAGTTCTGAAATTTTTCAATTATAGAATAAAAATATTAACTCTATAAAAATTTTAAATAAGTTCCAAAAAAAAATATCAAAAATTTATATTTAAACTATCATTTTAGTTTTTTTTTTTTTTTTTACTTATTTGTAACTTTTATAAAATTAATTCCTTTATTTTATTTAACTAAAAAATTATATGATTAAATTGTAACTTTAAAAAAATCAATATTTTTATTTTATTTAATAAAAAATTTATAAAATTAAATTAAATTTTTAATAAAATTATTTAACCATTTTATTATAGAATGCTATCCGTTAAAAATATTTTAATTTGCCTTTGTTTTTCTTAAAATCTACCTTGTACAATAATTTTATTGATGAGTTTGATTTGATAGGTAGAATAAGAGTCTAAAAGAGGTTGGGCTAACTACACTTTAATTACCAAGAAAGCTTAGCCTTAAAGTAGCAACATCGTTGTCTTTCAGAAATAGCAGGGACATCTTCCAAGTTTGTATTTTTTTTTTTGGCTAAAATTCCAAGTTTGTATTTATTAAGGAATAGTCTATTTGCGTGTAAAATGCCTCATCTTAATCATTCAGTTTAACATTTCAAACCACCGTTCACAGCCTCTTCCGCATCCAAACAAATCGGCTCTTGAAATGGCGGAGGTATTTTGCTATGAATTCGAATATTCTACTTGGATGCTTGCTTTTAAAACTTAATAAATATAAGATTCAAAAAATATCCATTTATTTAAATAATAATAATATATTAATTTTTTTAAAAACATAATTACACTATTTATATATTTATAATTAAAACTCAAATATAAGTTTCTATATAACGAAACAAGTTACATATTCTAAATATATGTATGAAGCAAAGGATCCAAGTATTTTCCTCATTGGGTAAAAGTTTTGAATGATCCCAAAATTTATTATAAATATATATTCTAGTACCATATAGGGGTACACACCTTACTCCACGTAGATGTATATTATTAGCCATTTATTTATTTATATTGACCATGATTTAATCAATTTGAGCTATTATAAATGAACTATTTATGTCATTTTTAATTTTGTTCCATATCCTATTATTTTTTTCACAAAAAAGTAGTTATATAGGTGTCATTTATACCACCACTCTTTTTCACTCATATTTTCATTTTATTCTCACGCCATTCACTTTTTTTTTGTCATTGCTAAAATTATTTTTTTCTTCACCATAAAAGGATTTACAAAATATTAACAAGGATGGTATTAATTAACGGAAAAATCATCACATAAATTCTAAACAAAAAAGATCCCCCAATTAAAATGATATAAACACAGAAAATAACCCAAAACAAAATAATAAAAGTAAAAACATTACCTTTTCACATCCGGCCATAATTTTTTTTAAGGAGGGGTTAAAATTTAATTTTGCATAGAAAGTATAAAACTTCATTCAAATATTAAAAAAAATGAAAGATACATCATAATATATAACTAATAAGAGCTATCGTAGACTATATTCAATTCAACATTGAATTTTTCATGTCATATTATAGTAGATATATTAAATTAACACTCAAAAGTTATAGAGTTAATAAATATTAATATTATTCATGTATAAAATGAATTTAACTAAAAAAATTAAGCAAATAAGAAGCTCAATCAAACGCATTAAAATTTACAAGTGTTAAAACTATAACTAAAAGAAACCTATAAAAATATAAAAAAGTAAAAAATATTTTAGAATTTTAGACATAAGATTATATTTAAAAATATATATTGATAATTAATATAAGACTGATTAATAAAATTAAAATTAAATAAAAAATTAAAAATAAATAAATATTAAAATTTTCGTATACATTTTTTTTAAATAAATTTTAAAAAATTATTAAAATAAAACCAAATAATATAACAATTTTGGAAGAAAATTTTTAGCAACACATATATAATAATTTATGGCAAAAAAACTAATAAAGTAAAAGTCAAAAACAAAAATGACACAAATACTCCTTCATAATTGGCCAAACTTAATCTACTTTGTCATCTTATAATCATTTTAAACTAAGTTATATTTATTTAAAAGTAACAAAATCTTTAATGTACTCAATAAAAATTATAGTGCTTATATATCTTTTAAATAAATTAAGGTACCACTTCTTTTCTATTTGCATTCAAGTATTTGAGACATTTTTAGGGTAATTTTTTATTTTACTCTATCTAACACTATTTTTATATTTGACTAATAAGTTAACTTATAATTAAAAGTAGTTAGATGACTGAAAACTAAATACAATATTGAAAATAAGTTTATTTGAATACACGTATAAAAATAATATTTATAATTTAAAATATTACTTAAAGATATAAAAAAAATTTGTCGAAGCTCTAAAAGATACACTTCTTAAATTTGTTAAAGCTTCAATGATCTTTGTATTTTTTAACGTGTATAAAAATAAATTTTAATATATATTTAAAAGTAGTGGTATAATAAAAATATTGACAAGTAGTGAAATAAATACGTATTATCTCTTCATTTTTATAAGATTGAAGAAGTTTAAAAAGTGAGCCATAATCCATAGTTATTATTAACATGGGGAATACAATGGGTAGTATAAAAGAATTTCTACGCAATGGTGCTTTCATTTTTAACATTTCAGTAGCTAATTATAAACACATGTTTAAAAATATATATTTTTATACATGTGTTTAAAAATATACAAACAAAAATTAAAAAATTATTTATGCTTTGATTTTGTTTTTATACATATAATTTATTTATATGCTATAGCATTTACTTATGTTTTAATTCCAATTTTAAATGATTAACATGCATGCTTTTAATAATAATTTTTTTAATATTATACAATGGTTGCGAGGTTTAAAGTTATCAACTTTGAAGAAACAAATTTGAAGCTAGACTTAAACTGTCATTATTTACTTGTTGAATTTTTGGATAATTGTATTAGAGGTTTTTATCTATTTAGCTGATGTAATATTATAATTGAGAAACCCTTAACCAAAACATCGTAAAAATAATTTAAGTTCACTTAAAAAATTAATAGGTACAAACTATAAACTGAATCTATTAAGTTGACTTAAAAATATTAGCTTAGGGTTATCTAATCAGCATTTCATAGTTTAACTTCAAATTTTCTTAATTTGTTAATGATATAGTAGGTGTTTTTAAAAAGTGACTTAAGTAATTTAAAATAAAATAATTTAGTTAAAATATATGTGGTAAATTTTTTAAGTGTTTGGAATTAAATTTATATATAATTACTTCTACCACTATAATAATTATTTTAAAAATTATTTAAAATAATATTCTTTAAAATTTATAATAATAAAAATAATATTATTTTTTTAAATTAGTAAGATATTAATTAGTATTGAATTAATACCAAGGATATTAGTTTTATTGTTATAAGTTTTAAAATGTTATTTTTTTTTTTTTAAGGAAACAATGTATAGAAAATAACTTTTTAAAAAATTAGGATATTTATTTTTTAATGTACTAATACTTAAATACTTGAAAGCATTTATATATATTTTTAAATAATTAAACTTTTTGGAGACATTTTATATATTCAAGTATGCTTCATAGTTTTATGGCGAAAGCCTTATATTTTAGATTGTCAATCAAAGTGCTTTTGTATCATTAAAAACCACTTTTGAAAGCAGTACCACACCTAGTGATGGATTATTATTATTATTTTTGGGCCAAGGATATGATTTGATAAGTAAGCAGGGGCGGAGCTAAGGCAGTGTTGGGCGGGGCTTTAATTTTGGCCAATTTTTTTTATAAAAAATTAATTATATATATATTTTAAGCATTAAATAAATATTTTATTTGTAATAATATATTATGTTTAATTTTTTTTATATATTTTGATATATATTAACAATATTTAACAAATACGTAGATAAAAATGACATAAATTGTAAATAAAGTAATTAAATATATACTTTTTTTCATGTATTTAGTAATTATTAGTAAAAAAAATGAAATTATAGACGTGTACTACATAAAAAATTTTCTTAAATGAGATAATCCAAAAAAAAAAATTAAATATTTAACTTTAGATTCAAAATTATAAAAATAAAATTTTAAAAATAAGTATATAATAAGCTTCATATTAAAGCTTTTAAGTTTATGTTTATCATATTTTATTTTAACTCAAATTTTAACTTTATTTAATATTATATTATTTAACATTTTATTTTAATAATCTTTTAGAATTTATTTAAAATTATTTTTATTATTATTAGTCATTATAAACATATATTAAATATAGTTTCAAACTTAAAATTCTAAATCATATTTTACTTTTTACATTTTCATATATTTATTTTAGTTTTAGTTTTAACAACTATAAATTTTGAAGTATTTAATTGAACTTTCAATTTACTTAAATTTTTTAGTTAATAAATTTATTTTATTCATGAATAATACAAATATTTATTAATTTGTTATAATTTTATTTAATTTTCGTTATAAGTTAATTATAATGTATTAACTTTATATTTTTTGAGTGCTAACTATATATCTCTATTATAATATAATATGCTAAAAAATTTAGCGTCGAATTGAGTAAAAATTATTTTTCGGCCCCCTTAAAAAAATTTTCTAGCTCCGCCCTGTAAGTAAGATATTGTTTCTTCCTTGTAATTGAGATGGACTTTTAAATTGGAGTAGTCCAATTTCCCAGCTGAATACTACTGATGAAGATGACTAAAAACCGTCTGAAAATCAATGGGAGCTAGATTGGATTGTTACCCAGTTTATATCACTAGCTACAATTAATAAGATGACAGCACGTACTTTGATCTCATATACGTATAATATACGTAATATATACATTTACTTTCCCATCAATTCAAGCTATTCACTTCAATTAAATAATTATTAAATTGAATAAATAAATATTGGCCTTGTTATAATAGCAAGCCTCTGAATTCTCACCCTCTCTCTTCCCGAATCTCTCAGTTTCAGAGCTCTCTCTCAGGTTCGTCTCCAACACCAAGAGACCCAAACAGAATTATAGAATTAAACTTCTTTCTCTTTCTCTCTTTAATCACAGTTATAAATACCTTAATTTTACTTATTTTATTAGCTAATTAGTATTTTCATTATGATATTATGATTCATTGTTTGTTTGTTAATTTGGTGCAGTTATTCGACAAATTGCAATGGGAAGCTAATCGTCACCAATCATTTTCATAAATATATGTTCGTTGACATCGTTGTATACTATTTTACAATTAACTCTTCGGAAATTGATTTTTTTTTGGGGATTGGAAAATCAAAAATGCGAGTGAAGGAGTTGCATCCACTGTGTTGTATCTCGCTAGAGAGTACTTGTAATACTCCGCGAATCGGAGACCAGTCGACCGACGCGACGCTATCGAGGACTCGGAGCTTACCTGCTAGTTTGGCTGTGGGATCTGAAGGCAATGTGGATCGGTCGGCATCGGGATCTGAGGCCACCGTTGCCGGAGTTTTATACAAATGGACCAATTATAGTAAGGGTTGGAGATCCAGATGGTTTCTGTTGAGGAACGGTGTTCTATCCTACGCTAAGATTCGCCGCTCGGAGAGTCTTAACCTCCTCACACCAAATGACGATGTTAAACTCATCGGTGAGATCTCAACCAATCATCTTTCGAGGGTGGACAGTGGCTCTGCTAGACGGAAGCACCAGAAAAATGTTGGCATTGTCCACCTTAAGGTAATTGTGCTAAAAACGGTTCGTTTCTACTAAAGTGTGCATTTTAGAGTAATGTAATTGTGGAAGGTACAATCCATTTAAGAGACCATCTTAACAAGCTTGAAGTCATATTTGTGCTATTTCATTCTTTTAATGATTCAGATTGCCAATATTGGCAGGCTTTTTAGTAATCTGTCATTTTCCTAGTTTCTGTACAATTTTTTTGTCCCACAATAATTCTGATTTTGCTAGAAAATATAAATCCTACTTTGGTACCTGGGCGAGAAAAAATATGTGAACACCATTTGGCTTTTTCGAATTGCTAGTCACGTTCTTCGTGATCTTTCTTTCTCTTTTTTCACTTTCCCTGACTTCTTGGTTTTTGTGATTTCAATTTTAACCTTTGAGCTCTTAATATCTTTTCACAGTTTAACTGATTGTTAGTGCATAGTGGGTCACATCAGCAGGTGGATTTAGGAAATGATATACTACATTGACGGCCCAGGAATCGTTCTATGGTCACGTCAGGGCTGGATGAGTATTTGCTAGATTTTAACTCTCAGATGATCACTCTCAGATTGTACTTGAATTTTGCCCTCTCCATATCGGTCTCGATAATTTTCATTAATCTAAGAGTATGTATGGAGAGAAATAAAGAGTTAATCAAACAATATAAAGGATGCAATTGTGGTTAAGTATTTCTTTCTCGTTACCTAATTTTTTTTTATTATATACAAAAAAATTCTTCCATCTTCTACTTTTTTTTTTTTTTTTTTCCATTCTCTCCTTCAATTATTATCCGATATTTATTTCTTAAACGGAAAATATTAAATGATAAAAAAAAAAAAAAATCTAGGCTTTTCAGGACTCTTCTATCTTTATTTTCGAGGCACCATCATTAAGTTTGTAATACTTTTTTAATTTGAAGTTTTAATATTTAAATTATTTGTTTTACTTTTCTTGATTGAAAGACAATAAAAAAAAAATCTTGGTTAATACTTGAAAGAAAGAAGTGAAATTTATGACCAATAAAATGATAGGACGGTGTCGGTTTATATATCCTGAGAGTATCTTGTTCCGGTGTTTGGGGCGTTGTTTTCTTTTTGACTTCCGTGAAGGTTGAATGAGTCTTTGTGCTAATCTTGATCTTATTTGATAGATCCTTCAGATGTGGGGTTGATTTTCAGAGACGTTAACAAAGAAGCAATGAGGGGACTTTAAGACATTTAGGTGGCAGGGGTTTTACCATCTTGAATGCGAGTGAATTAGGCTAAAACTTTTAATTTCGAAGCATCCGAGCATATTCCTAATATTTTCAACTTGGGTACATATATTATATATGTGCTGGAAAAATCCATTTATGATGAATTGAAAGTGTGTGGTGCATGGTTATTGCTAAGGACAGTCTACATATACATTTGTGATATACAGTAGACGCTGAAATCCACACCGAAGTTCTTATAGGCTACGGTGATTGGTATTATTTTTGGTTTGGGCTTATCAAGTACTATAATTGCATATTCTGAATGTTACCAAAATCTATTTTTTGGGTTGTGAGTAACTTGGTGCTTTTTATTGTGTGTGTGTGTGTTAGAGTGACGTGGTTCTGCTGTGGTGAATGGGTCTGCTCTCACATGGAAAGAGATCTAGTTGTGGCTTCACTGTATTGTCTCATAATTTTGTGTTTCATAATTTTTTATTTTATTTTGCTGACAGATCTCATCCTTTCGTGAAAGCAAGTCGGACAACCGCCGGTTTTACATATTTACGGCTACAAAAACCCTTCATTTGAGAACTGATTCTAAGAGAGATCGGAACGCTTGGATACAAGCTTTGGTTTCCACACGGAACCTCTTTCTGCTTAGACCACTAAATGATAGTTTATTCCTCCTACGAAATGATTTGTCTCTATCAACTGAAAGGCTTAAGAAACGCTTGCTTGAAGAGGGGATCAGTGAGAACCTTGTAAAGGATTGTGAGCAAATAATGCTCTCGGAGTTCTCTGAAATACAAGGACAACTCAAGGTTCTATGTGAAGATAGGTCTAATTTGCTTGACACTTTGAGGCAGTTGGAGGTAATGTGTTGATGAACTTCAAAGTACTGTTGTGAGATTTGTCTGTCAGTGGCTCAGTGCTGGAAGTTTTGATGCTCACCTTTATGTTATTATTTTCCATCCTGTCAAGTCTAGCCTACCGATAGATGTAGGAGTGCGTGCAAACTTGGTTTGCTAGAGCAAATGCTTTTGTGCATGCACTGATTAATGTTCTCCATTTCATTGATCTGTAATGTTACCTGCAATATATGAGTTTAAGATATACTGAAATGTGTGCGTTAATGATTTATTTCTTCTTTGGCTGCCCAGCTCAGGAGGTGATATTTTAATGCTTTCGTCTGAAGTCTTCTTTAGTTTCTTCATAGACATTGGCTACTAGTGACTAACGCATTTAAGAGGTTTTAAAGTATTGCCTTGAAAGCATATTGAGATTCCATATATAATGCAGTAAGAACATGCACTTAGTCGTTTTGCCTAGAATGAATAATGAGATGGTAGCATTGCATGCCATTGGCTTCCATGCAGCCAAGTGTGATGGTTCAGTCTCCTTTGTAGATGCAATGCACTAAAAGTCTTGACTTTGTCTTATTTGCTTCTTTTATTTGTTTGACAGATTAGCTTATATATTGCATCCTGTACCACTTTGGTATGTGCAGGCAGCTAATATTGAAGCTGAAGCATCCAGCATAAACGAATACCAATTGACAAAGCATGATTTTTCGAGTCTAGGGCGTGCAAAATATAGTGGTATGCACGGTTTCTGTCCCTCTCTCTTATTATGACACATGTATAAGTTAAACGAAGAAATAATCCGTTGTTAATGCACAAGCATCTGGTCAAATTCATTTTTAGAATCTTGATGAAGTAGAGTTTAGAAATAGAAAGTGATGAGTGAAGTTGATTTAAATAGGTCATTAATACATTTTGAACTTCGGTAAGAATTCATTTGGAAAAGATAGTTAAGACTGACTGGATGCGCATAGTGTTATGCTTATTGCTAGCTATTTCTTCTAGCCGATGTTATATTTGTTGGGATATATAACAATTGAAGATTGAATGTCATCAAAGTATAATTATAGCTGTATTTCTTCTAAATAATCTCTATCCCCTAAATAAAACAAAAGCACTTTTCAGATGACATCAGTACTCCAATCAAAGTGATTTTTGCATGTCCGCATGGAATAACATCCATGTTCATTGATAGCTTTCTGGAAAGTCTTATATTTTTATTCTCAGAATGCAGCACAACTGAATCTTCTGATGATATTGAGAAGCAAGAGTTTGAGGAAGTGTCAGATGAAGATGAACCATCCTTCTATGACACAAAAGAATACTTTACAGAACCTACCATTATTAGTTGGGGAACCAAAGAGGCTATTGTAAGCAGCATAGATAGTCAGAGCAAAGCTACCAGTCAATCTGGTCATGTCAATAGAATGCAAAATCAGAATGAAGTTCCTAATTCTGGATATCCACACATTGAGAGGCGAAAAAAGCTTCCTGATCCAGTTGAGAAAGAGAAAGGGGTTAGTCTATGGTCTATGATCAAAGACAATGTGGGGAAGGATCTCTCCAGAGTTTGTCTTCCTGTTTACTTTAATGAGCCAATATCATCCCTTCAGAAATGCTGTGAAGACATGGAGTACTCTTACCTTTTGGACAGAGCATATGAGCATGGAAAAGCGGTATGATTTATGCATCCTACTTATGGTACATTGAACACTGTACTCTTTTCATAATGCTTCTATTGTTTTAGTAGGACATTTTCAAGCATCTATGCAGCCTAAGTGTCTACCATTCTTATCATTTTGTGATAATTGATGAATGTATAAAAATATAGGTGGCTCCTCTCCTAAAAACTTAAGCTGTTAGGAGCTTTTTGAAGAGTTGGTGACCAACAATTTCTAGTGTGGTATCGGAGCTAAAGATCTTATGTTTAAGGCCCAGTAATCCCAATTGTTGAATTGCAAGTGTTTAGCTTACATAGTGTATAGAGCCAACACTTGTAGGGGAGTAATGAATGTATAAAAATATAGTTGGCTCTTCTGCTTACAGCTTAAATTTTTGGGAGAATTGGTGATCAATAACTTCTAGCAATAATAGTAATTTTTAAGATGTTTCAAAAATAAGCTTTGCTTCAATCTAAGGGAGAAATGCAAATTCTTGATTCTGGAAGATTTATATTCGGCAAATTAATTGTGATATTCTGTGACGTTTTCAGGGAAACAGTGTCTTGAGGGCTCTCAATGTTGCTGCATTTGCAGTGTCTGGATATGCTTCATCAAAAGGTAGGCATTGCAAGCCCTTCAATCCTTTGCTTGGGGAAACTTACGAAGCTGACTATCCTGAAAAAGGAATTCGTTTTTTCTCCGAGAAGGTAAATATTCGACCAAATCGGTTGTTATATGAAAGTTACATTGTTAGTCAAATGTTCATAGACATTAATTATAAACATCAAGGTAGATAGATGAGCTTTACAATGATATGAAGCAATTTTGGATACAGAGCTATCAACAGACAGATGTTAACAGAAGGGAGAATCATTCTGTGAAGACAGTAATGTTCTTTTGAGGAAATGAGAAGATATTTTGATTTTGAATAATTATGTGAAAGACAATAGTTTGGTTACTAGTACAACTTTTTACTGATTGGATGTGATCAGTTGAGATCGAAGTTAGATAGATCGAGGTTGGTTCGATCAAACATCATCTATCTCAATTTATCAACCAATGCTGGAAATTGCTAGAAATTGTGTGTTTTGACCCCGTTTTTGCCTATTTTTTTCTCACATACAAAATAATAAACAAGCATATTATGGGCATTGGAAGCACAAATTACATGCAAGTGTGGTGGAATTGACATATAAAATATTGTCTAATTTAGAACCTATCAAATATGTAATTTTTTTTAATATAAAATAAAATATGTAACCTTACAATCAAGTAATTGGTTGAACTTTTTAAATCAAAATGTTTGAATAACTTTCCGAATTACAACAGGTGAGTCACCATCCAACTCTTATTGCCTGCCACTGTGAAGGTAGAGGCTGGAAATTTTGGGGTGACAGCAATATTCGATCAAAATTTTGGGGGCGATCTATTCAGCTTGATCCTGTTGGCATTCTTAACTTGGAGTTTGATGATGGTGAACTTTTTCAGTGGAGTAAGGTATAACCTCTCAATTCTATTTGAGCTGGACCTTGAATGGTATATTATTTTATCTCTGCCTTCTCTTTTTGTATGGAAAAGGATTGAGTAAGATGTAGTTTTGATGTTTGCAGGTCACAACAAACATCTATAATCTTATACTTGGCAAAGTGTATTGTGATCACCATGGAGTGATGCACATACGCGGTAATCGTCAACATTCTTGCAAACTTAAGTTCAAAGAACAGTCAATTCTTGACCGAAATCCTCATCAGGTTAGTAATGTTATCCTATGAAAAATAAATTCCACCCTGTGGCTTGTTCTTCTGCAATTTTGAGAAATCTTGATCCCTTTTCATTTATGTCTTTTGTCTAACTGATTTTCATCTTTATTGATATGTATTTTGCCACAAATGAAATGACTCCAGTTTCTCTAGGTTCTAGCTTAGGTTTTATATTATTCCCAGTCAGTCCTCACACAATTATTGGATTAATGGGAATGTAATCTTGATCTGCTTAGGTTAATGGATTTGTTGAAGACATTACAGGCAATAAAGTTGCCACTTTGTTTGGAAAGTGGGATGACAGCATGTACTTTGCTAATGGTGATGGAAGCAACAAACCAAAGGATTGTGCTTCCTCATCTGATGCATCTTTATTGTGGAAAAGTTGCAAGCCACCTCCTAATCTTACTCGGTACAACCTAACTTCGTTTGCAATTACGCTGAACGAGATAACATCTGGATTGCAGGTACACATGATGTAGTGCATCACTTTCTAATTTTTATGCATCTTTAATCACTTTTCTGATCCTGGGTATTTGATCATGGTTAAGGAGAAGCTTCCACCTACGGACTCCAGGCTTAGGCCAGACCAGCGGTGTCTGGAGAATGGAGAATATGAGAATGCTAATGTTGAGAAGCAGCGGTTAGAGAGGAGGCAAAGAATGGTATGTTTTCTCGGAACAACCTAATCAAAAGACAGTAAGATTTAGCTAGCTAGCTCGCTTTTTACCTCGTTGGAGTTTCCATTCAAAGAGAAATTCACATTAATGCCACTAGGGGTGGCAATTTCTGACACGACACGACGACACGATCCAAACACGACACAACACGAATTTTTTTTTAGTAAGAATTGATCAATAATTTTTTTATGTTCTTAAAGGTTTTATTATTTCTTACTATTATAAATAAATAACACAAAAAAATTTAAGTAAATTTTTTTAAGTGCTAACTAACACGAAATACGACACGAACACAAACAAACACGACACGAACACGACTAACACGACACGAACACGAACAAACACGACACGAACACGACTAACACGACACGATTGACACCCTAAATGCCATGCATAAACATTTTTTCTTAGCAAAATATTAAAAGTTTTTTTATCATTGAGTTGCAAAACTTAAAAGTGCTAGGAGTTCTATTGCATGCAAGCTTTAGAAAATACGTATAAATCCAATACAATTTAAGTTCCACGGATATGATCATATTTTACGGTTTTTAGCCCCATAACATGGTTCACTTTTGCTTTTGCATCTCCTCTTGGTCCTTATCTATAGTACGATTTTCACTTCCATAGTAAAATCAAAACTTAAAATAAATAAAATAAAAATCCTAATTGTATTTATTTCAAAGAACATGAATCACATTAATGACTTGTGATGTTACATTCTACATGCAGTCACGAAAAATACAAGAAAATGGGTGGAAGCCCAGATGGTTCCAGAAAGAAGAGGGAGGAGGAGCTTTTCGTTATGTGGGAGGGTATTGGGAAGCACGTGAGCAGAAAAATTGGGATGGATGTCCAAATATATTTGGTGATTTTAATGAAGATCTTGCTCAACCCTCGGAGGTGTCTTGATTGATCATGTTGGTACTCTCTGTAAAAACTCTTTTTTACTTGCAATATCCTCTGTTTCTTGTATGTTTATTGAGTGAGGCCTATCTGAAGAATGCCACACAAAAATAGAGAGCTGCTGAACGAGTTAAGGATGACTCAAAAGTCAAACTCGTCTTCTACTTTTAACAAGCATTTTAGTGAACACTCGTAGGATTGCGTTACTGCAATTATAGTATGAATTAAACATGCAAATACCTCCATAACTTGTTTTCATCAGTCGTGCATGCCTTCTCGTGCGCACACATGTTCATACAACTCCTGGCGTAGAATTAGACGACTACTGAGAATTGTAAATTTGCTGATTGATATTACAGGAATCCGTCCTTTCAGGAATGGTAACGGAATATGGAGATAGCTCCATCACATGAACTGAAGTGGGTTCCTAAATGAGTCTGTTCAAGGATTAGGTCCATGGTTGAAAGAACTGATCCTGGTGAGTAATTGAAAAGAAGAATCGGCCTTTTTAAAGTGTAGTTGATGGTTAATATATAATATCCCGTTCTCTTTCTAATCTGTGCTCGGGCCATTTGCGGAACTTGATTCCGTATCCATTGTATTTTCGTTTCCTTTTTTGGTAAAAAATAATAATAATAATAAAGATGTATTTTTTGTCTTCATTTTTGTCTGGTTATCTGTTTTTTGTTGCTTCTTGTTGGTGCCAATTAAGTACTTTTACACTAATTAATTGGGGGAATAGCCTTTGTCGAGGGCACAACAATACGTTGCCGTGGGGGCATCTTATCATTCCTGCAGAAGAAAAAGGGTATTTTACCTTATTTCTTCGCTTCATTAAATATCCGTCCAACTGTCCAAGCATCGTAAGAACTACATACCTTTATTTTTTTTTTTTTAAGAATCTCTTAGAATTTAGGTGATAAGACACCTAATATTTTCATCATGAACTCAAGTTTGAATTCATCCGAATATATGAGTGTGTTTTTTATTAATTAATAAAAAGAAAAGGACTTTAGAATCCATTTTTTTTTTAAAACGTACATACATTTTTACATTACTAAGTCTCTAATGGTCATGGTGTTCAAATTTCATTAACACGGCCTATTTTGATCTTAAAAATGGGGTTTTATATTGAAAAATACGTAAAATTGATTGACGAAAATGTTAGAAGTTATTGGTAAACTAATTATTCATAATTTAAGCTGTTCATAAAAGAATTAACATTATTTTTATACTTCTTTCACTTTCATATAAGTATTTACTCTATGCACAATGCAAGTCAAATACTACAATTGGAGATGTTAGATCTTGAATACATGACCTTTAACTCTGATGTCATGTTAGGGATGACAGTTTTGTCCATCGGGTCAGGACCCCACGGGTACCCGAACCATTTGGGCCATAATGGGGCAAGGCGGGTTAGTTACGCGCCAAGAAAATCTATTATGTTTAATAAAATTTGGGTTATAATCGAATCGAATCAAGGCTCAATTTGGGTACACATATAAAATAAAAATAAAAATAATAAAAATCATTTAGATTACGGTCCTTTCGACAAATCCTCAAATTATTATATTTTCACAGCCAAAAGCCAAAACCCAAAAATCATCAAATCGTCCACTACTTTCGGTAGTTCTGCTCTAGCGTTGTGCACCTTGCCTCCGACCCACTGCTTGCACGTCGTCGTCTACTCCATTGCTTGCCTCCATTCTTGCTTTCCTCCATCCTCAACGGCTCTTACTTCGTCTTCTCTGATAAGCTCTAGTTACTTTCCTCCATTCCTATAATCTCTAAATTATTTCTTTTTTGCTTTTGAATTCCATGAAACAAGAGAAACATTCCATGATTGATGTTTTGCTTTTATTTTGAAATCATTTTTTTTTTCACTTTTTAGTGATTGATTTTTTCACGCTTTTTAGATAGGTTATTCAACCCGGTTCAAAAAACTCATTCTTATTTTAAATTTTAATCTCATATTAATATTATTTAAATTTGACATAAATAGTCATTGTGACGCGACATTTTAATAAGTTATGTTTAGTTAAATTAAAATTTTTTATTTATCATATTAATTTATTAAAAAAAAGGATTACAAAAAGGTCAACAGGGGGTTTTTGACCCGCAAATATTACCTAACACGAAACCGAAAGATTTGGACAATAATGGTTTATTTGTCCCCGTGGGTCGATTCGGGTCTGTTTGATTTTAACTCGAATTGCTCCATTGCCATTCCTATGTCATGTTAAAAGTTATTGATCACTAATATTATCAAAAGTTTAAGCTTTGAAAAAAGAGCTAACATTAATTTCATATATCTATTATTTCCTCACAAGTATTACATTAATTTTATATATTTATTACTCTTTCATAAATATTAGTTTTATATGTTAAGCAAATCAAATATTTGTGATTTAATAATTAAAATTTATAAGTTTTAAATACAAAATTTTTAGTTATAATATCATGTTAAAAATTATTAATAAATTAAATATTTTAACATTTATTTTATACGTCTATTTGAAAATCCTTGACAAATTTAAATTATTTCATGATGCATGTACTGGAACGAGATGTTTTCCTTTTAAATAAGGGTTATCAAAGCTAATAATATATATATATATATATTGTCAATACATTTATTAATTATTTTTTAAGGATAAATGATCATAATTGTTCATTTGATTAAATTTTAGGTATTATTTAATTTATTTGCTTTTAAATATTATTATTTAATTATTTTAATTGTTAAAAATATATCATTTAATTCTTTTGATTGTTAAAAATATGTCAACTAAAAATAAACTTTAATATTTTATATTATTTAATTATTTTTATAAATCATGTGGCCAAATTGATAAAGAAATAGCACATCATTTATATGTTTTTCTGACCATTATAAATGACGAGAAGAAAATATGTGAAATGTTGAGTTAGTTGTGTTTTAAGGGAAACAAATTAAATGACTAAATTATCTCTTTAATGCATCTCAGCAATTGATAAAGTGTTCAAAATATTAAAATAATAATGACCTATTTTTTATTCATCCCCAAATTCATAGGCAAAATAAATAAAACAGCACTTCACACATATTTTAAATAACTATGCTATTCAATATTGGGACCCAAGAGTTAACATACTTGCTACAACTCGTTAGCTAGTTAAGGCATATATATATAACGGAAAAAGTTGGACATGAGATTTAAAGTCCACATAAGCACATGCCTTCCAAAAACTACTGTATATATAACAAACACAAATTTTCTCATGTATGAACATTGAAGTCATATTCTTTATTTGCTGTTTATTCGGGCAAAAAATATATGGATTTATCTGTATGAAATTCGCACGATTGCTTTGCTTATTATAACATTTCTTTACGCACATATTTTGACAATGGACATCAAGCAACTTGAAGTAAAGAAAAAATTTAAAAATCATCTTAAACCAAGAACTTCAAGAAGAAAATGACTAGAAACAAAGGAACAATTAAGAAATGTTGTTTATTTTTTCCACATTACGCAACCAGCAGACCAAGGCACGTGTAAAGGATTTGTCCGAATCTCTTTTTCTTTAACACTAAAACTAAATTAGTCTTAAAAATAGATGTTGGATGTGAGTGTTGTTATAGAAAAATTTAATTTTTAATCCTCAGTTTATAATGGTGTTGGATCCAGAATTAAGGTCCAAGAAAGGGGTGACAGATGAGAGCGTCACAATCCTATGAAGCCTCTCAATAAATAAACAAGTGATTGAAAATGTTGTTCATATAATTTGATTTGAGTTTTGAATGACATATTTTACAAAATATCTAATTACAAAATATCTAGAGAAAAACAGAGGTGGGGTGGGGTGGGGTGGGGTGAGAGTGTAGAATTCAACATCCTCGCATTATTTGTATGAGATTTGGACAGCTTTGCTTTGCACTTGTTTGACAGCTAAGAAAAAAAAGGTTCTTGATCAAGAGGAGATGATTGAGTGAAAATTATTCATTAAAAAAATTGAGAGAAGATTCTAGTCAAACTTATCTGATACAGTATTTGTTTCATTTTACTGGATCAAAAGTTAATTGATATTGAGAGAAGATGGAATCTTCAATTAATTTTGTAGAATCATATAAATAATTGTCTGCTATTAAACAAGTGATCAATTATTGGTACTCGATTAAGTTGATGTTGTGTTTCGTGATTAATAACGTAGGATAGACTTATAGACTTATACTGAAGGAAGGATATCACCTCTATCCAGGGGCGGATCTTCCTGTACAGGGTACAACTCCCTAGAATGAAAAGAAAAAAAAAAAATTAATTTATAAAAATATATTTTATCACAACTTCATACATATATTTATTTATATATCATAATATAATTAATTATTATTAAAAAATTCCCTCAAAATTACTTAAATATCTTACATTTTTAATTTAATATACAATTTTAATACTAACTAGTTAATTAATGCATATAATATAACTTATTAATTTAAGTAGATTTATATATATAAGCAGACATCATAATTCACTAATTTAAGTAAAATTTCATTTTTTTTTTTCCTTTCTCAAATGTGTATTACTGTGCATTATCTTTTTAAAATTTCTCTTAAAAATTTAAGAATCTTAAGTTAATGTCTTGTTTGACTTTTATCATACATATTGTGTGATGTTTATTTTCCTAATTGAACTCTAAATAAGTAAACTTATTTTTGCTTAAATGGATTAAAATATCATATATATATATTTTTAACTAAAATAATAGCTATAATAAGTAAATTACTTCTATGTGAGGAAGATGAATTTGTAGTTAACCACCTCAATTAGAGGATTGCTAAAATTATTAATATTGTTGAAAGAGCCTCAAATGGTTGAATATATTAACTTTAATTAGTTCATTTATGTTTTACTTAAAAATATGGACAAATATGAGTGAAAGATACTTCAATCTCATAAAATGAATAAAATCTTATAGTTTAAATAATACGTACTAATTAATATTGAATTTTTTTTTTTTTTTAGTACTATATCATATGATAAGTAATTAAAAAACATGCAACTTCAATCCTACCGAAAAAAATTATGGCTCGGCTGCCACCTCTATCACTGACTAACTAATAATTCATTTAATTTCAAAATCTCAACATAATTAGCTATTATTCGAAAATGTTAATATAATGAAAAGGGTTGGCCCATGTATTATAAAAACTAGTATGTTTTCATTTCTAGTGTGTATCCTAATAATATTGTTGGATTCAAGGCCATTTCACAGCAGGGTTGCTTCCTGAATTTGAGACAAAAACACCGTGCCAATGGTTTTGTTATTATTTTATATTTTTATAATCAATAATTATGGTTAATAATGGGAAATTAAGCTTGATCTATTACTATGAACCTATTTGATCGAGTTCATGTGGCTTACATGAATTAATTGTTGTCACTCGTGCATAAAACATGATTTTGGCTTGGCAGTATTGTTTTTCTTCTAAATTTACAATTATTACGTACTTGTAATTGAGTTTCAAATTCAAATATTTTACATGACTAAGTAACATATTGAGTTACAAGCTAATGATTAAGAAATTAAGAAATAGTGTGCTTTTGGATAATTTTGAGATTTCATCGACAAATGCTGCGCACTACTTCGCAAGCGTGAAGTATCAGAATTGTTTGCTTATATTTTATTTTATTTTCGCGAATACAGCATGGCACTTGGCCAAATCTTAAGAGATAGAGATTAAAAAAAAAAACACTTTTATATTAGATTGGGATTGTTAAAGAAATTTGAATATCTGGTATTAAGAAAAAAGTAGCATTCACTTTCTACCAATGAAAATTAGACACAGTTGATCAGCAACATTTTAGTAGAGACAAAAGGCATTAGTTAATGCTTTGGCACGCTTCCATATTATCCTTGCATTTCATTTGAATAATTTTGTACACAGAGAAGACTCTAATTAAACTTACTATACATATAAAGCCAAAAACAAGAAGGAGAAGAGTGGAGACTTGCATTGATCCCATTAAAAAACACAAAAATCAAGATCAAGATCATGAACATGAACATGCTGCTGATGCTTTCCTTTTTGTCTTCGCTTATAGAAACCTACTAATTAATTTATCCATGTGTTTCCTCCAATTCTAAGCCCTCCTCAGCAAACATCTTATCCTTATAAACATACCATTTAGCACAAGCTAGATATAACACAAAGTTAAAAGAACTCAAAACTGCCAATAACCAGTAGAAATCATACAGCTTTCCTTTATTTAGATTGTCTGCTAACCATGGCTTCTTGTCTCCAGTTATTTTGTGCACTATAGTAACCAATAAAGAGCTGAAGAAAAACCCAAGTGAAAGAGTACTCAAAAACAGTCCTGTACTCATAGTCTTCATTCCTTTTGGACACTCCCTTAGGAAAAAATCAAGTTGCCCTATGTATATAAAAGCCTCACCAGAACCCACAAAGAAAAACTGAGGAACCAACCAGAAAACACTCCTGGGAATCTCAGCATTTGGTTTACCTGCCAAACCATGTTCTCTTGCTGTTCTTAGACGCTTTAGCTCAGTAAGGGCTGCCGCTACCATTGAAATTACTGAGAAAACTAGACCAACTCCTATGCGTTGTAAAGGGGTTAGTCCTTGTGGATTGTTGAACACTTTTCTGGCAATTGGAACTATGATTTTGTCATAAACTGGAACAGTCAAAAGAATGCTTCCCACAAAGAAAACTGTGAGTGATGCAGGAGGAATTTGAAATGATTTTCCAATATGACGATCCATTGTGGTTGCTTGTGATACTGAGAATGTTGTCATTTGAGCATAGACAGTCCAAAATATTATAGTTGTGGCCCAAATAGGTAGCATCCTAATTACCAATTTCACTTCTTCAACATCAGTTAGGGTTGACAAACTCCATTTGTTTACCATACCAGTGTTTCCACTGCCCATTTCTGGGACCTTGATGGCTGCTTTGTCCAAGAAACTGCATAAGATAAACCAAAACCCAAGCAGAGAATGAGAAACAAAATATATTATAACTTGAATGTTTTTTTCCCCCTATGATTCTGTTGATTTCAACAAGTTGAAATTTTTTTATTCCTGGGATAGTTCAGAAGTTAGCTCAAGTTGCACTAGGGTCACGTTAAAAAAAATTAAAAGTTGAAAGCTGATGTTAAAACAAGTGAGAGATGACATGGTTCTAAAAGGTTAGAAGGAAAAAAAAAAAAGGTCATGTGAACCTCAATTATAGGTCATAACGGGTGAGTATTCAAGTAATGACTTTATTTTTCTAGTTATTTGTTTTCGCAAATAATTAACCAGCAAAGCAAACAGAGAGAGTGAGTGAGAAGCCACTAAGAAAAATAATCTGTGTTTTTCTAATTATAGGCTGTAAATGATGGAATACAGGGAACATGCTGTGGATAAATAAAGTTAAAATCTAATTTTGTTTCTACTCAGATTTAGCTTCTGTCTTAGGAAGGGGTATGGCAGTAGGGGAAAGTGTGTGGTGCTCGTAGATAAGAGGCCCTGAAGAGTGAAGCCGGATTTGGAACCCCACAACCTCTCGTGATATTTTTGATTCCTTTGTAAAATGTAGCACCACTACACCAATTTTATAAATGCATGTCACTCTTCAGTCTTCCCCATATATAATATACACATATGATCCTTACCATATCCAACTATTTCTTAAGCTGCAAAAACTTGCCTTATATTCTATCTATGAAAATAAAATTATGGGTTGATTTACTCTACAGCCATAGATGATAGATGATGATATAATAGTGCAAAGCTAGCTGTTGTGAAATTTTTTAGGAAAGGATTCAAATAGAATGAAACAATGGATGATTATGGTTTTTTTTTTTTTTTTTAATTATTATTATTACTGAACTGTTCCTTTTGAAAGCAAAATGTTATCCATTATTCAAAGTATCAAAGGCTTTGCTAGTCCCAACTCCCAAGCCCTATAACAAGGTAACTTGTACGTTCAAGTTTCTAGTTCATACTATGAAATTCAAAGATATTTCCAATTCATGAGTTTGGCAGACCAACCAAGGAATCTTTGATCAATGATTCGATTAGTTGATTGGTTTAAATTTGACAAAAGGTTAGGCAATTAACTAACTGACCGACAATATGGTCGACCAAATAGATAAGTTCTGTGGTTCTCACCTCCCCTAACTGTTGGATTAATTATACAACACCGTCACTCTCTCTCCATTATAAAAATAATGTTCACAATGACTGTAAGATCTCAATGATTGTATAATCTTTTATTATTACTCTAAACTATCCTAGAAATAAGTAGTCAATTAACAACCTGATTTATGATTCTACGGTCAAATTGAGTTGTTTTTTATAGTCCATTTACTCATATTACCTTTTCCTTCTGGGGCAAATTATCATTTTTTTTTTATATTCGGTAGTTTAAATTTTGTTCTTTTCAGTATCAATAGCAAGATTCAGAAAAGAAAAAATAATAATTAAAAAACAGCTAAAACTACTAACCAGAAGTAAAGTAATTACATGTAGTAAAGAAGGAAAAAAAATCTACTAAAGGATTAACTAAAGAACAATTATTAGGAATAAAAGAATTGGTTGAGGAGATTATGAGCACTAACCGAAACTGCTTGGTATGTGGCAATTTTTGCTTTATTTTCTTGTTCACCTCAGCAACGTCATCAACGTTATACAGCAAAGATGAATCTGATGGTAATTCAAAGTTCTTCTTTTTCCAAGCCGCCACAAACACAGAGGCAATCTGCGTTAACGGGCTACCAACCAATTTCTTAAAACGGTACCGTTTGGTTCCAGACAAGAATACAACTAAACCAAGTCCTATTGCACAGGCACAAATCCCATAACCCCATTGCCTACCCAAGTTGTCTTGGATATAAACAAGGATGGTTACAGCTGCTAAAGAGCCTATGCTTATGAAGAAGAAGAACCAGTTGAAGAATTTTGACATATGGACTCTTTCTTTGTCATCAGAATCGTCGAATTGGTCGGACCCAAAGCCAGAGACGCTTGATTTTAGGCCTCCGGTGCCAAGAGCTGTGAGATATAGCGCTATGTAGAGAACAAAAAGCTGCATACCACTTGCGGGGACGCAAGGTTTATTAATTGAATCGGCCATCGTGCATTTGGATGGTCGGAGACTTGGGACTACTGTTGAGATTGTCAAAATTGTAACACCCTAAACCCCAAAGTGAAATCAATTAGAAACTCCTAATTAAATCCCAAAAAGCAAACAGAGTACTAAGCAAAAGACGAAAGGGGTTTTCATTTGTTTATGATTTTTTAAATAAAAAAAAAAAAACTCACAGTGGCTTGAACGGTGGAGAAAATAGCTATAGTGAAGTACCTATTAAAAGAGAAGACCGATGGTGAGTGAAATCAAAACACTGACAGAAAACCAACTGAGAAAAATAAAAGAGCAGGTGAAAAAGAAAAGGAAGAAAAAAAAAAACCTGCCAAGAAAAGTGTCAGCCACAAAACCGCCTAACAAGCAAAGCATAAAAGAGGTGCCCATGAAGTTGGTGACAGTGTTGGCAGAGGTAGCATTTCCCAAATGCATGGTTGCCGTTAAATAAGTTACCAAGTTAACAGCTATACCCAATGTTGTTAATCTCTCACAAGCTTCCCCACCTGAAGAACAATAAAAGATCAATAATCAATTAATTAGATACGAAAACTAATTAATTTAAAAGAATCAATAAAGTGAGGAGTACTGTGGAGGACCTAGAATCATGACGGCAGCAATCCAGCCACCAGTTTTGGACCTCTCAGCCGGGCAACCTTTGTAATCCCAGGCATCAGGGAGTGTTTTCCCTTGTGTTTGAGGAAGATCAGCAATAGTCATAGTTTTGCCAATGTGACTGAAACTCCGCTGTTTCAAAGCTAATATTATTCAAAAAGAAACAAAGAAGATTGCAACTTTCTTGCTGAAAAGCTAAAAGTTTGGAGTGGAAGTCTATTGTTGAGTTTGGGATCGGAAGGGTATACTAAAGGACACAGAGAGAAAACTTGTGGCACTATTGCTAGCCGCCTTAATATAGCTGCTAAAAGATTCAGAAACCTCAATGATCGTGTGGCTCAGTAGACACCTGTCCCCCTCCAGCACTGGCAAGGCTCCATGTCCATTTAAAAAACAATTTTTATTGTAATTTAACATATATTAGTTTATAAGTTAGAAGAAAATCTCCCTTTATATATAATAATAATATATGTTATTTAATTTTTTAACTTATAAAAAATATTTTAATTTTATTTACTTAAAAAAAAGTCTTCAAAAATTCTTTTATTTATAAAAAAAGATATTAAATAAAGATAAAATTAATTTTTTATCCAATTTTTTGTTAAATCTAACAAAATAGAATATGTGTCACATACATATTTATATTTTTTGATAAATATATATATAATTAAATAATTTTTAATTAAAAAATTACTCTAATTTTTTACAATTACTTTCTATTAAACTTAAATAAAATTTTCATTATCTAATTTATAATTTTAGATATTGAACAATAAAAATTTTATTGAATTTAATCAAACTTAAATAAAATTTTCATTATTTAAGTTGTGACTTTAAACATTTGACAATGAAAATTTTATTTAAATTTTATTAAAAATTATATTTAAATTACATTCAAAATTTTATTTAAGTTTTTTTTTTTAAACTCAAATAATTAAATAATTTTTTAATTAAATATTAATTTTTTTTATGTATATATATATCAAAAAATATAAATATGAATGTGACACATATGCTATTCCATTAAATTTAAAAAAAATTGAATAAAAAATTAATTTTGTTCTTACTTAACACATTTTTTACAAATAGAGGGACTTAAAAATATTTTTTTTTTTTTTAAATAAAAGGATTTAAAGATACTTTTTATAACTTATGGAACTAAATACTATATTTTATGAAAACAAAAGAACTTTTATGATATTTTTTTTAGTTTATATAATATAATATAATTTAATTTATATATTTATTTTTTAATTTTTTATTATTTTATATTATTAATTTTATTTTTAATTAATATGATATTTAAATTTGATGTGTATAATATATATTTTTATTATTATTTTACAGCACCAATTAATTATTCTTTCATAGTGGCTTGATTAACCGCAATATTTTTTTTTTTTTTTAATTGAATAATATTTAGTATCTGTTAACTTCATCATAACTTTATTTCATCGTGGCTAACGGATAAAGCTCGCTTGTATATATATGTATAAGATTTAAGATTCTAATTTTAATTGCTAGTTTACGACTGCATATTGTATATAAAAAACAAAAACAAAAACAAAAACAAAAACAAAACCATAACTCAAACGTCAATAGTTTTAAAGAATTCGGAAATCTTTTTTTTTTTCTTCTTTAATAAAACAAGAGTAAAAGGTTAAATTAAAAAATAATTATTTTTATTATAATTTAATATATGTATTAATTTATACGATATAATTTAATTAATTCTTTATTAATACATGCTACTTTAAATTAAAATGTCTTTTAAATTAAGTGACGATGGTAAAATGGTTTTCCTTCACGTTTAGAATTTAAAATTTAATCCTTCCTATCGGGTTACATAACATGTTAATGGATTTGTACTTATTTGATAAATTTATAATTAAAAATAAACTTGTGTTTAAAAATGATCCTTATTTAAAATAATATATGTTTAATAATAATATTTATGATCCAAAAATTTTCTTAAAAACATATATATGATGATTGGTTTTTGTTAAAATAATCCTCATGTACAAAATAAAAATATTTACGAACATTTATTTAAAAATAATAAATGATGAAAAATGTAATCAGTTATTAAAAAAATTATCTCATACAATATTCTTTTCAAATGATGGTACCCGAACCTTGGGATATCCAAATGTAACCAACACAATTAATCTGAACTAATAACACAACCCAATTTTGTTGGTTTAAAGAATTATTGAAACCAAACCAATACCACCAACCTTTTTTTTTTTTTTTTTTTTAAGATTTTGATTAGTCTTACATCTTTAATTAGTTTGGTTTGATTTCAATTTTTTAAGAATTGATTAGATTGAATTAGTTCAAATTTGAAGAAATAATTTTTTTGTACAACACCTACCATGTTTCCTTGAGTTCTGCTTCGTCTATCTAGTGATAATATGGTTCACCTGTAGTGATGTATCATATGAGCTACTGAAACTGGTGGTTTTTCATGCATAAGGATTGGTGGTGGCCATCGTCAATGTTGCTCCTAAAAATTTCAAGTTAAAAATATGATAAAAGTTAAAGTGTGTGTAGTCAATTATACAAAAAATGAATTGTCATATTATCACACCAAATCAATTAAGCCTTTGATAATCAATTAAGCATATATCACTTTATTATTTCAATTCTCACACTAAATATTGTTCATCAATTAATTAAAAAAAAAAAAAAAAATTCCCCCTTCAAACTCAAAATTTTGGATCGTAAAAATATGTCGCAGAATAAAGTTAATACATTTTTTTATTTATAGTTTTTTTAGATAATTTTTTCCCCAATGTTTATAAGTGATCTTATACATTGACATTAAAATATGATGCAAATTGCAAAATCGCATATTTTTAATCACATTAGAGCAAAAATGTGTACCATTAACATTGTTTTAAGTAACAATTAAGTGTTAATTTGACATAAATATAGTAAAAAAATTACTATGGATCAAATTTATTGTCTTCAAGTTAAATGTGATAATTTAGTTGGTGATGCAATTGAGGCTTAAAAATTTATATAATAACTACTAAAATCCTATATCTGTTGTTGTTATACAGTTTCTTTCCTAAGTGTTTTTTCGTAATAAGTAAACAAATCGTCTTCAGGCATCTCTTCTTTGTTAGGTGGAACATTATCCTAGTGATAGAATTAAAGCTATTTTCTTGATGTGATAGCACATTTGTTCGGCGAAGGAGGTCACTTGTAATATTATTATTATTATTATTATTATTATTATTATTATTATGTTATTAATAGTTAATAAATATGTGTTTAAAATATTTATATTTTATATAATAATAATTTATATTTTTAATTTTTTTATTTACGTATTTATTTTATATTAATGATATACGTAATAATATATTAAAAATTGTACATGAAAATTGAACGCTTGTTTAAGTGAATGGAACAACCTTACTACATCACCATGCGATGCACAACATGCATGCATGGAACCTTAACTGTTTGGAAAACATTTATATTAAGTAGCATCTACATTATTTCCTCACCCCGTTATAGCCTACACATCGACTCGATCTCTCTCTCTCTTCTTCTTCTTTTTTCTTTTTTTTAATAATTTGTGAATGAAATTGAAAGATAATAAGTAGTGGCTCTTGTTAATTTCTTTCATGCGTCAAACTTTTTAAACAGAGTCTTTAACTTGTATTAAATAAAAGGCTATACAGAATATTCACTTCTAAGTTATCTTCAAAATGTTTGATTTAAATAATTAAAATCCTACACCTTTTGATTAATAAAAGTAATTTTTTGTTTTTAAAATTAATGAAAGTATTTGTTGAGAGGGCTTAATTTACTAGCAGATACTTGAATGTTGAATATGACACACAAAAAAAGACTGCATATTAGAAATGATACTAAAAATAATCGTTTATCTAATAGTCAAATTGATTTTACTTAAAAAAAAAAAATTAGCTGATAAGATTCTCCTATTTTTATTTTATTTTAAATGATAAGTTCAAACCACATATAACTATTATAATTTAGATAAATAAAATAAAATAAAAGAGATTAAATATGGTACGTTTGGAAACAATAACTATTTGTTTCATGAGATTAATTTTCCTGATGATCTGAGCAGTGACGCTAAATAAACCACCAATCGGCGGTTTCTGGACAGTGGACACCTTGGGTACTACTGGAAGTACATTAAAGAGTCATTTAAAGGAAGCTTGGCCTAGATGTGACTAATACAACGTAGACACACTACGAACTGACACACATATGAAATTTGATTTTCAGATTTTAACACCATCGAAACGGATTTAATAATTTTTTTAAAAAAATAAATTTTATTTAATTATTTTTTAGTTAGCAGGTCAAGAGCAGAGACGTAGTTAATTAACAAAATTTAATGTTTTTGGATGTAGTCGATATTTACATTTAGGGGCACATGAGTAAATTTAATAGTAAAAATTGGACAATTTTGACACTTCATAAATGACAACAATAAGTATTATTGATTTTTTTGATCGAATTATTGAAAAAAAAATTAAGATTATATGCTGTCATGACTCATATATTTATTAAAAATTAGATATGACTCATTTCACTTGATTTTTTACATATTATGACAAAAATGTTCTTAATTTTATTGATCAATTGTGATAAATTTTGATTAGATACATGTTAAACTAAACTGTTTAGAATTAATCAGTCTAAAATTGGACAGCTATCCAACTGACCAAATTTTGTTCAACCAACGACCTCATTCACTGAAGCCAAGTTAGATAGCTATCAAATGACCATATTTTTATCGGCAGATGACTTCACTTGTAAAAATTGAGTTGAAAAAATATTCAATTAAATTAGACGACTGTCTAACTGGTCTAATTTTGATCTACTGATAATCCCACACGTCAAAATCAAGTTAGAAACATATCTAACTCATTGTAATTCAACTGAGTTATTGTCTAACTCATGGTAAAATATGCTTCTAGCTAATTCTTTCATATTAACAAAATCTTTATTCCTAAGGGAGATGAACCAAAAAGTGTCAAGCAAAACTTTAATAACAATAACAATATTTTCTCTAAATAAAATAATTAGATAAATCAATAATGATCATGACATAATATGAGCTCTTTTTCTGCAATAACGTATTAAGCATGTATAAGTTTTTCACTTTCATGTTGTCTATTCTTTATTGCTGAAGCTATCGAAGAAAAAAAAATAATATTGCAACAGTTTCTGAAAAATATAAATGCAAATAATAAAAGACAGAGCATGAAGGAGAAGTCTTGTTCTGTGACTTTCCTCACTGGTGATGTTACGGCTGGATATGTTGCATCTGAAGCTAATCGATGGTTCTGAGTACAATGATGGTTCTTTGTAGTATAATAATCCAAAGCTCAAATCGACTTTACATTGAAAAAATTTTCAGGTCTATTAGCTTGCGAACAATGGAGTCATCGTATTCGATCACCATCGTCATTTTAAACAGTTGAAGCCTCTGCATCGCTACCATCATCGTCAGAATGTTGTTTGGATCAACCGGTAGCAGACGAAGGCAGCCATATGAGCTCTTAGATTCTCTGGCGGCTTTGAAGCTCGATTGAGGAAAATGGAATATAAGGGTGAGAGAGAACTCGAGAGAAAGGAAATAAAGGATTGGGAAAGTGAGTAAAACTGATATAATTAAGAGTATGGTGGAAAGATCATTAAAATTGTAAGTTGAGGGTCTAATATAGAATAAAAATAGTGTTAGGGGTTATATGAGCTTATTTTTTTTAAAAAAAAAATAATGATAAATATTGTAAAAATTAAAAAAATTTAATATTTTTGAATATTAAATTATTAGTGTCTTTTACATATCAAATGTATATTTTATCTTATTTAAATAAAACATAAAAAATATGTAAATAAATAATATTAAATTAAATTTGGGTATGCTTCATCAATGCCCACAAATATGATAAATTGACCCATAACTCATAAATTCAAAAGCTACCATCAATTATTAGTTTTTTAAAAAAGTCCAACAACCTGTTGCTCAACTCATGTGAAAAAAATTTGTTTTGAAATGAAAATGTATTTTTGTTCTTTTTTATCACAATGTTAATTAAAATACAGGAATTAAATCAAAACATCTAAAATTATTGTAAGAACTTACTGAATCTTTAAAATTGTAGTAATTAAGTAATCGAGCACTTATTATTTTCTTGGTAATAAAGAGATTGTGTAAGAAAAAGTTGTACTTTACATCTTTTACAATTACAATTCGTATTTCCTATTGGTAGCCCGTGGAGCACCTTTTAGGGCACAATAGGCTGCTACCTTGATCAGCCCATGGAGCACTTTGTCAGACACAATTGGCCGCTCACCTCGTGAGCCCGTGTAGCACCTTACCAAGCATAATAGGCCACTCACCTTGATATATCGTCATGATTTACCAAGTTGCTCTAACGTTCCAAGGCATTTGCATTCCTCCCAACCGATCATCCGGCGCCCAACCCTAACATCCTACAACATCTAAATATTCTTAAATTTAAGGTCCTTTCTCAAAAATCACATCACAATGTATCTAACTAATCATCGTATTATACGTGTACACTTGTGTACATATAAATACCCCAACACACACTCATTTGTGGGAATCGAGTATTGAGCACTTAAACCTTATTGTATCAATAATTCTCTAAACAAGACCGATTTGAGGTGAATAAGATATCTCATTATTATTTTATCTCATAAAAATTAATGAATTATTTCATAAATCTCATTAATATATCAATTCAATTCACAGACACATGTAAGGTGGGGAGGAAGCGAGTTTTTTCTTCTTCTTTTTCTTTCACAAACTATACAACACCACAAACATGAAGAAATAACATTGCACCACAGAGCAAGCTGAGTTGAATATAAGCTTCACCACCAAATTATAGTGTTAAAACTGCAAAATTAATTAATTTTATTTTGAAAAATTATCTAATATAATACCCCTAAAAATTCATAATAATAAAAATAACATAATTTTTTTGAGTTAGGAAGATATTAGTTAGTGTTAGGTTAATATTAGTAGTGTTAATTTTTTTTGCTATAAATTTTAAAGAGTATTATATTTGTTATTTTTCTATTTATTTTTCACTCAATCTTTAAACTTTTCTTTTATCTGACCTCAATTTTTAAACTTGAAATTGTTATATTTATAATCAGTTATGATATAATAACATTGATTATTATTTTAAAATTACTTTAACATATTACTAGTATGACTAAACAGTAAACACACCTACTACACATAATAAAAACAACTATTTTATAAAAAGAAAAATCATAAAGCTATATACCAACTTATGTTTCATGTCTCTTAATAGTTAAAAAAAACCGTATTTTAGTTTCTGAATCATCTCTTGAGCCTAACAAAATCTGAGATCCGTATAAATTTTCAGGCCGATTAATAGGTCTATGGGCCTAGCGCATCAAATGCATTTGTTTAAACTTAAACTCCTGGACTTCCTACTTCCTAGAGGCAATCAACGATAATACTTTCAAATAACTAAACTAAACTTCCTATCACAGAGAAAAATAAAAAATCTCCAAGTGGCCAGAGTTCGTAGAAGATCACCAAATCCAAAAGTGTTTAAAATTATTATGATGGGCCGATGGTGACGGGAAAGAATTCTGACACTTTTACCAAATCCAACCAACTACAAACTTATTTAAATGTTCATATTTATTTTATGTGATACTATTATTTACCTTTATCCATTACACTTTTAAACCTAATTTTATTTTATCTAGTTTTTTTTTTCTTTTTTCCAGTAAACAAACCTCATTTAGAGATGTGACTATTATCACATCTTTGAATAATCAAAATTTAATTCAAAAATATTAATCATAGTAGCACCTAAGGTCATATTCAAACTCAATATTAGAATGCAAATTTTAAGCCTCGAACTCATGTCCCACTGTCTAACAAAATTATAACTTTACACACAATTTCTAACCCACTAAACTACCTGTTTATGACTTATCTAGTTCATGTTTGAATAATGAAAAAATATGAATATAAATGATAATGTTGGATGGATGAATTTCGAGTCAAATTAAAATAACTATAAAATAATATGAATTAAATTAAATAAAAATAATATTATCATTATAATATTTTTATACAATTAAAATAAATAGTAATATTAAAATAAAAAGTTATTAAATTATAAATAAAGTAAATTAGAATATAATTTTTTTTTATTTCTAAAAAAAATCATAAATAATTATATAAATATATGAAAAAAAATATATTATTATTATAACGTATTTTTGAGAAATATTAGAGTTTAGAGGAATAAAAATTACTTTTATTAATACATGATTTACATTCTATTATAAATATTTTAAATTATTCTTATTAATGTATATTGGTGAGAGCATGCCACTAAAATCTAAATGACACAGAAGTGAGGTTTCTAAAACTCTATCGATATTCCCAATAGGTTTTCGGTTTTCGTATTAACCATTTACATGCCCTCGTAATATTTATTTTATTTGTTTTCAATAATTAAAATTCGAGAACGAATAAACTAAAATATACACCAAATATTAAAAACAAATGAAGTAACGTGTAAGAAGTAGTATTCTGAATAAGTATAAAAAATCATAAATTCAATCATTCCTTTTGCTTAAACCATCTAAACTACTATGTGGGTGTGGCATTATTATATAATCAGAATCTGGATCCACATCCTAGTACAGGGTGTGAAGCCGTAGAAAAGTCACTCACTTCCGACAACATGGACCTGAGATTTTTGATTTTTTTTAAAAGAAAAAACAGGAAATAATAGTTTCAGATGAAGCTTCTCTGAGGACCCCAATATTTCTACCCGTGACACTTCTGGCACCAATTAACTTCCATTTACAACTTGCAAACATATATATATCTATAGAACACTACTACATTTTCTTTTTAATTTAATAATTAATAATATAAAATTCCCAATTGGAAGCTAGAGAGGGACGAAATTTGTGCCATTGTTTGCACAGTGTACCCGTGATTAGATCATCAAACAAGGGCACTTGGATATAGGTGTGGGTCCAATAAATTTTCTCCTTTTCTTTTCGATCCAAATTCGTTATGAAATTTTCGTATTTTACTGGTGATAATTATTGTAAAAGAAATTAGGAAACTATAATTGTTATTTACCTGTATAATTAACTCATGTATCATAAATAATTGTCCATCTTCTTAATAATTAAAAATAAAAATATGTACTTATCAATTCGTATTAGATTTAATTATTCAAATTCAAACGTAATTGCTCATACCATAAATGTATTTCTTCATCGTATCAATTAACATTTAACACGTACTCTGAAAATTGTTAAAAGATTTGGTGATTTGAAATCCGTAAAAGTAAGAGTTCTTATCATTTTGCAAAGAAAATCTTCCGTGCAACAATTGGATGCTGTCTTTGGATTACTACCGTAACCGTTGATGTTTTTCAAAAAACTAAAATGTTTTAGCAATCGAATCATTAAGGACTCGATTTTTATTTATAATTAAATAATTAATTTTATAATTTTTAATTTTTTTATAAAAATAATCATAAATATATTTGATAGTAATTTTTATTTAGTAATTTAAAAAAAATTATCTCTAAATTATTTGGTAATGGTTTTTATTTTTTTCAAAAAAATTTAAAAATAAAGAAAATTTTTAGTTATTTTTTTATAAATTTTAAGTTTTTAATTATTTTCTTTCGATTCTTAATCATAAAAATATTAGAAGACTTAATTTACTTTCTAGAAAAAATATTTGATCAAAATAAAAAAAATTATAAATCATAAATTAGATTGAAAAATCTTCTTTTTAAATATTTATGAATTTATGAATCATCCATTATTTTGGGTAGTGATTCCTTAAAAATATAAATATAAAAATAAAAATAAAAAATCGCTACCAAATATATCTGATTGAAAAATCATTTTAAAAAAAATCAAAAATCAAAAATTAAAATCGTTATCAAACAAGTCCTAAGAGGTCAAGAAAATTAAGTAGAACAACATACATGTTGTGTATAAAAAATTTGGAAAAAAGAAAAAAAAAAATCATTTCCATAATTATAATCAGTACATATAGACTATAGGATACAAGATATAAAGCAAGTTTAGAGGCGTATTCGCATTTCAATCTTGCAAACTGAGCCCGCCCTTGTCTTTTTGCTATCCAATTTGAAAACTGACTAGCAAGCCTCCTAATCTTACATGTATTTGCACTCTTTTTAAAATTGGTTAACAATTTCCTACATTATAATATTGCTGAAACTCAGTAGGACTGAAGCTATACGTGAGAAAAGTCCATATGCTACCTATGACGAATTTAAATTGAATCTATGCCATTGAATATCAAATAATTATGTCATTCGAATATCATATAGCATTACATATGCCTCTAACATATCTGCAGTCAATTAATCCACTCACAAATCTCTCCTCAACCATGAAATATTAAGAGGGACGACCTTCATGATAAATTCTAACACTACGCAACGGCCTTAAGTTTCTTCATGATAAAATATGCTCCAAATTTTTTTTATAAAAAATACATGATCAATAATATTTGTAAAAAATATAAATTTTTTGTGTTATACATTTGCGCATATATATATATATATTTTTTTTTTTCAATTAAAAAAAATGAATATATTAAAAACTGGAAAATTCGAGGGGGTAGGGTGGGTGTTAAAAAAGAAACTAAAGTCAGGTAGGAGGTTATGCGGTCATATTAAACATTAAAATTGGGGGGAAAAAAACAAATTTAATTCATATTTGTTATGTTACGTATTTCCTTATTCCATGCAATGTGAACTTTAGAAAAATAGTACCAATTCTTTGAAACATATATCACTATCAAATCAATTTATTAATCGTTTCTGTCATCAGGAAAAATAAAAATAAAAAAATCCATGTTGAAACAGCAAGTATATGACTAGCAACAGTTCACTAAAAATTCAGTCAATATTCTTAGAAGAAAACGATAAGGAAAGCGTTACAAGAAAAAGTGTGAAACTGACTTTCTATAACAAATTTGTGAAAGGAAAATACTTTTATTTGAGATTACAACAAACTTGTCAAAATGCATTTACAAACTTTTATTAACGAGTAATATTATAATTATTTTAATATCTTAATTTAAATTCAACATCAAATTTAATAGTTTTATGTGCGAATAATAATTTAATACATATCATGTTATTCTTTTAAAGTTCACATTTGTAACACTACTCAAACTTTATTTGAAATAGAATAAGTTTCGTTAATTCAAAATAAAACCACACCAATAATATCTAAATAAAAAAAACTGAAAAATAAATCAAATTTTCATAAGAATCGCAACAACATATATATATATATATATATATATACATGTAGTGCAAGAAACTAATTTTTACAAACATTCTTATTAGCATTTTTTGGTCTCTATCTAAGTTTAACTCATCTAATTAACAATATGATAAATCTTCAACAAAGCTTCACCTTTGATGACTTGAATTCTTTACTTTTTAAACCACAACAAAAATTCAAATAAAAATATCATATCTAGAAACTCAAACTAAAATTAAAAGACATAAAAAAATAATTAAATCAATTGTGTAAATTTGATTATATAGTGCGAAAAAACGCTAAAAATAGTTTAACAAATAAAAGGAATGAGAATTTTATCTGAAAATAATTGTGATTGTACTTGGCTGCAAAAATGAAAAAAAAAAAAAAATCCAAAAAAAATTCTTGTGAAATTAAGAGAAACTTATTAGACATGGAGCGGGATGATTCTTGAAAATCTAAAATTGTGGCCAAAACGAAACTTACACACAGTATAATGATGTTTTTACATACATATAATTAAAAATTTAATGAATATTATAATATTGTTAAATTTCTAATTTTTTAATTAAAATAAAAATTGTGGTTAAAACTTAAGAAAATTGATAAACCTCATTTTATTATACTCATGATTTATTCTGAAAACTTTGTAAAACAATGTAGAGCAGTTCCTATCCCTATTCCCTACATAAGAATTTCCCTTCTCAATTATTTTTTGTTAAAAGTATTATTTATTACTCTTAAAATATATTACAAGAACAATAAATAATTTTTTTACTTCCTTTCTATCTAGGTCTAGGCCTGTCGCGAGTGGCTTCTAATATTCACTGCTGCAGTGTGGCACAAAGATGCGAGTAACTAACTTAATGGTGATTTTTCAGATTGATGGCTTGGCAAAAGAAGGTGGCAATATGTGAGTCCCCACATCACAAACATCCAAAAACTTGCCCAAAATCACTTTAATTAGCCAGCTAAAATCTCTAATACTAGGCACATGGCTTCTCGATCGAACGGATTTATTAAGTTTTTAAAATTTGATGCAAATTAATAAATTTAAATCCCCAAATTAACACATCTCTTTCTTTCTTTGAACCCTATAAAAACCCTTAACTCTCTTACATTATTCTCCATCTTCAGACCCCAGCTAGCTAAAAAGCCTTTTTTATGGTATAGGGGTTATTATTAATTAATTAATTTGAGAAAAATGGGTTCAAAGACCTCTTCATCCGTTGCTCTCTTCCTTGCCCTTAATCTTCTTTTCTTTGCTCTTGTGACTTCATGTGGTTATTGCCCTAGCCCTACAGTACCCAATCCAAATCCAAATCCAAATCCAAATCCAAATCCTAGTCCTTCATCAAGTGCCAAATGCCCAAGGGATGCTTTGAAATTGGGGGTATGTGCTAATGTACTCAATGGTTTGCTGAACCTTACACTTGGGCAACCACCAGTCACACCTTGCTGCAGTCTCATCCAAGGCCTTGCTGACCTTGAGGCTGCTGTTTGCCTTTGCACAGCCATTAGAGCTAACATTTTAGGCATCAACCTTAATATTCCTCTTTCCCTTAGCCTTCTTCTTAATGTCTGTTCTAAGAATGCTCCATCTGGCTTCCAGTGTGCTTAATTAATTAATTACAATCAACTACTACAAAGTGTCTCATTGCTTAATTTTCTTTTTTAGACCTTGGATCGATGTTTATGTATACATGTTTGTTTAATTTACAAATATATATACATATATAATTATATATGGATTTTCTGTGTGGTATTAATAAAACATAATGTTTCTTGTATGTGATAATTGTTGATCATCATCCCCATGTTAGTTATAATATTCATTGTTGTTTTGATTTTTATGGATGATGTAGAGTGATGAAGTTTCAGTCTTTGTGACGATCATTTATGTAATTTCGATGGAATGGAATTTACGATTTACTTATTGTCAGATTTTTTTTTTTTTAGAATACTTATTGTTAGATTTTACAAATATAATGTTGGCAAATTTTTTTTTTTTGAAGTTTTTAGAAGAACTTTACTTTTGCTGCTCCAGGAAAAATAGCATCTAGCGTTTTCTCACAGCATGGGCCTTTCACAATTGAATTGAAACCATGCAATGTACTCATACTTAGTATTTAATTTAGACTATAATAATTGTTAAGTCTACTTTATACAAGTTTTAGCTTTTATAATAATTAGCGTCGGATATCTCTTAATTAAATTATTATTTCTTATTAAATATATTTATACGTAAAAAAATTAGTCTAAAGAGATAAAGAGTTAAAAATATATGATCTATCTCATAATATCCCTCAATTCGTAATGTTATTTAGTTAAATTTTCTTTAAAACCAAAAATTATTTAATTTTCAACTTATGTTTTTCCTGCGAATACTTTTTAGAGGGTCGGTGTACTTACTGGAAATATAGATTATTTCCGACCGGTATCATTTCATTAAAAAAAAGTGGCAAATTATCACAAATTAAATTATTATAGTTATAATTATTTTTTATTAATTAAGATTATATTTATACGCTAATGCTGCAATTGTGGTTTTTTTTTTTTTTTTTTTCTAAAAAATAATAATAACAATAATAAAATATACATGCATGTATCGTTATTGATGGAATTGGATCGGTTAATTTGCAAGCAAACATTCCTCCACAGCATGACTTCTTTAATGCTGCCCCTAGCTATACTTCGTAGGCTAATTTCCAACAATATGTTAATGCAAGTACTACTCATTAATTCAGCATATGGCCCATAGGTTGATTAGGAACATGAAAGTATATACTATACACAAGTACGTAGGTCGGTAGTTCTATGATGATTATTCCTTAGGACCCATCAAACATACTGACCAAGAGCTTCATCGACCAAAAAGTACAAGCCTTTTAGTTTTTACGCTGATTGGGAGCATTTATGTAGGCCATATACATATCAACTCATGTATATAATTATTAGTTACTACTGTTTGTCCCGTGACTTTCTATATTATAATTATATATAAATTTTTACACAATTTTATATTAAAAAAATATTGTGTGAAAATTATTTTAAAAAAATTAAAGAAATATATGTAAAATAATTTTTCTAGTTAAATTATAATTATTTGTTGGTCGTTCATACATTAAAGCTCTTTGTTGAGTCGATTCATCATGATGGTCACCTCTATTTCAAATCGGTTTTTAGATGGCTATGAAGACTCTCAAGGTTCTATAATTGGGCTTCTTTTGGAATTATGTATTTTATTTTTTTACTATGAATAAATTAACGCTGGGATATTAGCCGGGACTCACATGCAAAATATGAAAGTTTGGATCGATCATGAAAATAGAGAATAAGTTTTGAAAGGAGAATTATTCAAGGCGTCTATGCATCATCTAACTGGGAAAGAGTCATGTTACATTTTGTCTATAATGTTTCAAATGGATAACAAATAGTATACGTAGCACGAAGAATATATATCATATATGTTCCCTTGTATTAGTTACCTACAATATTTATTCCTACGTTGGTGACTTCATTATCATTTAAAAGGAAAAGGCAATATAACAAAGTTCGTTGCAACACGTGAAATTGCACTCTGCACTCTGATCTATGTTAAACTATGTGGGAGACCATCAAACAATTGTACGTCCAATTGGTATAAAAATTATTATAATTTATATATATAATCTGATGCATCTTAGGCCTTAGCATTTCGGATAAACATAATTTTAAGTGGCCACCTACATAGACTTCAATGTGAAGGCAGATTTCTTAAGTTGGAGTTAGATGTTAAAATATTAGCTCAATTATTTTTTGTCCCATTTAACCACCAGACACTCCCTGCCCGTGAACCAGTTTTGGCACATTCAAGCTTTAATTTAAACAATAGAAAGAAAAAAACAAAACAAATGTTACAAAAGTCATTTAGATTAAAAAATATATTATGTATTACTACTTATTTAAAATATGACTATATTAAACTTAATGTGATAAATAGTGATATGATATTTGTTATTAGAGTCTTGTGATATTTATTTTTTGTTGTATACTTTAATCATCGTAATTTTTTAAATTATGTTATTTGTGTAATTAATCTATTATATTAAAAACGGTATTATTCAATCCTTAGCTTCGTAAAAAAAAGCTAATTAACAATAAATTATATTATTTTAATTATTTTAATTATATTATTATTTTAATTATATTATTAACAATAAATTATATTATTTTAATTAACAATAAATTATATTATTATTTTAATTATTTTATCAAAATATTATTATTTTTCTATTAAATAATTAAACATGATTAAAATAAAAGTATTTACAATAGTAAAGTCATAATTAATATAAAAAATAATTCAAAAATTATTTATTTTTAATATTTATTAATTGTCACTATTTTATTGATTTTAATTTAAAAATTAAAATATATAAGATAACTTTTTGTTTGAACATTATCATTGTTGATTTTTTTTCTTAAACAATTTATATTAATTTTACTTTTATCTTTATTAAAGACTCATAATTTAATTATATATTAATCACTTTATAGAAAATAATAACATTTTAAAAGAAAATTAATTAAAATAATACAATCTTTTAATAATTGATATTTTTTATAAAATTAAATACTAAATGACATCATATTTAATTTAAAAAATTAAACGATACAAATAATATAATTTAAATAACTTCTGTAACACTTCATTATAAAACTGATACTTAAATTATTGGTTTTTCATATGCTTTCATGTAGTTGATAAGTTGAACTACTTGTATATATGATAGTTAAATAATTTTTCGAGAAACGTTAATATTATTCATTTTTATATTTATTTTACACATAAATTTTTAAATAATTTAAATTATTTTTCACTCATTTTTACATTAATTTTACTCAATTTGATCAAATTATTTTTACACTCATTTTTAAATAATATCAATAATTTTTTTTAAATCAAATTTTTAAATAATTTTCACATGCTACAACATAATTAAAGTTGGTATAAACATTTTAAGAAAAAAAAAAAATCTTCAAAATTTATAATAAAAAAATAGCACCCATTTTATTAAAGTTATATATTTTTACAATTAAAAAATAATTTTTATATTATTTTTTTTAAATATTTTTTTCAATTGAACGTTTTTTAAATTAAATTGCTATAATTTAGAATCGTTTAATATTAAATATATTAAATATTTAATATTATATGTTTAATATTATTAAAATGTTAATTTTATTATTATATATTTTAAAGATATTAATTTTAATAATTTTTTAATATTCTATAACTTTAATGAAAAGACTGTTACTTAAATTATGTTGAGATGACGGTACACATGACGGTAACAAGCGTAAAATTCTATCGCCATATTTTCCTGTATGACTACCAAAGTCTAAAATATCTTTAAAATATCAAATCAGTCAATTATTTATTTTTCAAATTAATTATCTTATTTAATGTTTATAAATATAAATATATTTCATGCTTATTTTGTCCAATAAATAAAATGTTATAAAATATATAGTTAAAATATTTAAATTAATAAAATTAAATAAATATATTTAATAATAAATAAAAATAATTATAAATTTTTTTTATTAATATTATTCGATATTTTATAGATAATATTTATATCACTATTTAATATTCTAGTAATATTATATTAATATTTATATTTTATCAATATTATCGAAAATAATTTATATTAATTTTAAAATCTTTAAAATTAATACAAATATTATCGATAATATTAAAAATAATTTTATTCTTGATCACTGCAATATATGATATGATAGCACTCTTTGGAGTAATGGAATCTCATGCAGTTAAATCATATATATATATATATTGATTTATACCTTAATGAACGGTGATAAACAGGGGTGAAGTTAGAAAAAAATAATTAAGGGAATTGATTTTTTTTTTTAATATAAAGTAAAAAATAATAAGAATTATAATAAATTATATTCAATTTAATACTAAATTTTTTATATCATATTATAATAGAAATATATGTTTATAAATAATATAACACTGACCAATAATAATAAAAATAATAAATTTTTTATATAAAATTTTTTTAAATAAATTTTAAAAGATTATTAACATAAAATGTCAAATAATATAATATTAGATAAAGTTAAAATTTTGGTTGAAATAAACATGATAAACATAAACTTAAAAATTTTAATATGAAGTTTATTATATACTTATTTTTTTTAATTTTATTTTTATAATGTTGAGTTTAAAGTCAAATATTAAAACTTTTTTTTTTATTATTATCACATTTAAGAAAAATTTTCACATAATATATGACTACAATTTTATTTTTTTTACTAATAGTTACCAAATATATGAAAATATATATATATTTAACCAATAAAATTCATATCATTTTTATCCACGTATTTATTAAATATTGTTAATACATTTTAAAATATATACATAAAAATTATACACAATATATTATTTTAAATAAAATATTTATTTAATATTAAAAATATATACGTAATTAATTTTTTATAAAAAAAAATTGGCCACTCCCAACCCATTATCCTCCGCCCTGATGGTGAATAATGCTTTTATACAATTTTTTTTTTACTTGCTTACGCTTGGCTTTGCATCATTCAATTCTAATACATGCTAAATAGAAAACGAATTGTACCAAAAAGGTTTGTAGAATAAACAACAATAATTAATTATACCTTCATAATAAATTAGAAATTCGGCCGAGTTGGTGATCTTCAGTTCCGGCAACTGCAACTCGATTATAATTTTATTTATATATTTTTGAAAAATAGGCTGATATAATATAGCCCCTTTAAAAAACAAAATTTGAACACTTGACTTGCAATTCTATTGAATATTCCAAATTTATCCCTTTCACTAATCTGTCCGCCTTGTTATAATAGCAAGCACTCTCTATTCCCAAATCTCTTAGTTTTAGAGTGCTCTCTCGTAACCCCAGGATTCCCAAATACAAGTATCTTTTTCTTTCTCTCTTTAATCATAGTCATATTATATAATCCTAAATTTGACTCCTTTATTCAGCTTATCATCATTCTGATTCTGACATTATGATTCACTGTTTGTTTGTTGTATTCCCCAAATTGATATGGGAAGCTTCTGTTCACCAATTTTTTCCAAGTTACTTTTTAATATATTTTACAATTACTTCTTCGAAAATTGATTTTCTTTGGGATTGGAAAATCAAAGATGCGAGTAAGGAGTTGCATCCATTGTGTTGTGTCTCGCGAGAGAGTACCTGTAATAGAAGATTAATTGTCAGACGTAACGCTATCGAGGACTCGGAGCTTGCTGGATAGTTTGGCAGTTCATCGTAAAATGTTTGGCTTATTTCAACTTGTATATTATTTATGTTCTTAGGATTACTATTTGACTGATGATCAGTCCTACTCCTATCATATCAATAAATATATATATATATATATATAGATATTAGTTAACTAGTTTGCAAATTATAGAGTCATGCTCACCTCCGGAATATTTGTTTTTTAATTCTGGCCTTCGAAACTGTCAGTCCAACTTAGTTAAATACAAGTCCAATTTCACTTTAAAGAGTGAGATTACGGTCCATAAAAACTTGGTAATTTGGCTTTGATGAAAGGAGTCAATGTTGATCAAAATCCTACCAATTTGACAACTATATATTTTATTTAAACATGTATTTAATTTAATTTAAATATTAATTAATTGAATAATTATTAATTATGACCGATCTAATTAAATAAATATTTAGTCAAAATTCAATTACAATTAATTAATATAAATTAAAAATATTTTTATCACAAAATATAAAATATTAAGTGAGGGTAAGTCATATCTAATTTTTTACATATACAAATTCATTACAGAACATAGCCTATATTTTTGGTGAATACAAATTCTTTGGCAACAGCCAACTGACATAAAGTTTTAATAAAGATTCACTTTTTCAATTGCATTTACTCATATGCTTCAAACATACTAGTGACACATTCGTTAATCCAATAAACATGGTACAAAAGAATTAAACTCATTTTTGATACCAGTAATATTTGTAAACACGTCAGTAAAAAATTATATTATATTATTATATTTATCAAATAACGAGATGTAAAATTATTTTGAACCAGTAATTATCTTTTTTTTTTTCCCCCCACATTTTCAGCCATTTTTTCTCAAGGGTTTGAGTGCTATTGAGTATTGACAAACATTAAGGACAAGTATCACCACAAAAATAGCATCGGAAAAAAAGTCGTTATCTTTTAAACAGTATGATTTTTAACGAATGATGGTAAATAATCAAAAGGAAAAAAAATACATATATGGCTATTATTTGAGGAGAGTCGGAGGAGGTACTTGCTTAATTTAAAATTCCATGTGTAATAGTTAGGAAGGAAATGAATTACCTTAAAGCTTAGTTAATATTAAATGCTGGCTCAGATTGATGTATATGGAAAACGACCCAGAAATAAACCATTCTCTAAACTCAGTTGATATTATCTCATACACATGCACTTGCTTGAACACAAGTTCAGTCTTGAGAAAGATAAGTAAAAAGACAAATTAATTATTAAAGCGAGGAGCTTTAATTTACACCACTCAATTTGCGACTGTGGATCGCACAGAATATTAAATCCCTGAGAAATCCCCCTGGCCTCAATATAGAACTAGAACCCAGACCCTAATTGAATCCTAATTTTTTTGCTAAACCCCTAATTGAAACCAGACCCAGACCCACAACTAGCTAGCTAAGTACGTACTAAAACAAAATAGAATAGAGGGAACCCAAGAAGTTAAATTAAACCTAGCTAGCTAGCTAGCTACTTTTAAAAGAGAAGTAATTACTATACTAGTGGAGGACATGCAAAACCAGGAGGAGGAGTCAATCCACAAGTGATCAATACTTGAAGTGCAAGGGGAATGAATATGTTTAAGTTTAGTAGCTTAAGCCTTATTGTAGTACACAGACATATCGCTGCTTGAACCTCTAACAATCCTTTCAGCACGGGACAACAAACATTCTCCACTGGGTTCCCCAACCCTATATGCACCAAACCACCGAGCACGTCCACACATAGTCCTAATTTAAGTGCATTGATCGGACAAGTCGGTTGCGAAGTTGTCGGTGGTGGGTTTAGCCCCGGAATGCCTCCACCACTTCCTCCTCCACCTCCACCACCGCCACCCCCACCCCCACCCCCTCCCCCTCCGCCACCTCCACCTCCACCGCCACCGTAAGGAGGAGCAGTATACGGTGGGTAAGGAGAAGAAGGGGGTGGTAGGATGACTGGAGGGTTAATGATTGGTGGCATTTGACCATGTCCTGGTGGGTTTTTAGAAGGTGGATGGCTTCCATGATGAGGTGGGTGTTTAGTGGATGGAGGGTGATGAGGATGAGGAGGAGGAATTTTTGGTTGGCCTGGATGGTGATACGGTGGATGTGATTCACATGGGGCACAAGCTTGAATTGGTGGCATTGAAATCAATGAGAGAATCAAGATTATCAACAAACTGGCATTAATCTTCTTTCTTTCTAAACCCATGATTTTTTTTTTCCTGTGTTCCAAAATGAAAACTAGTTCTACTACGTACAAGCTAGTAGTAGTATTGGGTTTTTGAAGAAGAATATAAAGATGGATGTACGCGCGTAGGGAATTATATAGCTGAAGTAAGAAGAGAAACCCGTGAACTGATATCTAAACATGGCATGAAAGAGAGAAAAGGAAGTAAAATATATGAGTTGGATCTTGGAAGAAATAAAATGTAAAAAAAGAGCTGGGCCGGGACAATCGAAATTAAGAGTTCCATATTGTAAATTAAATAGGAGAATTTGGAGGGTTGTGGGTTATTTGCAAATTTCGATATGCAATCCGTGACTGAAGGGATCTCAGTAGTTCAGTACAATCCGTGAACTTGCTCGGTTTCAATACACAATTCGATACCTTCTCTTTCTCTTTCTCTTTCTCTCTCACCTCTCTCTCTTTTAATACGATTTAGTCCCTTCAATTTTATTTTAGAATATACAACATTTGTTTCCAACTTAATGTCGATTTTCCAAGTTACAAGTTTAAAGCCAATCCCCAAGACATGCATATTTCGATATTCGTATTATATGTAACGGTAAGTCGGTGAAGCAAGTATACATATCTTGACTAGAGAGTGGAGACACCATGACGTACGTACTATTTTATCAAGTTAAAAAAAAAAAAAAAATTCACTTAACTTATAATTTACCGGTGCATTTACTATATGTCAAACTAATCTAACAAAAATATTATAATAAAGTATAGTGAACCCTTATCATATATAGAAGGAAGAAAATAGGTATTATTTGTTCCCATCAATTGATTCCAAGATGAATTTTAGGTTTAGGATTCTATTGGTTATTACTATTTATTTTAAAATAATATTTGATACATAATCTTTAAAAACACTCTTTAATATTTTAAATTTTAACAATTTCAATATAATTTTACAATTTTTTTGAAAAGTTAAGAACAAAATTATATTTTTGTGAATATATTAGGGACCAAATTTTGTTAACTTGTAAAAACAATATTAAATTTTAAAAAATTAAGAATTAAATTATATATTTTAAAAAAAATTTAACCAAATTATACTTTGAGGTAAAAATTAGGGACTAACTAAAGCTATTATTATTTTTAATTGACTATACATCACCGACCAATAACTCATCCATAGCTCATAGAAAAAAAAAAAAAAAAAAAACCTATGTGAAAAATTTATTAATTATATATGACGTCCAAGAAAGTAAAAAAAAAAAAAAAAGTCAGTCCCCACTCCCCACCTTAGTTAGGCCTCAAAAGGTAGGGTGCATAACTTTTCATACAACAGCCCACCCCGCACCAGGTTTACGCCGTAGAAATATATATATATATATATATTTCAATAAAAAAAATTAATATTCAAAGTTTTATATATTTTTTTCTTTGCTGATAAAAGAGTTTTGTGAGCTAGACAAGAATTGAAATTACCCTATAAGGGTTAACTCTTGTTGAGGTTATGAGGTGCGTGCAAAGCCGCAAAGCCAAGTTGTCTAATGTCTTGTGTCCATGCCGTTAATTATATTAGATAGTACAAAACTACAAATACAGTATTTTGATAATAGGTGATTGTTATTGGTTAACTTCAAATCTACATATTATTTGCCCTTATGTTTTATGAAAATTTGAGATTCATCTAAAATTGATATATGTCACCTAAAATTAATATGACACAATTTTATCGTTAATTATAGTCAAATTTATTTGTAATAATTGATTTTTAATATAGTATTTTCCCTAAAAATTAACCTCAATTATTAATTATAAGTTATTATAGCTAGAAGTTAACCAATTATTAGTAATTTTACTTGTATAAGTATATAAGTAATTTTAATCCTCTTCTTAATAGTCTAAGCTTAATATGACATTAGAGCTAAAAATTAACTTCAATTATTAAATTATAAGTGTTTAATTTGTATGAATATATAAATAATGATTATCTTCCTTAAATTTTTAAGCTTTAAAAAGAGTTAATTTAGCAACAATTTCTAATATAAAATGTTATGTAAATTATAATTGTGATATTTTTGAGATCTATAATAGTGGTCATGTTTTAATGGATCCGTCACAGTTGTATTCATAAAGTATCAAAATACGTACTGATACGAAAGGTGGTCAAAGTATCAAAACTTGGACCAGATAGTGTTGCTCATTCTTCGTTCTTATGCTACAGCAGTATAGTATGAGTATGCGGGTTTTCATTCCACAGTTGCATCAAAACAAATTACATACTTTGAGGATTACATAACTAAAAGAAAAAAAACATGAGGCTAATGGCTACTCAAGTGTCAACCACAAACAACTTGAATAAAACCAACTTGCATCTTTCAAACGTATCAACAACAAGATCTTCAACTGAGGTCAAGATTAGCTTGTTAATATATAATACTTTAAGCACAAGTAAACATGAGAAACAAGCAAAACACTTTTAATGAGACAAAAAGGTCGGTAAAGCACTATAAGAAAACGTAGGCATTTAGTTTAATAGATAGTAATTATACTTAGTTTCTTAAAGAGAAGAAAAAACTGAATTGATACTGTTCTTTAATAATCAGTATACCCCAAAACCACAAGCGAAGACTGAATGGAGAATGAAAGTCAAAGGTCCAATTGACTCTGTAGCTCATGAATGGTAGTAGCAGAATCCCTAAGCCTTTGTGCTTCCTCATCAGTGAGATGAACATTAGTTACGCCAATGATCCCTCCTCTCCCGAGTTGTGCAGGTAAGCTCAAAAACACATCACCACCTTCAATGCCATAGAAACCCTTAGATAGGACAGAAACAGGATGGATCTTCCTCTGATCTCTAAGGATACTCCGAGCCAAGGTAGACACTGAATATCCAATTGCCCAGGAAGTGTAGCCTTTAAGACTAATCACTTCATATGCACTTTCTATGACTGTCTTGTGAATGTTCTCAAGCATCTGTTTCTCGTATGGAATCTGCTGCTTTTCTAAGAAACTCAACACTGGCACTCCGCCAACACTAATGCTAGACCAAAGTGCCACTGAGCTATCACCATGCTCACCAACAATGCATGCCTGAAACCATTACCCAAAAACAATTCAGGAATATCATCGATGACAAATAATTTGTTTAAAAACACTATGCTAGTGTAACTATAGAAGAAGCATACAGTTCTTTTTTATTTCATTTTATTATTATTATAGTAAATAAGGATTTCATTCATGATAATGTAATATCAAAATACATATCTCTAAGAAGTAAGAACATCAATGAAAGTATGAAGCTTATGGGGAATGTTGAGCTTTCCATTTTTGCTCCATGCAATCTTACAAGTGATACAGCGATAATTCAAAAAATTGCTTGTAATGTTTGACATGCCCAACAAGAACTTCATACAAGTAGCAAAACAAACCAGCAAATCCAATAAACCTCAATCCAAAAGACCTTCAAGCAAAAGTCACAGACAATGTCAAGATTACCCACAAACTAGAGATTACAAAATATGCAATCCTCAGACCTTGAACCAAAACACAAAATCAAATGAATTAAAAAAGAAAAGAGAGAGATAAAAAACAAACTGCGATACTTGGATCTGAAGCAATAGAGGATGATTTTAAAGTACTGACGTACTGCAGCTTGAGAGAGTTTTGATAATCCCAAATTCTTATCCGGGGAGATAAAAATGGAATGAGTTTTGATGAAATATGGTAAAAATATGGGATTAATCGGAGGAAATAAACTGAAAAAGATGGAGATCAGATGAAGATGATGGAAAGTAGAGGAGGGGACTCTTGAATGGCCTCTCAAAACGGCAGTTCTATGTTCCAGCGCAAAAACTTGGAGCAATAAAAGTCCCAGTATTTCCAGAAGCCTACATTTCAATTTACTCTTTTTTGATATAACTTTCAATTCTCTAAAACCCACATTGTTATCCTCGTGTATTAAGTTATATTTCAAATTACTCTTATCTTTCTCTTCAATCACTGTAACTCAAAAATTGGAATGCATTTACTTTACAGAGAATCGAAAGATGCTTGCAACGCCAGGGCTAGTTCATGTTTGCTAAATTTGTCACACTTTCTCCTATTCTTTTTAACGACTTATTTTATAAAGCTTAACTTTTCCATTGTATCTATACTACGACTTCTCTATGTTAGTTACTTTTAGGGGATAGCAAATAGCATAAAGTTAATTAAAATTAAAAGAAAGGTAAAGCAACCCACCTGCACATCCTGGGCATTGACGTCAAGATGATCAGCAATGAGGAACCGAAACCTTGAAGAATCCAGATTGGTTCCCGACCCAATAACCCGGTTCGAAGGGAACCCGGATAGTTTCCACGAGACATAAGTTAACACATCAACCGGGTTCGAGACGATCATCAGAATGGAATCAGGGGAATAGCGTGCTAGCGGAGGAATGATGTTCCGAAACAGAGCAACGTTCCTCTGCAGCAAGTTCAGCCTAGTCTCGCCGGGAATTTGGCGCGCACCGGCTGTGACAATGCATAGATCGGAGCCCACAGTGACGGAATAATCGGTTGAGGAGTGGATCTTCGTACGAGGAAGAAAAGCAGCGGCATGTTGGAGGTCGAGCATCTCGCCGCGAAGCTTATTGGCGTTGGTGTCGACTAGGACGAGCTCATCGACAAGGTCTTGGGTGAGGATGGTTTGGGCTATGGCCATGCCGACATTTCCAGCTCCGATGACGGAGATCTTAGTGTGGCGTTTGGTCGGAGATGAAGGAGAAGCACTGTGGATGGGTTTGAAGAAGGCCTGACTAAGGTCTAACCCACCAGGGCCCAATGAAGAGGCTGATTCACTCTTATGCATGCTTTTGGTCTGATCAATTTGTTTTCAGTTTCTCCGATCTATCTGTGGTGGCGTTTGGTGTGGTTGTGGAGAACAGTAAAGAGGGTGGAGTCGTTGAATAAGACGAGTGCAGGGGAACAAAAGAATAGAATATTTGTATCTAATAATAAAAAAATAAAAATAATATATTTAAAAAAAATTATTAATTTATTTAAAATATTTTTTTAAAATTAATAAAATAAATTGATTATAATTTAATTAATGAAAAAATATTTTAAATAAAGTAATAAATTTATTTTTTTAAAATATATATTTTTTAATTTTTCAATATGTTATTTTTTGTCTTTTTATTGTTTATTATAAATATAAATTATATTGGTAAGAGTAGGGGGGCCCACATGTTTTTTCTGGTTTATGGATTTTCAAAGGTGAACCTTCGGAAACACTGCCAAAAAAGTATCCTTCAATTTTATTTTCTTTTCTTCTTTACATTTTCTCTGGGCCGTAGCCCGTTGGGGGGATTTCAATTAACCTATATATATGTCACCAATCACGTTACTGCAAATTATTAATTTCATTTTTTTTCTTCAGATTCGTATGTTATTTTGTCCACTTTTCTGCCCCTTCCTGCTTATTACACATTAAAAATGTTATTTAAATCTATTTTTAATTTGACCAATTAAGCAAGTCTTATTTTTATATAACAGAGATAAAACACATTCGTATAATATGTTTAACTAACTTAAATAAATTGAATAAATGGTCGGATAGTTCAGTGTTCAGATTTTTATAATTAAACATTAAGTTTTTATCTTCACATGACGGTGCATGAGCTCAAAATTCATTAAATACGCTGTTTGTTATTTGGCAATGAGCGTGATTTTTCCGCTTCTCGAATACGTATTTTGCTGGTCGTGTTTCAGTTTTTTTAGTACCTCTAATTAATCTATGATTGATAAAAATAATAAATTATTGTTAATTTTAATATATAATAGTGTATAATATTTATTCTATCTTCTCTTCATGTGAGATTTTTTACTATAAAAAATAATAATAATAAATAAATTAAAAAAAAAATTGTATAAATAAGAGTTCAGATACTCAATTAGTCAAAATCATAGGAGCAATTAAGAATTAGATTGGTATAGTTAAAATGTAAATTTTATGTATTGTATAAGCAATATGAGATATATATTTTTTAAAGTGTGGATCTTTATCTTTTTACAAAATATATCATTTTATATTTTTAATCTATTTTATTACATTTTATTTTATTTAGGTCATTGATCTTTTTTTTTTTCTTTCGCAAGGCCTCTTCATTGTTTTTAGAGGTGAGGCTCAAAGTTTAACTCATTAATCAACTAAAACTCTGATACCATGTAAATTTTATATAGTGTATAAGTAACATGAAATATACACTCCTTAAAAGATTAAGCTCTAAAATAATTAAATGATTATTTATAAATCTTACATTAATATCATATTTAAACAATATAAGACAATACATTTAACAAAGAAATTAAATTGATTCAATATCAACAAATTAATTTGTATTTTTTTTTTTCAATCAATAAATACTATTTTTACTACAATATGATAATTTCATACAATAGCCAAGAAAGGTGAGAAGCTCATGCTTCAACCAATAATCAACAACAATTAACAAAATTAAATATAAGAGATGATTGCCACTAATGTATGATAGAATATTAGCTAATAGTAAGAGAATACTCCTCCGATCGTCTCCTTATAAAGAGAAGTAGATGACTCACATCTACCATCTCTTGTTTAAAATAGCACCATTTCGAGCCTTCCAAATATGTCAAAATAATATGCACACCACAGTCATATTATCATAAAATTTGGGCAAAAGCTTGAGTAACCCAACAAGCTGTTGGAAATAAAACTTGAAAGCACCGAAATCAAACTGTTGTAAAGTAAAGCCCCAAAAATTTTAGAAGCAATAGGACAATTAAAAAGCATATGCACTAAAGTCTCCACATGAGAGCCACAAAGAGAGCAGAGTGCCTTCCCCCTCATGACGTTGGTAACGGCGATTCACAGCTTGTTTATGACGAAAATCAATTGTACTTTGTTTACGAAGAATATCATTTGTGTAGTATTAATTAAAACGTGATGTATTTTGTATAAAAATGAAAATATCATAATTAGTGTAATTGGTGAAGTAAACCTGCAAATTTAGCGGGTTGCTAGATTTCGTTTTAATTTACTCTCAAATGAGAGGAATTGATAGAATTCTGAGAGAGAATTTCTAAGGTAATATTAAAATTAATTTTAAATTGATTGATACTGAAAACTTCAGCTTACATATTTATAATGAAAATTAAATAAAAAAAAAACAAAATAAAATTTAAAATCTTCGACAAATCTCCTAAAATTATTGTATATCTTTTGGATAGGTTTTTAGATAAAATATATTTTTTGGATAGATTTTTAGGTGAAGACTTTCTAGGCTAACATTTATTATTTGTCTTAATTACCGCAATAATGACATTAATTACTCATCACAAAGATATGTTGCGTACGTCGTAACACGTAACCCAGAGCTTGTATTACCAGTTGATTCAGCTTCGGCGAAGTTGACTGGATACTGAGCACAATGCGGCAATATGTATTGGCATGAAAATGGACATTGTAATTCATTGACAAGCTTTTGATCTGTTGGAAGAACATTTATCATGCTTAGAATATCCCTGAAAACAGTAATTGGTCTTTTGCAATATGGTGCATTGGTAAAATTACAAAGAAATAAGTAATTGAATTGTTAAATTTTGTTGTTACGAGTGAATGTATAAAAATATAGTAGAACTTAAATTAAATTTATAGGAGAGTTATTTACTAATATCTTATAGCACGGAAAAGGAAAGTTGATTATCGAATATTACTTAATTCCACTTGCAAATTGAAACTTTTCTTCTTCTATATCATGCTCTTATTCCTGAAACATAGCACGTATAAGCGTTTTCTGTTTTGCAATAACTCATTGTACATACTCCTGAGACAACTACTTGACTGTCCTTTAGTGCTAGATATTGCTCTAACACATAGGCCCCTGAGGTTTAATTGCTTGGGACTGCTTAAAGCCAATGTGGCTGAGCTGGTTTATATGCATTGTTGTAAAAATGTATTCCAGTGGCATAAAGGAGTACGCCATATGTTCTAAATGTATATATCAAAATGTGAAATCTCTCATTATGTGATTTCAATCTTTCCAACCTTCATGCCAGTTGTTGAGATGGTCCACTTTTCTAAATATCTTGTCTATCAATACTCTAGCCCTGGATTATGATGTGGTGGTCTGTTGTACCCAATCAATAGTTTTTCTGCAAGTGTGCTACATCTACAAAACATGGACTGGAAATTTTCAGTAGTTATTGTGGTTTCTACATGTTAGAGCTCATCATGGAAACACAAGAAGAAACATTATAGTTACTCTGTTTCACTTGAGTGTGTGCAGGAAAGGAGATTCGTGATGGAACTTTTATTGAAATTAATTGAATATACTTGGTTGTTTAATTTACTGGTGAATTGGGACGAATTAGCAAATAGAAAAATGAATGTTGATTTCTTTTGATTGGGTGGAGGTAAAGTTGATTTGAAACTTGGCATTAGTAACTGGGAATTTATCAACTTTGTCAAACCTTTTATCATAAGTTGTCGTGGTACATAATAATTACTCCATTGAAACTAGTATTAGACTCACAGTTGATTCATGGTTCCCTTCCAATGGGAGAATTTATTTCCTATTATTATTATGCTTTCCCTAACATAGGTGGTGGTAGAGTTATATTGGGTATAATCAACAATTGTAAGGTCTCATGTAAACCAATTTGCTATTAGGAACATATTTGTCACCATTCTGGATTCAAAATTATATAGCAGTATCTTATAGCTTAGGCCACGTAAGCATTTTAACTGGAGCTGTGTCAACTTGAATCATCAAACATTTTTCTGAATTGCTGCTATGTGTACCAACTGCCAAGTGAACCTAAAGCCCCTTTTCTTAGGGTGAGTGTCAATGTGTAGAGATTCTTGTATACAATAGAGTATTGATACATGGTAAAACGGTTCATCTTTAATCTTATATTTTTATTAAAAAAGAGAAAGCGTTAAGAGGTGGGAACAAGAGCAACAACTAATATTAACAGCCAACGTACAATATATTAAATAATATTTCAGAATTTTTTCTATGTATTTTGTCACAATTGCTGACAGCATGACAGTTGAAAATTTTCTTTTCCTTCCCTTTTTGAAGTGCACTGACAATTGTCATTTTCAATTGTCAATTTGTGCTGAACTTTATGGCTTCTCTGCGTTGTCTATTAAAGCAGGGTCTATTTAAACATTGAAATGTAAATGTGAAGGAGCCAACATTTCTTCATGTTTTTTAAACTTTTTAAAACTGTAGTAAGTAGTTGCATAGCAGCCAATAGGAAACAAATTTCCATTTTGCACATATTTTTGCACTTAAAATAATTATATATGACATAATTGTTTTAAAAAATAAAAAATAATTCAGTTTTTTAAGACAATTTTACCATGTGTCAAAACATAAGTGAATTGAATGCAAAAAGAAGGGTAAATTTGTATATCTATAACATTTCAGTTGATTGTTTTGCTTGAAAATAAATCAGATCAGATTCTTTGATAAAATGTACATAAAAAAAAATTGAAAAAATAAAATAAAATAAAATAATTAATTAATTAAAAAAATGAAAGTTCAACAGATCTAGATAAACAATATGCTATGCATACTGGAGAAGTCTCCGGTGACAGTTAGTGAAGGGGCAGTGGAGAAACAGGCAAACCCAGGCCAGTATGTTTGATATGACAAACATACACAAAACTAAACATTTATAATCACGACATTATGTCTACGTACATAAGACATGTTTCATCAGTCCCTAATCATTATTTCAAATATCACTCAAATTACAAACTACAGTACTAGTACTGCAAGAAGAAGCTATTATCCATCAATCAAGTTGACTTGGATTTTAACTCTATCAAGCATTATATTACTTTGCTTTGCAATTGCATAAGGTATCATTCTTCATAAACTGGAAATTGCTGCATCACAAATTAAGGGCACAAGAGGCTAATAAAAGATGAACCAAGTATAAATATCTAACGCAATCGTAGGAAAGCGGCGCACGTATATATAAAACATAGGAAAGTTGATGGTCTAGGGCTTTTTATTGTGAATAGGTGGCTTCCGGTGAGGTTGTGCATAATCCATCACTACCATGTCTCGAACGTTGTCGCTTTCTTTAAAATCATCAGCTTCCTCCTTGTGACCATGTGAAGCAGATACCAGCATCGACCGTCTACGCCCTTCTAATTTTTCTATTCCCTGAAAGAGAAAAGAAGAAAGAAAAAAGAAAAAAAAAATCATAATAAGAAATAGGTATTTTATTCATTTCATAACCAATTGAACTGTTTGTATGTGATACAAGCATGGAAGACTATCCATCTTGTTTTCCTAACTAAAAACATTTTGATTTAAGTATACATGACCATGAATTTTGGTTTTTCTGTAAATTGATAAATTTGAAGTGTGTGTGTGTGTGTGTGTATATATATATATATGAAGGACTTGTATATAAATACCTTTAGTTTAATAGGTTGTTGTAACTGAATTATATGAGAAATTGATTTTGGAATCTCATCTCCTTCAACTCCCATAACTGAATTAAAATATTCCCATCATTAATGAAACTCTGAAGTTGCACTACTATTATATAACATGGAAATAAATTTAATTATAATATTATTAATAAAAACAATATCATTACGAGTTAAGACCAGGACCAATATATGAACATCATGAAGACTAGGGTAGCGTCAAGAGCAATTTTATACCAACTTAATTACATAATAAGTGCATAATTAAAAGCTAGCTTACCTTACTATTAACATTTAACTATATTACTATAATGTAAACAGCTACCACTGATCTAAATTACTTGTTACAGCTGGTAAAGATTTATAGAAGAATATCGAAGAGAAAGAGTACTAGGTAGTGTGTCTGTGTGTGTGTGTGTATATATATAATAAATTCATCAGTTTTAATTATAATGTCAGAAAGTTATTTAAAGAAATATAGACATCATGCAATAACCTGAAGTTGCTCCATCAGTGTGTTGTTCACTTCTTAAAAGACCCTCTGGAATTTTCTTCTTGGAAGTTATTGGACTCGCTCTTGTCTCATGGGAGTTGAACTTTGATTGATTTATACTCCCAGGAAGTTTTCTCTTGTGTACGGTACCCTATACCAACCTCTTGTTAATTTAGACTCAGTGTTACGTGCTAAGTAATTAATATCACATGAGCTCAATTAATAAAATATGTAATGCATGCAACATAATACATATTCATAATTTTGCATGGATCCATGTAAAAGATGTACACAACCCAAAACCAACCTTGGGGCCAATTTCGTTAAGATCATTAATTCCAAGAAAGCGGGAATTGCATGCAGGAAAAAAGGAAAAACAGAGAAAAATTAGGATCAGAAGCAGAGTAGAAGACATTGGAGGGTTTCCAATTGGTTATCAAAAGTCTTAGCAATGACTATGAAAACGAAAATGGTGAAATTAACTTTTTTGTATCTGGGTTTAGTAATATTATATAGGAAGAGTATTTGTAGTGAAAGGGCATTAAATGCAGGTTGAGTAGAGGACGATAAATTTTTCATAAAGAGAACATGCAGGTGTTTGGGTTTCATGAAATTTAAAAACAAAATTCAAGATATCTGGGGCCTCCTTTGTCCCCCCAAGCAGCACCCTCTTCTAACTTCTTAATCTACTCCTCGGGCCCCTATAGACCTACGTTCTCAGCTTGCATATGCATGCAAATATATACAATGGAATAATGTAACAAAATTGTTATGGTGTAAAGGGATTAATTGACAATAAAATGAGCATTTGTGTAAGTCCTCACTTATGGAATCCTAGGGACTTGTTTATCACTGCAGAAGCATGCAGCGTACTTTATACCGCTAATCAAATGAGATAGGTCCAAGTGAACTGGTCATGAGCCTTACACAAGGGCAGTACGTAGCTCTTTGTCTACTGAGAACAATCTATAATCCTTTTGAGTTGGAACCTCAAAGTAATTATGGATCAGGCGTATCAACTTGCTGAATTTCTATGAGAATAGACAAAAGAAAAGAGAGCAGGAGTATGACAAAAGGAAATCACTAAAGGACAATGGATTAGTGGTGCTTGATACCCATTTGTTTTTTACAGAGGAACCCCATTCCTTGTCTTTGTTCTACAATGTACTCAAAATTGTGAATATAATTCAATATCCGTCTCTTAATCTTATATAATCTGCGATGTTGGTCAAACTAATAGTTAATTTAACTCTGTTCTAACAATACAAGTAGATTGGTTTCTCAAATATTGCATGAGATGGGTGGAATTGAATTTTATAGAGTAACTGACATATGAATTTTTGTAAACGGAAGACTTGAATCGAGTGAAACAAAAAGGGGTAGGGTGGGGGACCAAGAAAGGAATGGGAGTAGGGACCTTAGGAGACCAAGCAGCATGGCCAGACCGTCAATTGTAGCTCCTCTTTTGGACATCATTGGCTCCACTCTTCCCCCACGCCACATACGTTCGGTTTTGCCTTTGCTAATCCCTATCACTGACACGTCTGCACCTACAACTATACTGTATGAATGTCAATAAACTAGATAAGAATTTAACATTAACCAAGTATTTTTTTTTTCTTCTTCTTAAGACTCTCGGGAGGGAGACGGATAATGTCTGTTTTTCTTCTTTTACCAGGATCACTGTCTATATTTGAGTGTATTAGTGGACTAGCACTTCAACCTATCGTTAAAGAATTTTAGTAATCATTGCATATTATTTTATTGTCTCTAATTTATGATATCGTACATATAAATTATTTTATTATCAATAAATAGATAAATTATTTGTAGTGAGACAAATGAGGGGTCATTATTTGTAAGTCATACTTGCAAATAGTGCTACCTCAGCTCAGTTATGGCGTGTACAATTTTTAATATCGTTATAGAAAATTTTCACTTGAACATTGTTTAATCTTTGAGTAAATTAGATGATTCAATAGTCTTAACCGATAAATACTTTTCATAACAATATTCAGATCTTCTAGTATCTCATGGAAAGAAAGGAGACAATGGATCCCATGAAAATAAATGATATAACTCTTGAAATGCTTCTTATGTTCATATCTTCTATGTTTCTACGTGCTCCATAAATTCATTATTGTAAGTAATTTCTATCTTATGTCCTATTAAGGTATCATCTTCCTTCAATATCAATGAGGCATAAGATTACAATTCTTCTAATCCTGTAGCTCAATAAGCATAAATAAAGTGCTCATTTGATAATTATTTTAATTTTTAATTTTATTTGCAAACTTTTACAAATTTTGAGGTATTATTGATTACTCATTTTCAATATTTAATTTTTATATGTAGAAATTCAATTTTGGAATTGAATTCATATTTATTATTTCTAGACACTAAAAATTAATAACTCAATCATACCCAATATTACATAAAATGATTAAAAAATTAAAATTAGTGAAATTTTATCAAAAGTAAGTTTGAAATTGAATTTTAAAACTTAGAAAGTTAAAAATTGAAAATTAAGAATTGGTTATCAAATAAACATATCCCATCTTCAATTTCTATTTTTTAAAATTGAAACTATAAATTGGTTATCAAACAACTTTTATTTTTTTCTAAAAAATATTGAAATTGAAAATTCAATTCCAACATTAAGGAATTATAAATTAGAATGATTATAAAAAATGTCCTAAGAAAACAAGAAGCATGAAACTTTACCATTGATAGTTCAGATCTTATGAACAATATTATATTATGACTGTACATAATACGTCAGTGTTTAGATAAGAAAAGCATCAAGACAGGGTAATGAAGGTGGAATGGAAGGTCCAGGCCAACACTGTCAAGAACTTTTGCAATAAGTCCTAAGGTTGGAGTTTTGGAGCTGCTCATAGCCAAAATTGTTCTCCCCACTTTGAGTGACATAAAGAAATCCGTTTTCATCCTTCTTTTCTTCATATATAGCAAACATAGTCACGCCTGCAATAACCAACAGAAACAGCAACATCATGGTTCATGTCAAATCAAAAAGGTCCATTTTTGCATCATAATCTAAAAAATTATACATCTCCAAATCGCCTGTTGGAGGAATGCAGGTTCTCCATGGGCAGAATTGGAGTCGTTGACATAGATCATAATGATACTCTTTTATTTGGGACACATTCCATTGTTTCCAGCAACTTTGCTTTAAATTGTACTATATGCTTTAAATATAGCAAAATGATATGGTTGTCAGCTTTCAACTATGCAGTGATTACAAACAACTGGTAGATTTTTTGACATATGACGAAACTTCCCTGCTTTCGAAACTGTCCAATCTTATTATTACGTTAAGGAGAGTTTTGCAGGATATTTTGAATATATAAGTACAACTTGTTAAGTTGCTTGCAACTCTAAAACTAAATCGTTGTTTCTTGATTGCATTTATAACCCATTTCCCTAAATATCTTCTCTATTACTTGCAGAAAAAGTTTGATTTATCTCATGTGTAACTTATAAGACGTACTCTTCTTATCGATGAGAATGGTAGTGTTCCTGTATTGTGCAGCAGCAGCAACAACAACAATAATAAAAAAAAAAAAAAAAAAAAAACAGAGGAGCTTGGACAGCGGTCATGTACGCAGCTCACTTTTTCCTAACTTCCAGCGTTGGCTCACCTTAAAATTTAAAACTAGCTTATCTGAGAAGTCAAAGTTTCGGACACACAAACACATGAGCGCCTCTAGTATCATATATTGTTTAAACAACATACATTATCGAACCACTTTCTAACTAAGAGTACTTAATTCTACCCAGAATCATCCCAAAAGTCCAATGCTAATAGCTAGTGAATAACAGAATGTTCAGCAGAAATCTAACCGGAATCCTATCCCTCTGATCCTTGCAGCCTCCGCCTTTCTCTTCCCTGCCGATAAAATAGACAATTTACTCATAAATTCAATGACATTCACTCGCCCATATAATGTTAATGGCAAAGCTGATGTAAGTCAAAACACAGGAACTTACAAAAACCATGTTCTTGCTTGAATTGAACTCAGTCATTCCTCTTTAAATAATAAATATTAGCGCACCCAATAAAAACAAGTACCTCTGCTATTCAAATTCACATGCCCATGAAAAGAACGGACTTATAACCTTGATAATGCAGGAAAAAAACAGTCAATATCAAATTAGGTACGTCTCTTCCCGAAAGGACGAACAAAATATGAAAAAACACACACATATATATATTTAAAACCACACTAAACAAACTTAATTTCTTTAGATAGGTGAAGAGTGATGGGTTCTTCTGGTAGAGTATCATAGTTTAGGCTTTTATGGATATAATATGAAGGGGAAAAAAAAAAATAATATTAATATATATCCACTTTTCCATAATAGAATAACAATATTTCTATTTTTAAGTAACATTAAAACTTAAATCATAATAGAAATCTGGAGAAGAGTAGAAAACTATAAATCATAAGTTAAAAACTTTGATATATAAATATAAATAATTCGATTATTTAATTTATTTTATTTTTAATCCGTTAAGTAAAAAAAAATTATGTTTATTTTTTATTAATACTAAAAATATATATATTTATTTAAGTTATAAAAAAAATATATATATTTTTTGTAAGAAGTAAAAATTAAATATATATATATATAAATATAAATTAAACTTAAATTAAACATCTTAAAACGAGCCTATAAGAGGGGACTTTCTTGATCAGAGAGTCGGTGAGAGCTCACGTTTTGTTTTGCTTGATTTTTATTTTATAGAATTTTGTTTTGCTTGATGATACGATAAAAACGCAGTGCGGCTTCACAATGTTTTGTTTCTTTCCAATGTTCATAAAAGACAATTTTGCTTTAAAAAAAAAATAGAGCGGCACCAAATTTATAAATTTATGTTTTTGACTATATTTAAAATTTTAATTAGTATATTTAAATTATATTTTTCTATATTAAAGTACTCAAAATGTATAAATTTAGGATACATAGTGTACTTTTAAACAGAAAATCAACTCCAAAAGGTCTAATACATCTAAATTAATTTTTAGTCTTTAAACAAATAAGTGACTTATTTGAATGTATTTATTTTAAAAATAGTTAAAAATAATGTAATTTAATTAAAATTATTTTAAGAAATTTTTTTAAATAATTGAGATAAAAATATGGAAAGTAATTTTGAGTAATACATTTATTTTATCGGAGTAAATTATACCAATAAATAATTAAATAAAATATTTACAAAATTTATGTTCAAATGATCAAATTTATAAATTATGAATTTTATTTAAAATGATTGAAATTTCAGGTTAATTTGGAACCTTAAAATTATCCATGATAGGATTTTTTTTTTATTATTATTTTAACTAATGGAATTCGAATCGAATTATACAAGTAACATTGGACATCACATGCCAGGTCAAATTTACATGCTAACTTAACAGAATGAGCAGTAATGGTAAAAGTGTAAAATGATGAATGAGCAGGAACAACATTAGTATTATATGATTTTATGTATAAAAGTTTTTATATATAATGATAAATTAATTGTTGAAAAAAATTAATTTATAATTGGTGAAAAAAAAAAAATACTTTTTTTTCTTTTCCAAAAAGTTATATCAGGATTTTACCTGTTTTTTGACAAGAACAATACAGAGCCTGTCAGGGAGAGTAATGTAATTTGATAGATGGCTCATTATTTCTACAGTGAAAAAGTAGAGTGTCCGCCTGCCCGATTTGTCTTGTAAAATAAGGGAAATACAGTACAAGATATAGGAACTTAAATTATTTAATAAAATTTATTTTTAATATTTTGAAATAAAAGATACATATATTTATTTTTTAACACTAAAAAATATATTTTATTTTAATTTAATTTATTAAAAAAAATAAACACATATATATATATTTTTAAAAATTTAAAAATAAAAATAATTATATCATATAATTAAACCAAAAACTTGTATTCATTCTCACATCTAATTATTATTAATTTTTAACATTTTATTTCATATTAATTTAATAAATTGATAAAATCATATTTTTTTAATAATTTTATATGTTAATTAAAACTTATTAATTGTGTTTTTTGTTATTTTTAAAAATTAAACATAAATATATTATGAAAAAATGTGTCAATAAAAAGAAATTATTGTATATAATATGTTCTATGCTCTTTATAAATTTAAGTTATTGATACTATCTATGCATTTAATATTAATTCTTATTTTTTAAAAATTAATTATCAAATTTTTTTTCATTTTATTACATAACATATACAACAATTAAAATTGCATACAAAATTTTTTTGTCAATAACCCACCCACCCTAGTGATAATTCAAATGTGTTTGCAAGCAAAACTAGCAAAGAAAGGGAAATAAATGTTAAAAATATATAAATTTAAATTTATTTATTTTATTTTAATTTTATTATATGTTAATATTATATATAAAATTAAAAAAATATTTTCTAAAATAAATTTGAGACTTATAGTAACGTATAGTTTACTTTTTGTTCGAAGTAACATAATTTTTTTTTTTTGCTCGAAGTAACATATAAAAATTTAAGTATAAATAAATGTATAAAATTAGATAATATTAATATTTTTTTTTATTCTGTATATTACTTTAGTAAAGGGGTTGAGTCGATTGACCAAAACCCACAAATTGAAACGAAGGAGCAGATAGATGATTTTATGTGTTTAGAATGAAAATAGAGAAAGAAAACAAAAATACTTTCTAAATATATATATATAGAGTAATTAATTTTATTTTAATTTTTAATAAAAAATATAACATTAAAAAATAATTAATTTTATTTTAATTTTTAATAAAAAATATATATTTTTTAATGTTATAAAAATAAATATATATTTTTGTCTTGAAAAGGATAAAAATAGTTTTTTATGTGAAAAAATTATATTATTTAATTAAATTAAAAATATAAATAAATAATATAATTTTTTGTAAATTTAGTAAAAAATAAAATAAGAAATACTCTACATTTTTTAATAAAATTGTATTCACATTATATCTTACTTAAAAATATATTATAATTTTTATAAATATTTGTAAGTGTTACTTAATATAATCTTAAAATTTGTGTTTTACAATCGGTAGGGTTAGTAACTTAATAAAAACAAATAAAATAAAAATAAATAATAATAATAATGGAAAGAGAAGACGAATGATAGGGACAAGTGAGAGAGAGATGGAGAAGAAGGGAAGGAACTTTATTAGCTTTTTTACGATGCACGCATCCGTGGCAGAGCAGAGAAAGAGGGCAGACTACTGCTCTACGACACAAAGGTAGAAGAAGAGATAATTAAAAGAAACAAGGAGGAGATCAAGCAAGTTTAGAGAGAGAAACAAGTGCCGTAGGGGTCAGAGACATGGGACTTCATGAAAAGCCACAAATATGATGAGAATCAGAAGGAAGATAAAAAATTGAGTGCGAAATTTTTGGGGCGCAAAGATGGTGGGTTTGAAGCTTCTGAACGAGTTATGAAGAAGAAGAAACCGTTTGTAGTTTGCAAATCTGAGAATAACCCACTTGAACTATACCCTCTCTTTCATCAAATTTGAGCTCTTTTCTTCAGTCTTGCTTCTTTCCCAGTCTAAATCTGGGGCTTTATTTGAACTTTTTACTGCTTTGAGCTTTTGTTTATTAGAGGAATGCCCTTTCCTTTGCATTAGGGGATTGGGATTTAGAAATTGCAGGATTTTCATATATTTGTGCCGCAGATAAGTGGAAGAAAGAACAAGAGCTTTTTAGCTTTGAAAGTAACCCGCCTCTGTTCTTCATAGAAGCAGCAGCCCTAGCCCACCCACATCAGCATCGACTCTTCTTCATCTTTTGGTGGTAGGGAGACAACACAGGAGGCGTGGCTACACTTCCATCCGAGACACCGGTCGTACACACGACTGCACCCACCGGTGGACCACGTAAAGACGAGTCGGCATCTGAGTTACACCCCATTACAACTGTCCTAGATTCCATTACTGGGTCAGGAGGTGAAAGATGTGGCCTTAGAATGGAGGATTGGGAGAGTATGTTGTCCGAGACGGCGATTTCACCAGTTCAAGACCACTCACTTCTGCGGTGGATCTCTGGCGACGTTGAGGACTCTTCGTTTGGCCTCAAACATCTCTTGCAGAGTGGGAACAACCCTTTTGAGTTTGATTGCAATGCCGGTTTGGGAATCGTTGATCAAGGTCCTGGATTTGACCACTTGAGCGCTAATGTGGTGGGAGAAGTCTCAGATACTGGTAATCTTTTAGCAGGTATTAATCAAAATTTGACCTTTTCTGATTCTATGTTTCCAAACAACAATAGCAGCAACAATGGTGGAGTGAAGTGTGGGTCAGTTTCTCCTAGTTATTCTGGGGCGCTCAATTACAAGTTTGCTAGATGTGGGCTGAGTGGAAACAATAGCAGCAACTGTAATGAACAAAACCCTGTTTTTTCTAATTTAGTGAACAACCTTCCGCTTCCGGTTTCTTTCCCTCCAACAATTTCTTATCTGCAGCAACAGTATGAAAGCCCAGATGAAAAGCCAGAAATTCCTAATCCACGTGTATTTATGAACCCACAACAGTCTCACCCTCAGCTCTCTCATGGTCCTAACTTTCTTATTCCATTTGAACAACAACTACTTCAGCCACAACCAAAGCGCCACAACTCGGGTAGTGTTGACCCAGGTTCTCATATCCCAAAAGTTTCCTTTTCTGACCCAGGGCATGAGTTTTTGATCAGGAAACAACACATGGGTTTGCCTCAGGGCATGCAGTTTCTTCCTCAGCAGCCTCATCTTCAGCAAAAGCCATTGATGGTACCAAAGCAGAATATGATAAGACATGGTGAAGAAATGGAAACCCAGCAGCAACAACAACATGCTTTGCTGGACCAGCTCTATAAGGCTGCAGAGTTGATAGGGACTGGAAATTTCTCACACGCGCAAGGGATATTGGCGCGGCTCAATCACCAACTCTCACCAGTTGGAAAGCCCATCCAAAGGGCTGCTTTCTACTTCAAGGAGGCTTTGCAATTGCTTCTCCTCACGAACAACCCATTCACCTCTCCTCCACCAAAAAGCCCAACTCCTTTTGATGTCATCTTCAAAATGGGTGCATACAAATTGTTCTCAGAGGTCTCTCCGCTTATTCAATTTGTTAACTTTACCTGCAACCAGGCTCTTCTCGAAGCCCTTGATGATGCTGACCGGATTCACATAGTAGATTTTGATATTGGGTTTGGTGCTCAGTGGGCTTCCTTTATGCAGGAGCTTCCAGTGAGGAGTAGAGGTGCTCCATCATTGAAAATCACTGCTTTTGCCTCTCCTTCCACCCATCATCAGGTAGAGCTCGGGCTTATGCGTGACAATCTGACACAATTTGCTAATGAGATTGGTATAAATTTCGAGCTTGAAGTTTTTAACTTTGATTCTTTGGACCAAACTTCTTATTCACTGCCTGTTTTTAGAGCAACTGAGAATGAATCTGTTGTGGTGAATTTCCCTATTTGGTCCTCTTCAAATCAACCTGCAGCATTGCCTAATATCCTTGGCTTTGTAAAGCAGCTCTCACCCAAAATTATGGTGTCCTTAGACAGAGGGTGTGATAGAAATGATCTCCCCTTTCCTCAACATATTTTGCAGGCCCTGCAGTCCTACATAAATCTTCTGGAATCATTGGATGCAGTTAATGTGAATTCAGATTCTGTGCACAAGATCGAGAGGTTCCTTTTTCAGCCTAAGATCGAAAGCACTGTTCTGGGGCGACTCCGAGCCCCAGATAAGATGCCTCTTTGGAAAACGCTATTTGCCTCAGCTGGATATAGCCCTGTACCATTCAGTAACTTCACTGAAACTCAGGCAGAATGTGTAGTAAGGACGACTCCATTAAGAGGATTTCACGTTGAGAAGAATCAGGAATCACTTGTATTGTGCTGGCAGCGTCGAGAGCTCATCTCAGCTTCGGCATGGAGATGCTGAGTATCGGAAACTTTTCAAGCAGGGAGGTCATTTTTTAGCAACTCACAATTTATCGCTGCGGAGGTTCCAACTTACTCTACTCCGGTATTAAGTCAATAAATTAAGTTTGAACGCTGTTGATACCTCTGATATGTCTTAATTTTTGTGAATTACTATGATTGTGAATCTCCTATGGTTATTATCTACAAGTCTAGATGAAGTAGCATTTTCTTTGAAACTGAACCTTTAACAGGAAATTCCATTAGAGCCTTATTTCTTTCAGACATGCTTATTTCTGCAATCTTTATTTTGATGTTTCAATGTTTAAGAACCAAATTATTATGATCAAGGTGATGTCAGTATGTTGTACCCTTGACAGTGATTGACACTTTACAGTCATTTTGCCCATCTGCATACTTGCTTTGCGATACTAATTTTAATTCCTGCGGAACATTGTTCTTTGGTGTAAAGGGTTGTACGTAACATTGAGTGCTGTTATTGTCTTGACTCTTTTTGTCTTTTGGGCTGAGTAGAAAGTAGAAACAATTTTTTTTTTATACTTTTCTGTCAATAGACTTAATTGCTTAAGTAGTACACTGAAACGCATCTTGATAATTGGTTTAGGAAAATAGTGATCCTGTTACCCAAATCCAAGTAATTGACATTATGGCTTTGTGCTGTGTCCCAAATGCAGCAAAAAAACTTGTTTCGTAATTCCACACATGGTTTTTTTTTACTTGATTTTTTTCTGGTTCCATTGACCCCCTTGAAATGTCATCAATTTGGCAACCAAGACTGTCGTGTACTCAATTAGTCATAAAATGCGTTCTTACAATACTGACTTTATGGATGTTTGTTTAAATTAATTATACACACATAAATATTTAGTGGTAGTCTCTTATATTTGTGATTAGTTTTATCTTAGTATCCTAACAATCATAGAGAGTTAGATTAGAGGCTACTACTATAACATGGTTTCATTGAATTCTGTCTTAAACTTTTCTCTGAATTCATTTATTTATTTTCTTTTTGCCTGCTGCATGTCTTAATACTTACATCAAACACATAACGCGTCCTTCTCCTCTTTGCTTAAAGAGTAATATCATTTATGAACACAATTTATTTTGGATATTTTATTAACAGCTACTGAACTTCTTGTCTCTTAGTTCATTGAATTTTGCTACTTTTTTAATTATTGATTTTATTAATACATTTACTAATCAAGTCACATGGGCCATCTTTGATGTGAACTCTCATTCTATTACTTTATTTCTTTCTTTCTTCGCTTGGGTTTTTTTTGGGGTTAATATAATCCACATATTTTATATATATATATCTGCACAATAAATCAATATTAAACATTACTATGGCTGTCTGTCTATGTCAAAGAATGAATTTCATGTAATATTATAATATTACACAAAGGGACGGAAATTGGCTTCAACAGGGTAATAAAATAAAATAAATTGTTGAAAAATTAGAAAGTTCAGGGGAACATGCTTAGTACGCACAACGACAAAGATTAATCAGGGCTTTTATATGGTTTTTCCCAATTTTCTAAGAAGTTTACATGGATAAAACATTAATCACAAAAAACGTCGGTTTCTTTGAAAACGATCTCCTATAAAAATCCCTGCCAACAACCTCGATAGTCGATAATCAGTTGGGTATTTTTTTTTTTGCTAAATAATCAGTTGGGTATTAAATGTAACGTTTTTTTTGTTTTTTTTTCCAGAGTAATGACATTGCTACTTGAGCTGAGTCACATAGCTTATTGTTGTATTAATTGGTAATTGGTAATTGGTAATATTGGTATCATCAGATAAAAAAAATACTAATATTAATAAATTTAAATTTAACTTAATTAGATAACAATAAAAAAAAATTAAAATGTAAATTGTGTTTTAAGATTATGTTTTTCCTCTAACAATAGCAATTATCTTGTCTATTTTTTCATTATAAAAATATACTTTAAAATTATTATTAATGAAAAATAATTATTATAATAATAATTTAAATTGTGACATTTATCCATTTTATGCTTTTAGTCATAAAATAAAATAAAAAAAATACAACCTACGATTTCTTTTGGATTTAGAACTTCTCAAATAATAAAGGTGATTGCTTTTTTGCTCATTAATTAACTCATTAGGATGTTAGGTGATTTTATATGTTAGGGGGGTTATTTTTAGAGTATACACATGTCGAATTTTAAGTTTTTTTGTTGTTGCTAATATTAGAGCTAAATTTTTATGTTTTAAAATATTTAAGTATTTGACAAATTATTCAATTGTTTTGAATTAATATTTTATGGGAAAATAATTTTGTATTTTTAAATTATAAAATTAAGCTAAAAGTCTCTGATCAGAATCAGACATAATCACATAAAGATAAAGAGAGCTTGATTTTAAAAAGGCAATCCCTTCCCTTCATTTTCAAAATGGGGTATACTTGGAAAATAAAAGGGCACACTTGAGTTTCTTTATCATTGGAGGTCCAAAACTGCGCGTCCTTTTTAACACAGCTGTTCATTTTAATTTGGGAAAAAAAAAAAAAAACCCTCCTTTTTAAAATTGGTCTCAAATTTATTGTGAGCTAGTATTTAAAACCAATAATCAAGAAATTTTTGTGTACATTTAAAATTATTTTACCACTTTAAATTCACGTTTAAAATTATTTCACTATTTTAAATCTACTTTTTCGTACATATAGCTTCCTTTAACACAGCTGTTCATGTGGCCGTGACAATAGGACATCTACTTATCAATGGAACAAAAGTTTGATTTCTTTCAGAGCTAATAATGTGAGTTCTTTCAGAGCTAATTATGTTGTAAAATGCGCATTATTTTTTTTTAAATGTTTAGTGAAATGTTAACCTTTTTTCACGAGAAAAGAAAAAATAGAGACCAAAAATGACGCATAGTCCCATTCTGAGTGCACTGGAGCTGTTAACCATTTCTGTTATTCTGGTGGCTGAGTGGTCCAGTCCGGTCAATTCCTTTTTTCCCTTTCTCTTCGTCTCTTTCCAAAGTGAAAACATTTTTAGCTAAATGCTTTTTAATTGACATGATAACATAATATACGAGTCAAAATTGCACTAACCTCATCCCCAATCACTTAGCGGAATGATTAACAAAACTACTGCCTTCACACAAAAAAAGAAAAGAAAAAAAAAAAACTGTAAGAAATTGAGACTTTAAATTAAAATATATATATATATATATATATTTAATATAGGCAAACATGCATGAAATAAGGTCGTGATGTTGTTGGATAGTAAGATATGAGATTTGTGGCTTAGGATTTATATTATAACGTTGAGCTTGAATACAATTTAGGTATTTTTATGGTTGACACTTCTAAATCAAATTTTGATGATTTGAATGTGTGGTAATAGTTCTAATTCGATGAGATTTTTTAATGACAAAAAAAAAATGCGTGAAGTAAATGTTTAAATTTAAAACGTTACTTTATTTTGGATCGTTATTGTTTTCAATGAATATTTTTCCAATTTCTTTATCCATCTGGGTGTGAAACGCCTTTTCTGAATAATAATAATAATAATAATAATAATAATAAAACATTTACTATGTCAAAGGTAGAAGTCATTATTTTGATAAATGATCATGATTAACTTAAAACAGGAGACATGAATTCAAGTTAACATTTCATTCAAACATATATTTTTTATTTATTAATAATAAAAAAAAAACTTTAAAGCTCTTTTTATTTATTTATTTATAAATAATAATAAGAAAAGAAAAAAAAAAAAACTTAAAAGAGGCAACAGTCAGTTAACAGTTTTAATTAACTATTTTTTATCTGATTTTGGCGAACAAAAGGTTATCGGGTATAATTCATAGTTTAGCAACTATCCAAGAACTGGGAAGAGACGAGAGATTTGTGCAAAGTGGAAAAAAGAAAGCATCTTCGTCAATTTTGGGAACTTCCTTAGCCATTAAACCACATGTGATACATATCCTCCCCTTTGGTGAATTTTGTTTTAATTTTGTCATTAATGTATCATTTTGGCCGACAAGGTATACAATTCGTTCGAGCATCTTATTAACTTCCATACAATTGTATGATAAACAATAATCTAGCCGAAAATATTGAAAACGTTTAGAGTGGAAGGAAAAAAAAAATAATAATAATCCATTGAACATGACAAAATACTGAGGACGTAATGTTTCCTAATTTAAGACATATTTGAGCCACTATAGTCCTGTAATGTTCAGAATATTAGATTTATCATCTTTAAGTCTTATATAGCCTTAATAATCTGTCAATCAATAAATTCCAAAGAACAAAATGAAAAGAATATGAATAAAAACATCAACTCTAGTGTGATATTTTGTTAGTACGTAGATAATTCAAAAAGTTGTAATATAAATCATATATAGTTTCCTATAAATTAATTAATCATTATTAACAATAAAGAAGACAACCTAGATAATAAGCACGTGGCTAGTTATGTTCAAACTACAGTTCACGTGGATTTTTGTTTACTCGACTTGTTACTTTTTAAGGGCTTTGAACTTGTTGATGCTAACTGCTTAAGGTACATGGAACTCGAATAATGAACCTGAATTGTATTTACATGAGTTGGCATTCCCATGCATGTTTGGTTCTCACATGAAAGTCAAATTTCTTATTCATATAGATGTCAGATTTTCAGTTTAAAAATATTGAGCAGTAGTTAAAATATTTTAACGACCAATATCATGTAGTTAACTAAATGTAGAAATGAAGAGATAATTAATGTTAAAATTATTTACACACCATTGATTTATTATGCACTAAAAATACTATTTTCAACCATTAAACATAAGTAGCACGTCCATTAGAAACACACACACTTATAATTTACAAAAACGAAGAAGAAAATAAAAAAAGATGAAACAAATACGAAAAACGTAAGAAACAAAATATGATCCATTAAATTATTCCTATATTGTTAATGATCCACCGTCCACGTGGTATGCACTCACAAACCCAAATCAATTTCATAGTTGCTAAACCTGCCAGACAGAGGGAGAAGATCAAAACCTAGAAGGAAGCACTTAAGGCTACGCACCTTTCATAAACATCATGGAAAGTAAAAAGATCATCAGCTACTTTTGTGTGTAAGTGGGGAGAGTGCTTTTGTCATCAATAAGCCTCCTAGGAGTTAGGATTCGGTTTCGACAACACATATAGATGCTCTCAAGAGAAACAGTAACATATCATGACCACCAATCCAGCCAACTAGTCCACTCAACATCCCACCTTTTTCAACTTCTCACCATTTACCATTTAAAAAGTTCACCTTTATGAATTATGATACATAGAAACACCTAAAGAAAAATTGATAATTATTTCCAAAATTAGCAGGACAAACATGAGCTCAGAATCTGATAATAATAATAATAATAAAAGAGCCCAGATTGTGAAATAGCTGTGTAGTGATCACCTTGCCTAGATATGATTTTGACCAACTTCAAACTCTCAATTGCATGTATCCCGTTGTTCCAAGCCTGAGATGAACGATAAAAATTTCACATAATATAATGGACTAGACTCTAGAGCCTGCTCAAATAAGAGTAAGTGGCTAGAGAAATTGGCAAAACCAAAGCATGTAATACTTAATTCCAGAGTAAGCATTTAATATTTAGAAGGTAGCTAGATAAAACAAAGATCAAGCTATAACTAGTTGCAAATTAAATCAACCACGCCGAAAAAGGAAAAGGAAAAAAATAAATAAAAGGAAAACCCAAAGAGGAGATAAATAAAAGTTTGATTGATGAGTTTGCAAAAAGAAGTTTGTCATCACACAATCTTTTGCTTCTGTCTTTAGTAGATGCCTTGCCACTATCATCTCTTTCTAAGTTTCCTTCTTTGTTTTATCTCTTTTTTCCGGTCTCTAGCGTAAGAAAAACGCGTTCATTCATTGTTTTGTCTTCAAAATCCAAAAGTAAGCACTCATGCATTTCGAAAGGGAGAAATATAAATATAGATATAACTCAAATGAAATGACAAAGTAAGAAAATATAGTAAAGTTCGCCTCACACAATTATACCTAATATAATTTTTCCACATCAATTATATTTATATTTATAAATTTGACCCAAATATATATATATATATACTTATAATAAATTTGTGATGTAATGATTTCCACAAATCCCAGTAATTTCTCTATTTGATAAGCTCTTCTCTTTTTCTTATCTTTATCTTGTCTTTGTCCAAATAATATGATCTCATTTAAGGTTAACCCAGCACTTAAATTGCAAATCACGTATATATCGTTTTTTTTCCCCTTCAAAGACTATAAAGAGAGAGGCAAAGTGACATAGAAAGTTGATATTTTTTTTAACACATCTACGAATAATTGATGGCACATAAAGCAAAATACTAAAATTTAAAAATTAATAGCTAAAATTTGAGCTGCGTTTTTTTTAATATACTCCCTTGATTTTGTTTTTGCTGGCAATAATAAAAATACAACAATGATGGAGACCAATGTCACTTATTCATTGGTTTTTGTCTTAGAAACTTCATATATATGTACAGTATTCAAAATTTCCATGATTATATGTAGTAGATCATAAGTTCATAAAAGCCTAGCTATCTGAATGAAAATCTCATGTACTGGTAAAATAAACCTGTAACTATTATTGACAAAGGATAACACAATGACATCCAGAAAATTATTACCCACTTTCCACATCTCGCAAATGAATTGGGCATAAAAAAACTTCATGTATACATTAAACAATGAAGCAGACTAAACACTAAAGTATTAATAATTGCAAATCAAATACGAGTTTTTCACATGTTAAGAGCAACAACAACAAAAATTTCTGTCAAAGTACCACTGAAATTGTACACACATAATTGAACTTGGACCATATATAACCTAATCAGACAAGCCAAAGGAATTAAAATTTCGACTGTAGTTATTATCATACTTTTAGAAAGATATAGAGTTGTGGTATTTGTTCTTTCCGCTAAGAATCTGCTAAAGTTCCTTTTACTTCTTAACCGATACGTAAACCAAACAACAGTGTCTACATTTAATTTGACTCCAGAAATTCGAAACAACCTTTTAAACTTAGATTCCTAACCCCACCACACAGGAGATGATCTCCATTTTAGCCTCTTACTGATAGAAATGGGTGTGAATTTTAAGAGAAAAAGAGACACTAGTTATTATCTAAAAATCTTTTGTTTCTTTTTACATCTCTCATGAATTGTTTATAAAGAAAAAAGGAATTTGGTTCAGGAGGTGCCCACTTTTGTACAAAGGTTATGGGCCGAAGCAAATATGAGTCCACCCATACAATGACTAAGCCAAATGTGTGTCTCAATTGAAGTGAGACTTTATTTAAAAAAAAAATTATTTATTAAAATACTTTTTCAATAAACCGTTATTTTTTTGACCATTTGTTTTTATTATCCACACAATAGACCGTTTTTACCATTCTATTTTTATCATCTACGTTCGCCTTATCTTATCACATACCCGTTATATCAAGCAATATATTTATAATTTTATTCTTATCTATTTTATGTACTTCCGCAACACTTACTAGATTTTTCTTGTCACATAAGGAAAGAAAGGAGCAGGACATATGTAGCCCATTCAAAATAGATTTTCATTGGGCTATTACTTATTGGACCTATAATATGGATGCATGAATTTCACATACAGAATTTCATTCTGACGTGAGTTTTGATCAATAAGGAGAAAGGCCCACCAAAGCTCAGATTTTGTATTACTCTACTCTTTTGTAAACTGACAGTAAAAATTCAATATTCCAGCTAACTTCAGAAGAATAAAAGACCTTTAGATATTTATATTTAACAAAAAAATAAAATAAAAATAGTATGTTTAAAAAAGGGTGCTCCTAAATCCACGCAACCAAAGGTTGCTACCACGCACAATATATAAATTGTTTCCATCTTTTACGTTTTTGCCATCATATTGAAATTAACCTCTCTTTTTTTTTTTTTTCGTTCTTTTTTTCTTCTTTCAATTTTTAGTTAGATTGATAGCTTTTTTGGGTAGACCACAATTTGCTCTCTTAATGTCTAACCTGAATTATTGAATTGTGTTTTCATGTCTTGATATGAGTATTAATTTTGGTTTTAACATATTTGAGATTCAGGATTTGACTGTAATTTTAAAAAAATACACTACAATTTCCAATTGGGCTATATATTTCTGCATAGGACAAGACAAACTACTATAAGGGATGATAGTCTTACTCATAATTATATCCTGGAGAACACTTGCTTGCTAAAGAAAAAGGCCCAACAAGACATAGTTACTAGATACAAAGCCTCTTCAATACAAGAGCTCAAGTTTCTTGCTTTTTCCACCATCAGTTGAAAAACAATATAAGAATATAGCACTTTTTATATTTAATTTTCATGACCAACAAATTTCTGCAGACCAATAATTCCGCCCCTAAACCCTAATTGCAAATCAGCAAATTGAAGCACATTCCCAGAATCTCAGGTAATAAAAAAAACAAAGCAAGAAAGAGGAAGAGAAACTAACCCAATGTTGAAAATGAACAAGAAATTTGGGCATTACCTTTAAAAAAAAAAAAAAACTCTAAACACCACAAATTTGTAATAGATATATATGGCAGAGTTAGATTCTAGAGTATAATTGGGTTCATAAAATTGTAAAAAAGCAATTGTATTTCTAATAATTTTGTGATATATAGTAGATATAGTAGTGTTTTAATTTTTTTTTTTAGTTTAATTGTATTGTACAATTTTTTTTATGCATAAAATTTTATCTTTAATCTCCCTTAATATATATTTATTTATTTTTAAGTGTAAATGAAAATATTTTTTTCCCATTGAGAAAGTTAAAAATAAAATAGTTAATAATTTGATTATTTATATACTGAAAAAAAAAAAAAAAATTAAATAACATTTTTTAAAATTTATAATAAAAAAATTAACATTATTCTTTTAAATTTAAAAGAATATAAATTAGTATTGGGCTAATATAATATATTTTTTTTGTTAATATAAATTTTAGTAGTGCTATATATATTATTTATAAAAAAAATAAAAGTTAATAACTAATATATCAAAATAATAGTAAAAAGTAACAAAATAACATAAATAATAATAATAATTAATATCAAAATACATAATTTTATTTTATACTTAAGTATAATTTTATAAAATTATATTCACTTATAAAAATTATTTTCAAAAAAATACACTTCAGCATTAAACCTTTAGCTTTACGACAACACTATTAGGTGACGTTTGGTCGGTGTATGTAAAAATAATAAGAATGATAATTATAATGGAATTGAATGTAAATGAAACAATATTACAATTATAATGTTTGTTTAAGCAGTGTAATCAAAATAAATAATAATATTAAAATAAAGATTATAAAATTAAAAATGAAGTAAAATTAAAAAATAAACTTTTTATTATTAAAAAAGATAGAATGAGTAAAAAAATCATAAATGATTATACAAATTGCGAAAAAAATAGAGAGGGACTGAAGTCGTAATGAAGATTACAAAGAGCTACAGTCGTAATAGAATTATTGCTATTGCTGTAATTTCTTTACATTCTATTACAGAATACAGTCAAATTAAATACAATAATATTTTGAATAATTTTTATTAGCGATTATGATTATAATTACGATTATTTTCGATCAAATATCCTTGTAGTCATTAACTCATGCCGGGAAAAAAAAAATGTAAGAAGTCGATGGACGGACGTTACGAAGTAAGGCCAACGAAGACCAAACAATTTGACCCAACGTAGGCCCATAGCTTGCAATTAACAACTTTAACCTTGCGTGGTGAGCAAGATCGTCGCCAACGCGTTGAACAAAAAAAACAAATAATTTATCTTTTTTTATTTACATAAATAAATAACAAAGGAAGTTCCTTCCCAGCACAAAACTTCTCCGATATTTATACACACGCGCTAGTGGAATCATAGTGCTTGTATGAATCTCCACAATTCACAAACGAATCAAACTCCATGATCAGACAGGCGAAAGCTCTTTAACAGGCACATATCAAGTCATCAAAACCTAGTAGAATCGCGAATTGGAAATCTCAAAACACAACTCAGTTGCAAGCAATGGGCCTAATCAGAAGCGGCTTCTCATTCATAGCAGGAACAGCATTTGGAATCTACGTTGCTCAAAACTACAACGTTCCCAACGTTAAGAAGCTCTCCAACACCTTCCTCGTAATGGCCAAGCATATCGAAGAGAACTATCGCAAGCCCAAGAAGACTGACCAAGATGATTGAATGGTTTTGCGAGGTTGTTTTTCTGTCTTAGGTTCCTTCTTATGCATTTCGAATTAATTATGTTCTAGTCGGTTTGATTTTGTAATCTCTGTTTGAATTTTTCATTCTAAAGATCATAATATTGTTCGATGACTGAAAAATTGGTTGCCTCTATTGTCAGTTTACTCCTTTTTTTCATGCATCGATTTACGATATTAGTGTAAATTATACAATGCCCAATTCATTATAAATGTTTCTCGATCACTTTTCAACTTTCAAGAACCTGTGTATCCTTTATATATGAATTTCTGATCATTACTGTTTTCACTATTGACTCGGTATGATTCACAAGTACTAGGTTTGCGAACATCAAATATTTTCCAATTCGTACGTTGGTTCGATGAATTAAGTGTTTCATGCCTCAGTCTTGTCTATTAGACTCTTAAGTAAGGAAGTTTAAGTAGGTCTAAAGGATAATCTATGGAAATTTCAAGAACAATTAATATTTCGAAAATGCATGATTTTGCTTTTGTAGTATAATGCTAGAGCTTATTGTGTTTCGACTGCTTTTCAAAGGGAAGCTTAAGCTTAACTGCTAAAGTTCACACTGACTAGGTTAGTAGTTATGTTTCTCTAGTATGGATTCAGGACTGATTATGAAGAAGACCAAAAAAAAAAAAAAAACCTCAAAAAAGTCTATGTTTATTCCAAGTATTTCAGAACAAACACCAGTAACAGAAAGATAGGTTGTAATAATTTACATGAAACCATAGAGGAAGCAAGAATGAATTATAATAAACTTGTTTAAGGTATCTACTTTCTTGCTTATAATAAACTTGTGATCTCAAAGTATTTATAAATTATAATCAACTGATAGCTACACATCACTTGCACCAGAAGAAAGTGGGTCTTGTGCTGATGAAGAAGATGTTGGACAGACCTACTAGATTTCTTGCTTCTGCAACAAGCGCCATTCATCGATACATGCCCTCTGGTAAGTTTCCATCTTAGGAAGTGCTTTGTTCTCAAGGATTTTCAGAATCCTTTCAGCTTTACCAAGAATGAATATTGCTTGACACACACTTGCTGCCCTCCCTTCAATGGAACTATTCATGCACTTCATGGTTATAACTTCATTTAAGTTGCTCAGACAAGCTCCCAGTGTATCAGCAATCATACAAGTTATTGTTTTAAATAATGTCTCACTTGTAAGGTGACTTTTGCTTCCATAATCTATCAGAATTGTGCTGCTTATTCTGTACATGGAATTGGCTGCCAACATTTTAATGGGCCATTTCGAAGGGTTATCCTTGTAGCAAAGTTTCACATACCTCTTATTGAATTCCAAAAACCTGTTCTTTGCAGTTTCTGCAAGTATCTCAAGTACTTCTTTTGGACTCCGCCCCTTAAGTGAGATCTTATGGAGATCTAGATCCAGCCATTTCTGATAAAAGTCAACTCCTGTCCATACGACTTCTGCAGCCTTCTTGAGGTTGGCCAGGTCTGCTTTTGTATGCAATTGTTTCTCTATTTCTTTTACATACATGACACCTTCATGAACACCGCATAATAGTTCTCGGATAGAGTTATGGTTAACATTTGGAATAGCAAGCGCAATACTTGTCAGTGTGACCACAGGAAGAGCCCAACAATTGGATGGTTCCTCATTGCCAAGAGAATTTACCTGGTTGCTGTCAAAGTCTCCCACTCGACTTAGTCCTTCTGAAGCACCCTCCAATAACTTTATGAGATGTTTAGGCTCTCTCTTTTTTCCCATCAGAAACCTACAATTTGTTGCATCACAATTGCTCATCCCCATCACCCTAACGAGCTCATCCTCACCTTCAAGATGCAACACAAAACGACTAAGATCAAATTTTGGTTCTGTATATGAATCGGGTCTGGTTTCACAGCTTGTAACAGTGTTATTGAAACTGAGGTTCTTCTTCATTTCTTTGCAACGATCAAAGAAGAATAAAATCTGGCTTACAAATAAAATAGAAATCAACCTAATCACCTTGCTCATTATCACGATTCCTTTCTGCGTGACAATACATATATCCAACAGCTGATTTTTCACATTATGGGTGATCTTCCTGCTGCGCCTATCTCTCCGCTTAAGAATACCAAAAGTTAACTGACATTCTTTCATCTCTCTAAATCTCTGAATCCAATAACTCTCTACTTTAAATTCATTTTTCCAACTTTTATTACCTCCTTTTGGGAATCTGAACTTTATGGCAAACAACCATCTACTTGCTGGAGCGATGGTACCCACTCCTACTGCAAGAGCCTGTGTGATGAGAACTATAGTGGTAGACCACTTGTATTCAGACTTGCCTCTGCAAAATTTGAATGACCAGGGCATAAGGTAAGATCGAAGCATGCTTTCAGCTAAAACCATTGCACCAAGAAGACACAATGCTCCAGAAGCCGTGCAAGTTGCTGAACGCGCCATCACAAACTGAGGACATGAGGTATGAGCCATCATCCAATGTTTCATAAGATCCTCTCTAAGTTTGTCAAAAACTATTTTATCAGTTGCATATATGTTTTCTTTCAGGGCTAATTCATACTTCTTATTGTACTTGTATTCTAAATAAGCCTTAATAGTTGGGAATGTAAAAGCGGAAAAACTCAAGATTAGCAGCAAAACAAGCATGAGAAGCATGACAAAAGCATGTTCTTTCCAGAAGATGAAGATTGCGCCAGTAGCTAACTGGACACAGATATTTACAATAAGGGTAATAACTAGTATTCCCAAAGCCACAGTATTGGTTAAAATTTCTTCATTCTCCATGATTCCAAGTGAAGGCATAGTGTTACCCATTACTGTGCACATCAAGACAGCACTGCTAAGTTTTGCAAGTTGATCCTCACGGCTAGGCATCAAGGTATTCAGATCCACTGACAGTTTAATGGCTACACCTATCAAGGTCAGTGAAGTTGCATTTATGGAGAAAAATTTGCAAGGAAACCAGAATCTACGGTACCGGAAACAATATATAGCATCTGCTGCCATCGCAGCAAGGCAGGCCAAGGATGCTGCTGTTACATAGATTCCAATCCAAGGCATGGGTGCACTGAACTTCTCATCGTTCAGATTCCCATCGAAGTTGCAGCCAAGCTTCCCCATCTTGTAGCAGTTGATTGCCCTTCGTTTGAGGAGGCTTTTAGACCCTTCCTAGTACTGTTTAAATGATCCACGGCATCAGGTTTACTCCGGTTAAAGGTGCTTTCTCGTATTAATTAATCATACCAAATTACCAATTACCGCATGACTTCTAAAGATATATATATATATATATATAATCATTATTGGGGGGAATGGGGCGGCAGGTCGATAATCTTATTTTTATATAAATATTTTTGGAATTTTGATCTATTCTAATTTTATTCGATTATACATTAATTTTATAATTATTAGAATAAATTTATTTAATTTTATAATTATTAGAATAAATTTATTTAATTTTATAATTTTAATTTTAAATCAAATTAATTCAAATTATATTTTTTTAAAAAATTAAATTAAATTTCATATTTTTTATTTAAAAAAAGAAGAAGAGAGAACGCTGAAGATATCTGAAGAGCTTTGGTCAGTGTCTACTGTCTACTAGATAGAACGCTGAAGATTTGGCAGCACGTTACTTTACTTGATGAAAAATCTTTTGATCAAGGGGTCGATATATTCACTGGTTGGTCTTCGGTTTGATACCAAGATGACTTTTTGTCTTCAAATAAAATTTAAACATGTTATTTTTAATTTATCGCTAAAAACTTATAATATTGATCTATTAGATTATTGGCAAAAATATAATATCCTTTAATATTGGTATTTTTAAATTAAAGTTTTTTTTTTCTTTGTATAGTAGAAAAAGAGATTAAAGCTTTTTTTTTTTTACATATGATTTTTTTTTTTAATTATTATAGCTTGAAATTATTAAGCAATTTTTAATTAATTAGACTTAACAAATGTATTTTTTTAATTTGTATAATGTTTCATTTTTGTGAATTAAATCAATTTTTTTTATTAAATTAGGGACCTAATTAACTTAATTCAATAATTATAAGATAAAAGTATATATTATATGACTAAGCCAATATTTTTTCCATTTCTTATTTGTGATTTTTTTATAGGTGATTTTATGCCGGGAAAAAAAAAATGTAAGAAGTTGATGAACGGACGTTGCGAAGTCAAGCCAAAGAACACCCAACAATTTGACCCAACGTAGGCCCATAGCTTGCAATTAACAACTTTAACCTTGCGTGGTGAGCAAGATCGTCGCCAACACGTTGAACAAAAAAAAAAAACAATAATTTATCTTTTTTTATTTAAATAAATAAATAACAAAGGAAGTTCCTCCCCAGCACAAAACTTATCCGATATTTATACACACGCGCTAGTGGAATACTAGTACTTGTATGAATCTCCACAATTCACAAACGAATCAAACTCCATGTTCAGACAGGCGAAAGCTCTTTAACAGGCACATATCAAGTCATCAAAACCTAGTAGAATCGCGAATTGGAAATCTCAAAACACAACTCAGTTGCAAGCAATGGGCCTAATCAGAAGCGGCTTCTCATTCATAGCAGGGACAGCATTTGGAATCTACGTTGCTCAAAACTACAACGTTCCCAACGTTAAGAAGCTCTCCAACACCTTCCTCGTAATGGCCAAGCATATCGAAGAGAACTATCGCAAGCCCAAGAAGACTGACCAAGATGATTGAATGGTTTTACGAGGTTGTTTTTCTGTCTTAGGTTCCTTCTTATGCATTTCGAATTAATTATGTTCTAGTCGGTTTGATTTTGTAATCTCTGTTTGAATTTTTCATTCTAAAGATCATAATATTGTTCGATGACTGAGAAATTGGTTGCCTCTATTGTCAGTTTACTCCTTTTTTTCATGCATCGATTTACGATATTAGTGTAAATTACACAATGCCCAATTCATTCTAAATGTTTCTCGATCACTTTTCAACTTTCAAGAACCTGTGTATCCTTTATATATGAATTTCTGATCATTACTGTTTTCACTATTGACTCGGTATGATTCACAAGTACTAGGTTTGCGAACATCAAATATTTTCCAATTCGTACGTTGGTTCGATGAATTAAGTGTTTCATGCCTCAGTCTTGTCTATTAGACTCTTAAGTAAGGAAGTTTAAGTAGGTCTAAAGGATAATCTATGGAAATTTCAAGAACAATTAATATTTCGAAAATGCATGATTTTGCTTTTGTAGTATAATGCTAGAGCTTATTGGGTTTCGACTGCTTTTCAAAGGGAAGCTTAAGCTTAACTGCTAAAGTTCACACTGACTAGGTTAGTAGTTATGTTTCTCTAGTATGGGTTCAGGACTGATTATGAAGAAGACCAAAAAAAAAAAAAAACCTCAAAAAAGTCTATGTTTATTCCAAGTATTTCAGAACAAACACCAGTAACAGAAAGATAGGTTGTAATAATTTACATGAAACCATAGAGGAAGCAAGAATGAATTATAATAAACTTGTTTAAGTTATCTACTTTCTTGCTTATAATAAACTTGTGATCTCAAAGTATTTATAAATTATAATCAACTGATAGCTACACATCACTTGCACCAGAAGAAACTGGGTCTTGTGCTGATGAAGAAGATGTTGGACAGACCTACTAGATTTCTTGCTTCTGCAACAAGCGCCATTCATCGATACATGCCCTCTGGTAAGTTTCCATCTTAGGAAGTGCTTTGTTCTCAAGGATTTTCAGAATCCTTTCAGCTTTACCAAGAATGAATATTGCTTGACCCACACTTGTTGCCCTCTCTTCAATGGAACTATTCATGCACTTCATGGTTACAACTTCATTTAAGTTGCTCAGACAAGCTCCCAGTGTATCAGCAATCATACAAGTTATTGTTTTAAATAACTTCTCACTTGTAAGGTGACTTTTGCTTCCATAATTTATCAGAATTGTGCTGCTTATTCTGTACATGGAATTGGCTGCCAACATTTTAATGGGCCATTTCGAAGCGTTACCCTTGTAGAAAAGTTTCACATCCTTCTTACTGAATTCCAAAAACCTGTTCTTTGCAGTTTCTGCAAGTATCTCAAGTACTTCTTTTGGACTCTTCCCCTTAAGTGAGATCTTATGGAGATCTAGATCCAGCCATTTCTGGTAGAAGTCAACTCCTGTCCATACGACTTCTGCAGCCTTCTTGAGGTTGGCCAGGTCTGCTTTTGTATGCAATTGTTTCTCTATTTCTTTTACATACATGACACCTTCATGAACACCGCATAATAGTTCTTGGATAGAATTATGGTTAACGTTTGGAATAGCAAGCGCAATACTTGTCAGTGTGACCACAGGAAGAGCCCAACAATTGGATGGTTCCTCATTGCCAAGAGAATTTACCTGGTTGCTGTCAAAGTCTCCCACTCGACTTAGTCCTTCTGAAGCACCCTCCAATAACTTTATGAGATGTTTAGGCTCTCTCTTTTTTCCCATCAGAAACCTACAATTTGTTGCATCACAATTGCACATCCCCATCACCCTAACGAGGTCATCCTCACCTTCAAGATGCAACACAAAACGACTAGGATCAAATTTTGGTTCTGTATATGAATCGGGTCTGGTTTCACAGCTTGTAAAAGTGTCATTGAAACTGAGGTTCTTCTTCATTTCTTTGCAACGATCAAAGAAGAATAAAATCTGGCTTACAAATAAAATAGAAATCAACCTAATCACCTTGCTCATTATCACGATTCCCTTCTGAGTGACAATACATATATCTAACAGCTGATTTTTCACATTATGGGTGATCTTCCTACTGCGCCTATCTCTCCGCTTAAGAATACCAAAAGTTAATTGACGTTCTTTTATCTCTCCAAATCTCTGAATCCAATAACTCTCTACTTTAAATTCATCTTTCCAACTTTTATTCAATCCTTTTGGGAATCTGAACTTTATGGCAAACATCCATCTACTTGCTGGAGCGATGGTACCCACCCCTACTGCAAGAGCCTGTGTGATGAGAACTATAGTGGTTGACCACTTGTATTCAGACTTGCCTCTGCAAAATTTGAATGACCAGGGCATAAGGTAAGATCGAAGCATGCTTTCAGCTAAAACCATTGCACCAAGAAGACACAATGCTCCAGAAGCCGTGCAAGTTGCTGAACGCGCCATCACAAACTGAGGACATGAGGTATGAGCCATCATCCAATGTTTCATAAGATCCTCTCTAAGTTTGTCAAAAACTATTTTATCAGTTGCATACATGTTTTCTTTCAGGGCTAATTCATACTTCTTATTGTACTTGTATTCTAAATAAGCCTTAATAGTTGGGAATGTAAAAGCGGAAAAACTCAAGATTAGCAGCAAAGCAAGCATGAGAAGCATGACAAAAGCATGTTCTTTCCAGAAGATGAAGATTGCGCCAGTAGCTAACTGGACACAGATATTTACAATAAGGGTAACAACTAGTATTCCCAAAGCCACAATATTGGTTAAAATTTCTTCATTCTCCATGATTCCAAGTGAAGGCATAGTGTTACCCATTACTGTGCACATCAAGACAGCACTGCAAAGTTTTGCAAGTTGATCCTCACGGCTAGGCATCAAGGTATTCAGATCCACTGACAGTTTAATGGCTACACCTATCAAAGTCAGTGAAGTTGCATTTATGGAGAAAAATTTGCAAGGAAACCAGAATCTACGGTACCGCAAACAATATATAGCATCTGCTGCCATCGCAGCAAGGCAGGCCAAGGATGCTGCTGTTACATAGATTCCAATCCAAGGCATGGGTGCACTGAACTTCTCATCGTTCAGATTCCCATCGAAGTTACAGCCAAGCTTCCCCATCTCGTAGCAGTTGATTGCCCTTCGTTTGAGGAGGCTTTTAGACCCTTCCTAGTACTGTTTAAATGATCCACGGCATCAGGTTTACTCTTGTTAAAGGTTGCTTTCTCATATTAATTCTCCATACCAACTACCACACGTGACACGACTTCTAAAGAGATATATAATCATTATTGGGGGAGATTGGGGGTGGCAGGTCGATAATCTTATTTTTAGAATTTTGGGTGTATTTAGTTATATAATTGTATCCCATTAATATATAAATCTTATAATTATTATAACAAAATAAATTTATTTAATTGGATGTCAAAACCTCAGTGACTTTCAATACCCTGTACAGTACTGATGCTGAATGGGACTTGACTTTTGGTGATCGATGATTTTAATTTGCTAATTAATTGATTAATTTGCTTGTTGACTATCGGGTGTGGAAAATAATTTTGATTGCTGATGCATATATGATAATAATTTTAATTTATGATTAATTTTATAATTTTTTATTTTTTATAAAAATAATTATATATTTAATAATAATTTTTACTTAATATTTTTTTTAAAAAAGTAAAAAATTATTTAAAGTACTTGATAATAATTTTTATTTTTTAATTTTAAAAAAAATTAAAATAAAGAAAATTTTTGATTATTTTTTATAAATTAAAAAATTTTAATTATTTTTTTACAATATTTAATAATATAAAAGTTATAAAACTTGATTTATTCTGAAGAAAAAATATTTGGTCAAAATGAAACAAATCATAAATTTGATTGAAAAATTTTATTTTAAATATTTATAAATCATCCCATATTTTGATAGGAATTTCTTAAAAATGTAAAAATTAAAATATATTTCATTATCAAACATATCTGATTGAAATATCATTTAAAAAAATAAAAAATTAGAAATCAAAATTATTATCAAATAAGCCCTAAAATAATTGGTGATGTACATGCTCTTAATTTTGCTTGGTCCTCAAACATTTTAATTTTAACCAAAATCCTTGTCAATAACACTGCTTTTGTCTTTTGATTCGATGGTTAATGTAATGAGGTATAATTCAATATTTAATAGTTGTATTTTTTTAAAAAATTGATTGCAGTAATTTTAAATTTTATTAAATTATAGTAACACATTATTATTTACTCTAGAAGGAAGAATTTTTTTTTTCTAATGTAATCATGGTCAAATTGATTAAAAAAAAGAATATTTAAAGTGTTAAGTTTCTCACTATATAATATGTATCGGGCCAAGCCTCCCTCCAATTTAATGGTATGGGTACTAGTAGTTTTATATCTATTTGGGTGAACGGGTTATAAGCCTACTAGTACTATGGAACCATTTGTGCGAGGGCATAGGTAGGTCACAACATTTGAGCTACTAGTCATCCTTTCATTAGGTCTGAAACAATCGTCACATCAATCCCATCCACAGAGTTTACTTACAAGCTAATCATTTGTGACACGTGTATATATATAAGAATATCGATTGTAACGAGGATTCGAACATTGATACTAAATTTCCTCTATGTTGTGCTTTCTCTAAATAATTGACGCACACTATAAGACTAAAACCCACTACCACAAGGTAAAGAGTCTGCAAATATACAAGTATTAAATATCAAACAAATAGAAAACACGAGGTGCTAAATTAGGTCAAAATTTTATTGAAGTATTACAATCTTAACTCAATCAAGTGATCTGCAATCATCACTCTAGTTGGAAGATCGACACTATTGATTGCTTGCTTGTACGCGACCTCTCTTTTACTCACTACCAAAGTGATGATAGAGATCGTGCATATACTTAATTTTTCCAAAAAAACCCTTCTTCAAAACAAGTTACTGAGGTGGTCTCAACTTGTGTACTGTGAACACCAAACTTTCAAATTTTAGAGTTTTTGTATCCATTGCTTAGATGACAGGTGGGCTAGAAGTACCTGTCTCATTGATAGGCCTTTCAACCATTTTCCTTTTTTTCTTCAACTTTATGTTTGTTTTAGAAAGGGTGGTTGTGGCCATATCCACAAACAGAGTGAATGAAGGAATTGCTTCAGTAGTGCCTAGTTGTTCCTCTATTGGAACGATCTGTTCCTGGGATTGCACTCCAACATTAAGGTCACAAAGATTGTAAGTCATGCTTACAAATTAAACATGCAAGTGTTAGATAAAATGATATTTCAAGAGGAAAAACAAAAGGTGCAAATCATACTACCTAGCAACCCGTTAGAATATGACCCCCACACACCAAACCGTATAAAACAGGCAGCTATAAGAACCGACCTATATTTTTCACCCTTGGAATTATAATTTTTTAAAGCTCATATTTTTTCACAACCTGACTCTGGAGGTTGTAGACTGTCTCTTCACCATGAGGTAAATTATTAACAATCCTCGTATTCTATGTTGACCTCACCCTAAAACGAGCTTATTCTCCCCATATATCACCTCCAACATATAAATACTTATTTTTCCAATGGATTGGCTATCGGGAAGTCTTAATCACAAACCACAGTTGGTTAGGGGGGACATGTATGCCTTGTCCTTATCAAGCCCATTGTTTTTAATGATGTATATGGCTTGAATTTCAGTTTCCTCGAGCTCAAATTCTAGCTCGTTGGACACAACGACTAGACAAAGAAGTGTCTTCCAACTATTAGGATTTAGTTGAGCTAAACAAATGTCGAACATGGACAAAAAACGAGCCACAATAATTGGAATTAGAAATCTTAGACCAACTTTAAAAGCCTCCTTGTGAATGACGCACCACCCCATAAGCAGTCTATCCTTGTCTCTTAAATGTGAAGGCACAAGCACCAACACAACTCTTGAGGGAATCTCGTAGTTTTTTGTATCCTAAACATGTCATCCTTCATTAACACACTAGGGACTTTGGAATGGGTTTGGTTTAGTTCTATCTCATTTCTTGCGAGGTGGTTTGTCCACACTAGCTAGTACCTTAAAAGATATCAATAGGGCCAAAAATATACTCCAAAAGGCCTTAATTCGCAAGTTAGTATCACCTTAGAATTCTGTGAATTAGTGTTGGACAAAGTAAGCTGTTATAACTCCTATGGTCGTTTTCTTTTACAACTTCCAATGTCTTCATTATGGTTTGTATGTGTAGACGAGGTAGACCGCTTGCATGTAGACTCTCTATCATTTTCACCCTTAGCCATTTTATGATAACTTAATTTTAAAGTGACTCATTACTAGTCAATAAAAAAAAAAAAGTGAGACTTGTTACCTTTAGTTTTGAAAAAGTGGGATAATTTTCTACTGATTGAAAAACGGGATAATTTGTTCTTAAATCTTTGGTACAAATTTTAGTTGAAGTGTGAAAATGGCTTGAGTCTGCACTATTTATATTATGTTTCTGAAAAATTTTAGAAATTGAAAATATCGCATTTATGAGATCTTTAAAACCCTAGAATTTGAAAGGTTTTACATTAAGAGAATTTACAAAAGTAGCAACATTCCCTTGTCTCTTTTATACAACCTAAAGGAATGAGAGGACTTAATGTTTAGGTGAACGAGATATAAGTCCATTGGTACTACGGAACCATCCATGCAAGAACATAAGTGGTTCGCAACCTTCAAGCTACTAGTCATCCTTTTATTAAGTTTGACACAATCTTTACATCAATCTCATTCACATAGTTTACTTCCTTACAAATCAATCATTATATATATATATATATATGTAAGCATGTCAATTGTAATTAGGATCTGAACATTGATACTAAATTTTCTCTTTGTTGTGCTTTCTCTAAATAATTTCTATTGGACTAAAGATTCAAGAGTTGGTGGTGACAATAATGAGAATAAAACTATATAATACATAAAATTATGTAGATTTTTATCTATTTTTATCTATTATTTTATAAAAAGTTATTAATTATTTTAATAAAAATTTAGATTTAACTTTATTATAAAAACATCTTTTTGTTAACACTAGGGCTTAGAGCAATATTTTAATTTTTATAAAAGCTTTAGAACGTGGAAGGAATTCAATATATAATGGAATGAGGTTTCTTATTTGTTTTATTACAAATTTATTGGAATGGCAATATGCCAATACAATTGCCAAAAAAAAAAAAAACATTCCAGAACCCAACAAAAGAGTATTTCTTTACGTCTGAAAGACGTGTAACGTCACATCATTTTTGTTATTTTTTTCACCAACAATTGACAATACTTCTTTTTAAAATTTCATATTACTTTATTTTTAAAGAAACTATTACTAATTAAATAATTTTCATTTAATATATATTTGATATATTTTTAAAGCATTTTTTTAATTTAAAATAGTTATTTTTAAGTTAAAATAATTTATTAATTTAGTAATACTTGGCATATATAGTTGTTTTTCTAATCAATAATGAAATTTAAAAGTAAAAATAATAAATAAATAAATAAATAATATTAATTAAATATTGGGATATTTGTGAAATACGTTGTATACAATCCCATTCTAATTGCAAATTATTGCTATAATACTATTTTTATATAGAAAATTTTTGAAAAATTTTAAATTTTATTTTGGGATATCTCATTAAATAAGTAAATATTTTAAATATAATAAAATAATAAATTTAACTCTTTTTCTTAAAATTAAAAAATATATCCCATTCTCCACACCTCACTCTCCTAAAGACAATAAATTATTAAAAAAATTCATATATTCCACCTCTTTTTTCTCACTCACCTCTGCCTCTATCTCCATATATATCATCAATTCTAATCCAAAATATAAAAAATAGAGGATAGATATATGAAATATACAAAAGAGGTGAAATTTTTTGAAAAAAAATAGAGACAAAAAGTAATTAAATCTAGTATATAAATTATTTTTTTCTGCAAATCGCGCAGTGGTTCTGTAAGCATTATTGAACATATCATGATATGTTCGGTAACCCATACCGAACAAAACAGATTTAAAATATATCCTGAACATGCACACATTACACAAATCAAAAACAGTCATACTAACCATACAAATTACCACATATAACCACAAAATCCTCAAACTAGATGAATCTAACATTTATGTGCCTCTTTACTTAGGTAAAAATTTAATTTCTTTCATATATCACCGTCATTACAATCACATTAATATCATGGACTTCCGGATTGACTCAAGTTAACACGACACTATCCTAACAAAATTCAAGTGACAAATACCAAACTACTGCACATTTAGGTGCGATATGTAAGAGTAATTTTTAGAAATATTTTTGATATTTTAAGTATTATTAATTTTTTAAAAAAATTTTATATTTATTGGGATATCCTAAAGTAAATTTTAAAATTTTCCCAAAATTTTTCTTTATATATATATATATTTTTTAATTCTGTAAACTAAACGAGCGTTAGTGTTTTTTAGAATGTAAGTATTAATTCTCAAAATTAATTTGAGATATATCTAGTTTGAACTTTCGCTTCGAAAATTCTCGTTCCGAAAAGACAGCCAGAAGAAAATCTTATTCACAATTTTTTTTTTTTCTCTCTCTTTGAGATAAACTCTGTAACCCTAATACAGGTTTCTTTTCCCCAGATTCCCTAAGAAGACGCCAGGAAACGGTGTTTATAAATCAGGTAAACAATGGGAGGCCATGGAGGTCTAAATATTCTACCCCAGAAGCGATGGAACGTTTACAATTACGATAACAGAGAGAAAGTCAAACAAGATGAAGAAGCTGCCGCCAGAGAAGAGCAGCTCAAGCAAGAACAATCGCGTAAACGGGACGCTGAGTTCCGGCTCGAGCAGCTTAGATCTGCGCGTGGCTTGGCTCCGTTGAGCCGAGTTCAAGATCATGCCCAATCAGAGCCAATTCCAGGCCCTATCAATTCCCAATCAGAACCAACGCCAGGCCATATCAATCTGTTCGAGGGGATTAAGATTTTCGATCCAATTAAAGGGTTAGACAATGAGGGACGTGAAGACAGAGACGGGTCTAAAAAGAAGAAGATGAAGAAAGAGGAGGTGAGTTCAAAGGTTATCACAGCAGAGGATGAGAAGTATAGGTTGGGTTATGGTCTTGCTGGTAAAGGAGTGAAATTGCCATGGTATCTTCAGAGACCAAGCGAAGATAATGATGGTAAGAGTGAGGATGGTAATGGGTCGTCTAGAGGAGTGAAAGGAGAGGGAAAGAAGAGTGGTAAGAAGACTTTGGAAGAGTTGAGGGAGGAGCGGTTAAGAAGGGAGAAGAGGGAGAAGGAAAGGGAACGTGCTTTGATAATGGAGAAAAGCCGCAGGGATGGAGGTTTCTCTAGAGCTAGACCAAAGCATAGGAGGTCAGCCTAACAATTTCTGTTATTGTTTTTCTGTTGGGTTTTTTTTTTTTTAATTCAGTTATCAGCAATGTGTGGAACATCGATACAGTTGCAGCGTTGCACTACTAACTTATGAAGACTGACTGGGAGTTACAAGTTATAAGTTTATAAAAGCAATTCTATACTCCCTCCCAACCCAATAACTTAAGCTTTTAAGCTTTTGGGAGAGAAGTTTAGTTTCCGAACAACTTCGATATTTAGCGGTCTCGAGTCGTATGTACTTTTCAAGTGTTGAGTGATTCAAGTTGGTTTTCCCTTGTCTATTATGTCAGAATCTGCTGAAATTTGTTAACTGCTATAGGGCTTGGTTTCCCAATTTTTCATATTTACTTCATAATATGTTATTGTTTTGTGTTACCATCCATCGTAAGTCGTAATTATAGGTTATACAATTTCAGCGTGGTGGAATAATCTTCAAAGATGAAGGTAGCAAAATATGCTATTGTAATTGTATAGTTCATGAGTCTTTTTTTCTTTTTTGTGTGTGCAGGACTTGAGTCAAGAAAAATGGATATGGATATGCAGAGTTTTGCTTGGTTTATGTCTGATTACCAGATCTGTTTTGAGAATTACTGGTGTTCTGTAACTACCTTCGATTCGATGTATAAAAGGATGCCATAAATGTAGTAGCAAACTTTATGAGAACCGATTTCTTTTTCTTTTTCCAAATTGGTGTTGAGCTTCGATTACTTTAGACTTGAAGTGGACGTGGAATTATAAGAACTGATTATGTGCAGCCGGAAGCTGCATAAATGATAATGAAGATTTTTCTTCGATATGTGAGATGGTTATAAACTTGGACAACTTCGAATTGGATCAATTTGTTCCCACCAAATTACTAAATAATTCCGGAAAGATAACTGAAGAGATGACAAAACTATACACTTTTCATTACAAAACCAATCTAATTTAATTATAAAATAGGGAGATACATTAACTTTATCTTGATTAGAGGAGATGTTCATTTCTTTGGTCATTGGAAAACAGCTTTCATAAGTTCAAGACTTCAAGTTGATTAGAGGAGCTTAGTTCCTTGTTTCCTGACAAGAAAATAACTGCTGGTACACCTGTTACTCATGATCATAGAAATTAGTCAAACAACAAACAAGAAAAGAGAAATAATTGTTTTATAAAATTAAATAAGCAAAAACTATCAATTTTTCCATCCTGTTCTACGAACAGTGAAATCAACATGTATTCTAATAACGCTAACCAGCAAACTGTTTGATTCCATTTTTTTTTTTTTTTTTTTTTTATATTTTACTTAAATAAGGATAAAGCTTGGTTAGTTAATAATTACAAGAACATAAAGCCCATAAAAGTCTGCTTGTTTGGCATGAAGAAAGAAAGCTCAAAGCCGATACAATTTTGGTGAGGAACATCGTGCTGAGTGCTGACCATCTAAATATTTTATTGCTCTTACTAATAACACGTAATTCCACAATTAATAATTCACAAACAAAGACATCATAATAGCACAAGTTGTTCTCTCACTTGGTGTGATGCAAAGATATTTTCGAAAGTTTAACTCTTAATTCCTTTATCACCATACGACTTATCCAATCTATGATCGAGTAAAGTTGACTATATAATCTATAACTAGAAAAAGTCTAAATACAGAATTACACATGATCAATAACACCAAATGCATCGCTGCAACTACAGAGAGCCTGCAATGAGAAACAAGCAGTCTCTCATGTGTTTAGAGAATTTGAAGCCACCAGCCGTGAGAATCGACTTAACACTTTCTCTTTTACCCTCTTTTTTCCTGTAAAATCTATTGCTACTCTTTTTTTATTCCACAAGGTGTACAATTCCTGAATTAATGAATAGGTAGCTAGTTGCCCCTAGTGAGGCTACGCAAAGTTATATCCTCAAGACAGAGATTGCAGAAAACAACAACTTCATGATATTTTTAGGAAGCATAGCTTAGATAATTTTTAGTGCACTATCGTACAAAAAGTTTTGTTCTTTCTAGTATATTAATAAAAAGTCAAATTAGCCTTGAAATATTTTTTTTCTTTCTTTTCTTTTTTCCTTTCTAATACTTGCAAGCTTTGGCTTATAAAGTTTCAGGTAATAGTAGTGACTGCAAATAATGGATGCCTTCATTGTCGGGAAAGGGTGTCCAAAATTATGTCAAAGATAATAGGTACGGTAATCAACTGTTAATGTATTTTTTTTTTTTTTTTCATAATTATATTCATTCTTTGTCACACAATGTCTTAAAAATCTTGTTTTACAATCAACAAAGAAAATATAAAACATCGGACAAATTCTTTGTAGAGAGAAGGAGAAGTCATATAACAAAGCAAGGATATATGCAATAATTTAAACAGCAGCAATGTTTAGAGTCATGTTTTTAAGGTTTTTTATGCAATTATTTTCCTATTATTAATACAGATATAGAAGAGTATACAATTGACGTGCCTAATAACCAAGTAACTATCAAAGGAGACTTTTGGAACAAGAACAAATATGACCTTCAAAGCCAGAAGAATGCCTGCTATCTATTGAAGTACCTCGTAGAATATTTTAGCCCAACAATTTAACATGCAAACTTTACATGTATCCTTTCCATTCATATATATATATATATAATCTTTAGGAAGACCATGTTGGCTATTTCATTGAAAATTTCACAAAACCTCTGTCATTCAAATGCTTACTTATTCAACAATTTCAATTGCACGAAACCATCTCTGAAACGATGTTTTCGTTTAAAAATTATTACAATGTAAAATTGCAAATATAAAGAGATTGACGTAAATGTTGAATTAGTCTGGGACCCAGATCTCAAATGAAGAGCCTTTGCTCTTGAGTAAGCTCCGACAGAAAACAAGTAATAAAAACATGAGTATTGCAAAACTGAACAGAAAAATTGCAGGAACATTCAGAAAGGCATATTATTAAGATCAAACGGAGACAGGGTTACCAGAATCTCCCTACTTGAAACATAAAGAAGGAAAAATGAACATCATCCGTTTTTAAGTTACAAAAAGAATGCATGTTAACGGAACCATCCCTTGCCAAAACACTAACACAACGTCCAGCAACTACAGACTCCTTGAACTCGCCCCTAACTTGTCACTTTCACATTGCTAACAACTAAAACCAACAAATAGCATCACCATCATCCTAATTGCTTTCTTCCCTTTCGATCTTCATTCTTCAATGAGGATTCCACACGTAAACAGTGCATCAAAAGATTCATAAACTTGAATGCTTATGACCTCTTCATGACATACCCCAAAAGAATGCCAATCAAGCCAACAATAATGACGAAGAGGAATGAAGCACCACCACTACCACTTTGGCTTTTGCTTGCTTCACGCCTCAACAATTCCTGCAACAATTAAAATATATTTGAATGGTTCCCATGCCTCGAATCTCATTATGTTCTTTTATGTTAAGTTAAAGAGCTATTCAAGTGGATGCCTACAGTCATTTCAAATACAACAAAACGAGTATCTATCTGGTGCGTCTTACCAGTTCCTGACGAAGTTTGTTATTTTGCTGAATTGCATTGTTCTTCTCTTCAGTCAGTCTTGAAATTTTTACCTGTAATTTATGACAAGTATTTCAGACAATATGTCAAATACAATCACGTAATTTAGGTTGAGTGCAGGAAACATCTCGACAGTTAGACTGGGACATTGAAAGCCAAAACACACAAAAAGGCCACTGCGTTAACTACTTCAACAAAATAATCAATATAATGACTTTCATAATGATGCCCATAAATAACCAGAAATGGATTAAATAACCAGAAACTGTAATACCAGAAAATGTTTACAAAAAAGAATGAAAGATGCATATGGGAAGGGAAATGGATTAAATAACCCAAATGTGCATGACATCTCTTTCACAAATAACTGGAAATCATAAACAGATCTTACAATTGTCACAGACATATATTAATATATTTTCTGCATTTACCTCTGAAGATTTGTCAGGAAGCTCAAATCGATCGGGTTTAGAAGCCTACATCATGATCGTCAACAAACATGTCAATACAATTTCTGTCAATAAAAAGATGGTTCATCCCAGAATTAAAAACGTTAATTACTCACATTCACAAACTCAGCAAAATTGACATTTCCATTCTCTGAAACAAAACCCCTGGGTGATGACCCTTCCTCTGAGCCTTCTGGAACAGGAGAAGGTGGTTGAGGTGGAGAAACGTAAACAACTCTCAATTTGCACTCCTCCACCACATGTCCCGCCTCCTTATTGAACTATGCAAGCCCAATTCCTTACATCAATAAAAGTTCACATAGACCACAAACCCAAGAACATCAATAATATTCAACATAATTTACCATTTCTGCAGTGACATCCTTTGGAGTTACCCCATCATTAACAACTTTTACGCTTTGAAGAAGAAACTTGTCTCTGCATTGCATGTCAGGAGGAGCCTCTTTTTGTGCTTGCATGGTGACTGAAGCGTACAATACATCACAAATTGTAATATAAAGCTGAAACATAGAAAACACTGATAAATTGATAAATGATGCGGTGAAGCACCTATAACATCGCAAGAAGAATGAGGTGAGACAATTCCGGTGTTGGGTCGAACGCAATACTTCTTCGGATTTGTAGTTTTGACCTGGGCAAGGATAATAACAATTATCAACATAAGTATCCAAGATTCAAGCTTTACTCTTGTCTGGTTAATAAAATCTAAAAATTAAAACCAAACACAATGTTTCAGATGCGTGATTCGGATATTAACTTGCATATTATGTGGGTCGCAATAATTTGAAACTTTAACTTAAGCCAAGAAATGAAAATAAACATATGATAAGCATTTTTAATCTTCAATTTCCAAACAAGACACGGAACACTTACATTTTGACCAACATGTTTATGGATCATCAAAGACAGAAATCAGAGCACGTAAGCGAAACAGAGATTACCTTGAAAGCCAAATAATCCTCCCTCTTATTAGACAGCTGAAGCGAACACGAGATCTGCTTCTTCAATTCGACTAAAATCAGGACAGAAAACAAAACAACAAATAAAATCAAAAATAGAAAAAATACAAATCCTAAGAAGGAAAAACAAAAATAAAACAAGATCCGGAAAATGAAAGGAAAACGACCGCTTTAATGCACGTACAGGGAAACTTGAGCTCCAAAGGCTCGATGCTGAGAAGCTCGCCTGTGCTCATTTCGCAAAACAAATTGATAACAGATTAAATTAAAAATAAAATAAAAATGCCCAAAAAGAAATGGATTTTGAAGAAACGGTGAGAAGAGGATGTGAAAGTATCCAGAATAAGAGATCTGATCTGATCTGATCCGATTTGTTGGGTTAAATGGGAAAGGAAATGCGTTTTCTAAAGGACAAAGAAAGTAACAGAGGCGGAGATATCGAGATTAAGGTTTTCAGAAAAATGAAGTACTAAAAATTGATAAATAACCATGTTGGATCTGATATTTGGGAAACAAATATGCCTTTATGGTTCTTTAACATTTTGAAAAGAAAAGAAAAAAATTTATCCAATTTTTTTTTTTCTTTTCGATAAAAATAAATAAATAAATTATATAATATAATTTATTTTTATATAAAATTTTACTTTTAACCTTTTAAGTAATCCATGTATATTATTTTTTTTTATAATATAAAATTATATATTTTATATATGCGATGAATGTATGTTTTTTTTTTTTTAATAACACCAAAAATATATTTAAAAAATTTAAAAATAAAATTAATTAAATAATTAAATAATATTAAAAAAATGATAATATTATTACGATTAAAATTAGTATTACCACTATTTTATAAACAAAAATGATATTAATTTATAATTAATTATAAAAATATAATTATATATTTTTATTATAATAATAAAATAAAAATTGTAGTTATATCTTTAGCCTATTAAGAACCGAAGGGAAGAAAAGGTCAATAATAATGCATTGTCTGCGATGTTTTTTCTCCCTCCCGATTGATAAATAGAAATAATGCCTTGGGTTTTTGTTATCTTAGTCTTCTTTTTATTGATTAAATTAAATTTTAGAAAAAATATTAAGATAATTCTCTAAATCAGGCGGTTGATTAAAAGCTTTATTATTTGTTTCATTCTTTTTGTTAATAAAAAAATAAAATTATATTTTTTTAAATCAAATAATTAAAAAGCTAGTAGTGTATATAAAAATGTAATACAAAATTTTTTGGGAATTTATTTTCGATCATAGAATGTGTGTTGCCACTTTTATAATATAAAATAAAATATCCATATTTTTTTTTTTTCCGTAGTTTTGAAAATTGAAAGAATATGTCAAAATATAAATTTTCTTTTGAAATATTTTTTTGTTAATTTTTTTTTGATTGTCACCTTTTATTTTATTAAATGCTTGTCCTCATTTTTTTCAAAATAAATTAACTAAATAATATTAATTTTAATATATGTGACTAAATAATACCAACTGGCTAAATGTCGAGTAGGACCTTGCTGCCTAAATTTTAACACATTACTATGGGTGTGAACCGTGGCTATCGAAAAAAAAAACTCTGGATTATTCATAAATCCTAAATCCTGTGATCCATCTAAATTTGGTAACTAGTAATTTCTTATATCATTTTCATATTTTTAGCTTTTTAATTTTCTAAAAGCAATATTATCTGATAAAGTGACTTTTACTTTTATAACATCTTTAACCTTTAATAATTAAGATAATTCATTTCCTCGTATAATTTTTGTGAGAAATTTTGATTTTTGATACGTCACCTACTTACACCTTTCTTGGAAAAACTATCCAAAATAAATAAATATATTTTGAAGTTTGCTGTGAATCATTTAAGAAAGAAATGTGAGGTGGCAGAGGAATAAACACAAGATATATAATCAGATACTTATTTGATGTCTATGATTATTTTTGCTGATCGGTAAGTTGCTTAAGAGTTAAGAACAAGGGGGTTAAGTTGCTTAAGAGTTAAGAACAAGGGGGTTGGGTACCTCGTACCTTAGTTTTTTTTGGGAACACAAAAAATTAAGTTACTTTTAAATAAATATAATTTAATTTAAAATATAAAAAAAATTATCAAGTTTGATCAATTATAAAAAAAATACTTGTGTCATTTTTATTTTTAGCTCATATTCTATTAATTTTTAAAAAAATAATAAATATAACATCTTTAAAAAATTGTTGCTAAAATTTTTATTCCTTATTAAAATGGTACTAATTTTTGTTTTATTTTTTAACTAAAATTGCTCCATTTTAAAGTAAAATGAATGAACATGAATATTTTTATTTATGTAAAAAATTTGCACTTCAGTTCATATATTGTCTAGTTGCAACCTTGAGAGTATCGAGAGATGATACTGTAGATTTGATCAAAAAAATGTTTTATATTTTTTATTATTTTATTTTGGGTTTATTTTATGCATTTTTTTTTTCATTTTAATTGAAGATTTTGATTTATTTGAAATTTTACTACAAATATTATATGAATTTGTTATTGATTAATGTTTTCTCTATTAGTGTTTTGGGATGCTTCTGGTGAAGAAAAAAATCACTTTAACAATAATGAAAAAGTAAATGGCATGAGAGAAAAAAAAAATGATAAAAAAAAATAAGGGAAGAAGAGTAATAAAAGAAGTAACATATATATATAACTGTTTTTAACAAAAAATAATAATAAAATAGGTACTAAAAATAAAAATAATAATTTTTTTTTTTATAATAGCTCAATTTAATCAAATTCAACAACAACAAAAAAATATTAATATTTTACCTCTGTATAAAGTAAGATACAAGCAATATATTTATGTATAATTGTGGTGCTGAAATATACTTTTAGAATAAATTTTGTACCATTTAGAACTTTTACCCACAAGTGATACCAAACATAATTGTTTGGAACATAACTGCAAATTTGTCTATATATATAATCCTCCGGACCCTGTCCTAAACAAACATGAAGGCTATTTATTAAACTGTTACCTCTTCTAATTTGCTGTCACCAACAATAAAATTTAATGGAACAGCACCATTTTACCAAAACGAGGAAGCTGGAAGCCGTCCTTTAATGGAGACCATTTACTTTATGGCTTCATAATTCAGACCTTTAAAAGCATATTTGTTCATTCATCTTATAATTATTTAAAATTTTCCGTGTATTTTAAAAAAAAAAAAAAAAAAAATTTCCCAATCGTATATACCTTGATTAGATTTATATTCTACCTTCATTTTTTATCATGTAGATTTGTACATTATAAGGTATGATACCATGAGGTATCGTATCTTTCCTAATGCTTAAGTTAAATTCTTAAAAGAATAATCAAGATCAAATAAGAGTTTAGTAATTATGAGAAAAAATTTAAGTTTATATTTTTAAGTCATGAGGTTATATTTATATTATTTAGGTTTATGAAATTTTGATAATAAACATACTTATTAATACTATATTATTTAATAATAATATAAATATTAATATGCTTTATTTAATAAAAAATTATTTAATCAATAAAATAAAATCATATATAATTAATTTTATTTCTACCCAACACCACAATAACATGTAATAGTTGAGTTGTTTAGAGACACTGGTAAGAATTATTTATCAATTTAAAAGTCGATAATGTGTGTATTCTTAGGCAAATCATAATATAAAATAATTTTGATTTTATAAATATATAAAAACATTTTAAACATATATTTGTATTAAATAATTATAAATATGTGATTGGAGTAAAATATGTTCTAATAATAATAAATAATTTATTTGTAAGTAATTTTTTTTTTTTACTTCTCAAATCTCTAACTACCCACCTATTAAAGATTAAAACATTACAGGTTTAGACTCACTTGGGTTCTGTAATTAAAGGCTTTATACATTTTAATCATATAATTATTACAATAAATTTATTTAATTATATAATTTAAAAATATAGTTAATTAAGTCAAAACTTGAGAATTTTTTTGAGGGATAAAATGAAAATTATACATTTCAATAATTTCATTAATAAAAAAAACTAAGGAAAAAAAAAAACCAACAACAAACTTATCGACCCCCTCCCCCGCCCAGCCCCGATTTATTCTCTCTCCTCAGCCGGTCCGCCCATCCACTCACCCATCATTTTTCTCTTTCTCATTATATTCTCTCCGTTTCTCACCTCACCCACCAGTTTTTTTTTTTTTTTTTAAGTTCTTTATAAATATAGAAGAGAGAGAAAAGGAGTTGGGATGGGATGGGATGGGATGGGATGGGATGGGAGAGCGGTTGAGTTTTTTTTTTTTTTCTTTTTTTAATTTTTTTATATAGAAAAAAATGCCATAAAGATTCTTTTATTTTTATAAAAAATGGCATTTAGTTCCATAAATTATAAAAAGTATCTTTAAATTTTTTTGTTTTTAAAAAATGTGTTTTTAAGTCCCTTTAGTTGTAAAAAATGTGTCAAACAAGAATAAAGTTAATTTCTCATCTAATGTAACGGAATAGCAGATGTGTCATATGCATATTTATATTTTTTGAAATATATATACGTAAAAAATTTAATATTTAATTAAAAAATTACTTAATTTTTTTTAATTTTCAAAAAACACTTAAATATAATTTTCAATAAAATTTTAATTGTATAATATTTAAAGTCACAATTTAGATAATAATTTTTTTTAAAGTTTGATCGAATTCAATAAATTTTAAATAGAATTTTTATTATTTAATATTTAAAATTACAAATTAGACAATGAAAATTTTATTTAAGTTTAATAGAAAGAAATTGTAAAAAATTAGAGTAATTTTTTAATTAAAAATATTTAATTTGATATATATATATATATATATCGAAAAATATAAACATGCATGTGACATATGTATTATTCGGTTAGATTTAACGAAAAATTAGATGAAAAATTAATTTTGTCCTTACCTGACACCCTTTTTACAAGTACAGAGACTTTAGAACACATTTTTTTTATAAGTAAATGGACTTAAAAACATCTTTTCTAAATTAAAAGACTAAATAACACCTATTATATAAACAAAATGACAATTCTAGCTCTTTATCCTAAAATATATGATTTTTATTTTATTCTTAATTTAAATGATCATATTTTTAAATTACATAACTAAATAAATTCACCCTAATAATCATACAATCAAAATGTATGAAAATCATAATTAAAGAACCTAAAGGACATAGATACCCAAACGTTGCCAACCTCCCAATATCACCATCTTCATTAGGCAATTTAATAGTCACAATATAACTTTTATAATAACAATTAAATTAGAATATTTTAATTTAATTATATAACTTAATTTATTTATATATAAAATTTTAATTTTAATTTTTATTATAAAAATATATGTTATTTTTTTATAATATAAAACAACATATTTTTTTTAGAAACTATATATTATTTTATATCGTAAACAAAACACAAATATTTTTTTTTTCTTTTTTTGGAGGGAGTTCATGTGAATAAAGTTTTATACATGTACCAGAAAGAAGAATTTATGGGGAAAAAATTCCATCATATTGATCATCGCATGCCTGCTAGTTTAGTCTATGTCAGAAAATATGTTGACTACTATCTGCTACTTTACAATCAATCAAAGGCTTAACGAAAAATTGAAAAGAATTAATCTTCCTACGAAGATTTGAACCTCGCGTTTTTTGGCATGTTGTAAAAGGAGCGAAGTTCAAAATCCAATATAAGGCATTGACAATTTATTATTGCGTATTTAAACTTGAAATCTACCTTTCAATTAAAAAAAAAATGGATTAGAGTCGTTAGACAATTGTTAAGTACTACCATGTCTTGTTTGAAATATTTAACGCAATGGGGAAATTATTAAATTCGAACCATTAGTCTGATAAATAATGTTTTATTGTCAAATAAATTATTATTATATGAATATCCACTAGACTCTTAAAAAGTAAATGAAAAACAAAATAAATAGACAGATTTTAGTTAACTAGTTTATTTGATGTATTTTGGTAATTCGATCCCTATAAGTAGTCCAAAGAAGTTGCCAGCTCTTGTATACGTTGTGCAATCCCGTTCAAAACCTGTGAGGATAGAGAAGTAAAATTACAACTTAACAAAACATCAAAAACTTTGTATAGCAACCTCGTCAACCAAAACTATTTATTTGCCACTCACTGTCTTTGTTTCTTCAAGTAAGCTTTCCATTGCCTCTATTTTCTGCATTTAAACAATACAAATCGATAATTGTTTGGCTTTGGCATAATATTCGAATTTAAATAAAGATAATACTAGGCAAGAGCTTTTAGTGAAACAAACTGTTTTTGCCTCTCTGAGTGCTGCTTCTAACTGCTGTATTTTCTCTGACGCAGCCTATTTATTACAAATAAAGACTCATCAGTATATTTCAGTTCCACTGATAATTTATTTACTGAACAACATTTTACTCGAATAGAATTAAAATTTAAATAATTGAATGTGTTATATTCTTTTTACAAGAAAATATAAATAATGATATAATATAAGTTTAATTAAAAAATGAATTAAAAAATTATCCATAAAAATCTATAGCTAAAAAAGGAAAATATTTCGTAGTTATGACTAAAAATAATTATATAATCAAATATCTAAATAAGGAAAAAAAATCTATAAATATACATGGTCAACAAAATCTTCCACATTTATTTTAATTATAAATAGGGTTTCACGCCAACACTCCCCTTAAGATGGTGCATAGATATCACAGATGTTCATCTTGACAAGTGAATCAGTAAAAGCTTGATTCGAAACGGCCTTGGTTAACTTATCTACCAGTTGTTCAATAGTCTTGACATATAAAACTTCAATAATTTTTTTCTCCAATTTCTCATAGATAAAATTCCTATCAATCTCCACATGTTTTGTCCTATCGTGTTGAACATAATTTTCAGCAATCTTAATTGCAGAATAATTATCATAATACAACTTCATTGAAGCCTCTGTCGAAAAATCCAACTCTCCCATAAACCTTTTCAGCCACAACAACTCACAAATACTTTTCACCATGGCACGATATTTAACATTAGCTCTAGATAAGGACCCAATCTGAGTCTATACACCCCATAACTTGAGCATGTCCATGTTTGGAAAACACTATACCCTTTCTTGGCACAGACTTTAAATACCTCAAAACTTGCATTACAGTATCCTTATGTTGTACAGTTGGATTATGTATAAACCTGCTCATGACACTTACTGAATACGCAACGTTAGGTCTAGTATGAGATAGATAATTCAAACGACCAACCATCCTTTGATATTGCTCTTTATCAGTTGAAACATGATATATACTCTCCTCCTCCAACCCATGATTATCTTTAATACGAGTACTAATGGGTTCACACCCGAGCATACCAGTTTCCTTCAGTAAATCGAAAATATATTTTCTCTATGACAAAAAAATTCCCTTTGCTAAGCGATTTACTTCAATGCCCAAAAAATACTTTAAACCTTTAAGGTCCTTCATATCAAATTCAGAAGCTAGATAGCCTTTCAATTTGCCAATCTCATCAAGATCATCCCCAGTTACAATCATATCATTCACATAAATAATAAGAGTTGTTAGCTTATCACCTAGTCTTTTAAGGAACAAGGAATGATTGGCATTGTTCTGTTCATAACTATACTTCTTCATGGCAAGTCTAAACCTCCCAAACGAAGCTCTTGGAGACTTTTTGAGACCATACAATGCCTTCTTCAATTTACACACAACATTAGAATTATTAGCAGCATTGTAACTAGGTCGTAAAGACATATAAACCTTCTCTTGTAAATCTACATGTAAAAAATTATTTTTTACATCATACTGTCGTAATGGCCAATCAAAAATTGTAACTAAAGATAGAAAAACTTGAATAGTATTGATTTTAACCACAGGTACAAAAGTCTCTTGATAATTAATACCATACGCCTAAGTAAAACCCCTAGCCACAAGTTTAGCTTTATACTTGTCAATAGAACTATCTGAATGATGTTTAATGGTATAAAATCATCTGCAATTTACTGGTTTCTTTCCTTCTGGCAACGACATTAACTCCCATGTTTGATTTTTCTCAAGGGCATACATTTCTTCAGTTATAGCATTAGCCCATTTTGAATTAGATAATGCATCATCTACTTTGGTCGGTATCGCCACTATAGGCATTTGATTTACGAATGTCTCACAAGCTCGAGATAACCTGTGGGTAGACACATAATTGAAAATCAGATACTTCATTTTTTTCAAAGCATCTAGTGAATACTTATCTGGTGGTTTTCCACGAGTACTCTTTGATCGTAACTGATACACATCATGCTTAAAAAGGTCACAATTATTGTTAGTATTAATCAAATGTTCTATACTTACTTCAGAAGAGTCAACAGGAGGAGAATTAGAACTAGGTACTAGAGGGGAAATAGAGAAAGAGGCTGGTTCTGCAGTGCTGACTAGTTCTATAGTAAATAAACTCACCATCTCATTAAGCTCAATGTTATCACAAAACATCTTCATCTAATTCAACTCTTCAACAGTGCTCTCCCCCAAAAGAGGAGAAGTGGAAACAAATTGAGTAAAATACATCTTATGTTCGAAAAATGTGACATCTATAATAACATAAAATCGGCGAATTGGCGGATGATAGCACCGGTAACCCTTCTGATGAGGATGATAATTAACAAAAACACACTTTAAAGCATATGGATCTAACTTGGTACGTTGATGTTTCTGCAAATGTACAAAAACAACACACCTAAAAATCCTAGTTAGTAAAGTCAGATGTGATGGAATTGAAACATAGATTGCCAATTTATCTAAAGGTGTCTTAAATTGTAAGACACTCATAGGAACACGATTAAGAAGATACACTGCAGAGGGAATAGTTTTCTCCCAAAAGTGTGGTTGCATGTGAGCACCAATAAGACAAGCACATGTAATCTTAAGAATTTGTCGATTTTTTCATTTAGCCATGCCATTCGACTATGGTGTGTATGGATTCATAGTCTCATGAATAATACTATAATCCTGAAAATAAGTCTACAGTGTTTGATTGACATATTCACCTCCATTATTCGAGCATAACACTTTCAAAGTAGCATAAAATTATATTTGAATCATCTTATGAAACATGCAAAAACAATCAGACACATCACTCTTATTTTTCAGTAAATATAACCATGTCATATTAGTGCAATCATCCACAAAAATTAAAAACCAACGAAAACTAGAAGCTATAGTAACTGGGGTAGGGCCCCAAACATTAGAATGAATATCCAAACTAGAAGAATAAGTAGTACAGTGACCCTTGGCCAATATGCAAGTATCACACTTAAAATCCAAGGGGTTATAACCCGAAAATAAAGAAGGAAATGTGCGTTTTTAAATATCCAAACAACACATGACCCAAGCAAATATGCCATAATCAAATTTGATTGTCTTCGAATGCACGATTCGAACCCTTGACTGACAAAGATCTTCTAGCACACATATCATCCATATAGTACAGCCCCCCTCTCTTAGTACCACGCCTAATAATTTCCCCGCTGCTGAGATCCTGAAGAATACAAAAAGTAGGATAAATTAATACTAAAAAATTTAATTGTGTTGTTACTTGTGGAATAGATAACCGATTATTTGAGAGCATTTGAACCAATAAGGTATGGTCTAAGGTCAGAGAGGGAGTTAAATCGACACTTCCAGCACAAGTAACAGAATATGGCACACCATTAACATTAGCAACAGTAGAGCAATTGGGTGGACTATGACTGTGATGCAGAGAATCATCGAATGTCATATGGTTGGTTGCACCAGAGTTAAGAATCCAACCATTATTCCTTTTTGAATTAGTGGCAAGTAAGGCTAGTCCAATATTACCTGATTACTAGAGAAGTGCAATTTCTATCACAAAGTGAGACGAAATAGCATCCACATTTGTAACAGTAGGTGGCATCAGTAATGTAAGAAGTGTTTCATCACTAGTACAAATCGTTGCCTTTCCTTCCTTGCGGCCACAATGATTGTCACATCCCTCACGAGCCTTCTTCACTTGATAACTATACCACCACTCAAGATATCCATACTTTTGGAAACAATTTTCCACTGTATGTTTAGTGCTCCCACAATGTGTGCACCGTCCATTATTAGAACTCATAGACGAGTGTTGAGTCAACTATTGAGTACTATTCTTCTTAATAGCCAATGCCATGGTGGAAGTATTCCCATGGTTTAGCATGGTATTACGATGTTGCTCTTCACATCTCACAGTGGCAAAGGCCACTTCTGGGTTAGGAAAGGGTTCAGTACGAAGGATTTCTTCTCGAATAGAATCAAAAGTATCATCAAGACTAGTCAGAAACAAATAAACTCGTTCCTCATCAATTTCTTTTTTGCGTGTCTTAACCACATCTCCCTTGGTAAAAGTAATTGGCTTGCGATGATCAAACTCCTGCCATATAGCCTTCAATTCAGAAAAATTATTTGCAACAGGTCTTCCTGTTTACTTAGTCTCCATAGCCTTGCGTGATAGATCATATATAATTGATCGATCAACACCTTCATAGTAAATCGCCGCTATAGCCTCTCAAACACCTTTGGCCTTAGGACTACAAATGAACAAATTCATCACACTAGGTGTCATAGAACCTATAAGCCAACCTTTCACAACAGCATTATCCATTACCCATTTCTCATAGGTAGCATCAGTAGTAATGGGTTCTATAATAGTACCAGTAAGATATCACATCTTTCCACACCCTACCACAAACATGGAAACAACTTGAGACCAAAAAGTATAATTGGTGCTGTCCAATTTGACACCATAAGAGATAGACGTTGGTTCTGACATAACTGTCATCACTAGTGTAGATGCAGTAGTAGTAGCAATCGAAATCTCGTTGGTCGTCATAAGGTAGAGTAATTTAGAGGAATAAGACACGACAACGATTTTAGAGTAATGTTATAGTAAGGCAAAGGTAGGATAAGACAGCAGTGGTAAGGTAAGGGTAACAAGATCCTATAATCACTGCTCTGATACCAACTCAAATAGAATTAAGATTTGAATAATTCAGTGTGTTATATTTTTCTCACGAGGAGGTACAAATAGTGATACAATACAAGCTTAATTAAGAAACGAATTAAAAAATTATCTATAAAAGTTTATAATTAGAAAAGGAAAATATCTTATAGTTATGGCTGGAAATAATTACATAATCAAATATCTAAATAAGAAAAATAAATATCTAAATAATACATGGTCAACAAAATCTTCCACATTTATTTCTATTTTAAACAGGATTCATGCCAACAATTTTTTTTAAATGATCATGAATAACAATAATAATATTATTTTTTGTTTTTTTTATTTCTCAAACTTGAATGAAAAAGCAAGAAGAAAAAAAGTTGTATATTACAAGTAGTTGCCTGATAGCTAAGATATATGACATTACATTATTATTTATTTTATTCTCTCATATAATATTAAAAAGTAAAACTGTGACCATTAATTTACTCTTTTTTTTTTTTATAGAATCTGACCATTAATTTACGAGATAAGGAACTCACCCCATCTTTTTCAGTGTCATTGCATGCCTCCTCTGTTGCAGAAATTGCCTGTATAGTGATACATTAAAATAAATAAATAAATAATTAAAAAGAGTTTCAAAAATATGTTGACATAGAAAACAACATTTCTGGATTGTAGACTTGTAGTTAATAGACCTGAAGCATTTCTAGTATTTCTGGATTGTTCCAGGGTCCTTTATCAGTTAATAAACAACCCCCATAATCAGAGCAAGTACAATTGCCTCCAAGAAACGCCGGCAAGTTACTGCTATAATATATTACTAACCATTTAGTACAAAAACATGTATGAGATTTATAATCTTTTACTACAATAAACATATATTAGTAAAATGTTATTAAGTTATTGACAATGTGACCTTGGGTCAATAATTTCAACAAGTTCATTCAGATAATTGTTCCCCAGCACCTGCAATTACAAAGGAAAGGAAGCTCGTACACGAACCAAATGAGGGATTTATTAAAGAAATCCAACAAACTAGAGACAGAGAAGATCATATATATGCTTACTTGAATCTTTGCTAAAGTACGAGCATCAAGAAAAGCCTTGAGTACTTTCCACAGCATCCTAAACCCAGATCCAGCATTAACAATAAATAGACGATGCAGAGTCTGAGAATATAAAAATGAAAATATAATTTCTGAATAATAAACAGAAAATAACTGATCTAGTAAGTTAGATATAGTTTACACAAGTAAGGTAGGTACCTCTGGATAATAATTGCTATCAATCTTCTGAATTTCCATGAATATGCATCTTGCAGGCTTTGAGAAATTAGACAATCCCTAAACAAAGTTTTGGTAGATTTATTATTTTATTGTATTTTATTGAGAAATGAATTTATAAAAATAAATAAATGAAAGGATAGGGACGATTACAACTCTTTGAACATCTAAAATACTAGTAGTGGAAGCAACGTGTCTCTTAGCTGCAATAGAGCATGCAGGGTATCTCAAATTTAAAGATTTCTCCTGTTCTGAAACATGATACTTAACAAATCTCTCAATACTAGTCACTCGTAACAGGGCATTTAGATCTACCATCCCAACTCTTTCTATGTATATCGGTCTCCCACATCGATCCACCCCGTGAAAACCGTGCGGATAGCATTTCCTCACAGCCTCATGCTCCTCAAAGTTAAGCTCCTGCATGATCAATATTTAATAACAATACACAAGATAAGTGATATTTATCCAATTAGATGTCACATTTTAATTCAATATTAGGTTCTATATATGGTAATGCGAGTTAGACCAATGTACCTTTGAAATTGAATCAACCCTATAATCCTCTCTCCATTTAAGATAATTCAAGAACATATCTTTTGCTTTAGGAAAATCAAAGTCCCTCATTTGAAGAAATCTAATGCCAATCAAAAGAGAAAACAATCAGATATGCAAATAAACTTCAAATAATTATATTATATATATAGGAAACGTACGTACCTTAAAAGAGTATGATAGTTATAGTGTTTGCCAGGAAGGTGACCCTCAAGAAAAAGCAATTCACGAAAAGCTTGGACTAGTTTTTCATCTTTGGGATCATGAGTTCCTTCAAGAACTTCTTCCATGCTTTGACTCCTTGCAAGTTTCTTTATGGAGTTTCTGAACTTGAACGGATATGACAACATTGATTTCAAGCCTGATTTTATTGGGGAAGAAGCTTTGTTTTCTTGATGAGGAGGTAGATGGTAACGGCTTTCAATAGGTAGATAAATAGGTTTGGTCATTGTACTAGTTGTTTTGGATTTCTGATCTGAACTTGATATGGATTCATTCATGCCTTCATTACTTCTTGATATGATTATATCCCTATCACCAGAATTCTCTAGCTGATACATTTATAAGAAATAAAACTATTGAATGATATCACTTTAGAATCCAGTTTTTTAGCTTATGAAAATATGAGTAAGATATAACTGAAAGGTTTAAAAACAAGGTTACATTGGTGACATGAATATGAAGAGGAAGTGCCCTTTTGAGAAATATCAAAAGGCATACAAGGAAAGAAACTTAAATTCGAGGTTTTTGAGCTACTGGAAAGGAAGAATAGAAGAGGAAAATAATAAAAAAGTAGTAGAAACAGATGCTTTGCTTGCATTGCATGCCCTAAAGATGAGGAAACGCTTTTTTCCACGTTGTGACTTGTGAAGACTCAAAAAGAATAAAACTCTACAGGAAATGAGTTTTTTTTTTTTAATTATACTATGTTAGTCAATAATAATTAAATATTAAATATTTAAGTAGTAAAAATAAAGAAAAATATGGATTATTTTTACACTCTGGTGTATAAATAATCCAGTTATTCAACTCGTTTTATTTTTAATCCCTCAATGAAAAAACATATGTTCGTTTTATTCAAACACTAAAAACTATATGTTCATTTATATTATAAGAAAAATAAACATATATTTTTTTTCCTAAGAGAAGTTAAAAATGAACTTTATACATAAAAAAAAAAATTATGTTATACAATTAAACCTTGTTTTTAACTCTTATCACTCTCTCATTCGTGATAATAATATGTTTTTGTCTCAAACAATAGTCCAATATTATTCCTCCAAGTTTGCTTAGGTTAGCCCAAATGCCCATTTGGGGGAATAAGGAAATTTTAAAACCCTAATTTAGACTCCAGAAGATATGCCAGGAATAATTTGGGCCCTTTGGTAACAGGCTTCACTTTGTAGGAGTTAATTACTATTTTTTGATGATACATAAATTTATACCAAAAATTTTTTAAAAAATAAATTACTTTTTTATTTTTTAAAATGATTATGTTATGTGTCATAATGTAAATAATTTAGATATAAAAATAAGTATAAATTTATGTTACTTTAACATTTTTCTTACTATTTCCTTTAAAAGATGAAAAAAAGTTTTTTTTTTTTTTTTTAATTTATAGATATAACAAACTGGGGGCATATTGCTAGAGCTAAAAAGCAGTTCAGATATTGTGGTGTAAATTCGAAATTGTTATATTCTTTCAAATTTCTTTGGACATATTTAGCAATTTGAAAACATATAACAGCACATTATTTAGTATTTACTGCAAGGTAATTCAAATTTCATACAAGCTTAAAAAGCATATTTAATACAAGTATTGTGACAAAAAATAATTAAGACAAAATCACTATTATAAATTAAAAATATATTATAATCATAATTAATATTACAATTTATCGAGAATTGTGGAATCAAATTATTATATTATACAAGCGACACTTCTAGCATCTTAATTTTTTGCACTAATTCCTTGTTCTTTCTTTTTTGTCAAATCTTTACACTACTTTTAAATATATATTATATCTGACTATTTTAATTTTAAGTTTCATAATTAAAAAATTACATAAATAAATTATTTAATTTAAAATTTTATTATAAAATTTATCCTATTGATATAAAATATTAATAACACCACTCTATAGCATTTTAAACGTAATACAATTATATTAAACATATATGAACCAAATATGAACATATCTTAGTTAAAGATTTAAGGTTGAATTCTAAATTTAAATATTTCATACATAAAATAAATGTTTATTATTTTAATTGAAAAATAAATATTTAACCTATCTGTCATAAATTTGGAACGAAGAGAAAATAAGAGACGTAAAATAAAATAATATTTTTCGATACATGTTTGCTAGTGGGCTCTCCACCGGAAGATATAAACGTGGAGAATTATATGGAAGAGCATGCATGTTGTAAATTAGGAAGAAAAAAAAAATTCTATACAGCAATGTTCGAAAAAGTAAGTACATTTTTTAAAAGATAGATTCAAATTTTTAAAAATTTAATATTTTTTTTTTTATATTAATCTTCAATTTATTTCTACTTTTTGTTTTTTGTTTTTATTATATTCACAATTTTTATACTTCTTTATTATAAAGTAAAAAAATATCTCATACACTAGCTGTATCCAGTGTTTCAGACAGTGTTTTTAAATCCAACAGATTTGTCGTACTCGTACGTCATGTTCAAGATTTCATTTCATTTTTTTTTATTATTACGTCTTTGTTGTATTCTCCGCGTGTCACCTATTAGCTCTACATCACTAATAAGTGCGCACTTTTGTAATCTTTCACTCGAGCATCTTCGTGCAAAAATTATTGTGAAATAATATATAAAAATTTATAATAATATAAATAATATTTTAATATTATTAAATAAAATTAATAAAAATTTTTAATATTAAATATGTTTAAATAATTATAATTTAATTTAAATGATATTAAATTAAATAAATTTTAATATAAAATAATAAGTTAAATTTTTTAATAATAAAAATATATAAGCTATAATTACAGATTTTAAAATTTATGATTTGTATAAAATTATTTAAGTTTTATTCATATTACCTAGATTTATTGTAAGTAATAGATACTAAAAAAAAAAAATATTATATATTTTTTTCTCAAGTTATATATTTAAGTTACCACGTCAACTTTATACAGAATTAATAAACAATTTCTCTCTTTTGTCAAAGGTCATGCAACGAGTCTTATGATTCTCATGGTTCTCATTAAATGAAGTACTATTTCATCGAATTCAATTACTTTGTTGACTATGATAATGATAACACACACAAATAACACCTATAATCATCTACTTAATATTGATCACTGATTTTAAAAATATTTAATTAATATTATAAATTACAAATTTGCATAAAGTTTTATCATAATTTTATAATCTTTAATTGGTGGTTGTATCTGATCATTGTCAATTGGTAATTCATTGGTTTTAAATTATAATCTCTAATTTTAAAATATTTTATCAGTAATTATTTATTATTTTCAGAATATAATTCATATTAATTTAATTAATTAATTTTATAATTAATTATAAAATATTCATATTTTTGGGAAAAAAGGCATTAATTTAATATTTAATTAGTTTAAAATGCTAAATATTCACGTACTCTAAAAAAATAATAAATTAATAAAAACTGTGTAATAATTACATTAGATAAACAAATCTTGTTTACCAAGCTAGCTAACTATTATTAAAAAAAATAAAAATATCCTACCAAAACTCAATTATTAGGAAGGTAAAAAAAAAAACAAGTCAAATGAAGACCGAAGAAGATTGACGAGGCCGAGATCAGATATATTTTTTATTACTACTTAAAATATACAATAATTTATATTATATAATTTAATTAACTTATTAAAAAAAAATATAGTCATTTTTTATCACACATATATATATATATATATATATATATATATATATATATATATATATATATATATATATATATATATATATTTCTTTTTTTTGTTACATATATTATTTAATATATAAAATACTATCCGATATTATTAGGTAGGGGCGTAGGGCTTATGCATCTATGCAGCCAATCAAGTGTATCTATCTTTTACAGGTTGGCTTAGCAGTCAGGATTCACTTCCTCTAGGCCAGCTGGTTTGCATTATTAATTTGAATAACTCTTTTATTACAAATTAATATATCCATTAATATATATAATATAATTAAATTAATTTTTATTAATAAATAATACTATAATTGTCGTGGCCTTGTAGCCCAATGACAAAACATCCCTCCCAATAAAAGAATCACAAGTTCAACACTTGTTTACAAAAAGTCCATTTAGCAAAAAAAAAAATAATAATAATACTATAATTATTTCATAATTTTATATTTAATTTATAATTAATACATTATTTAAAACATAAATATTATTCAATTAATTAAACTTTGAAAAAATTATACTTCATCTTGAGCTATTATTTATTACTTATAAAATATATTTTTAATAATTTTGTTGATTAATTTATTTATCAAATATTAAATAATTATATTTTTAAAAAATATATATATTAACCTTATATTTTATTGAATTAAAATTTTATATTATTATTTATTCTAAAAATAATGAATTATTTTTTATCAAGTTTAGTATTGTCTCGTCAATTATTCTTAAAATATGTTTTTTATTAATTTTATTAATAAATTTATATATATATTAGATAGTTATATTTAAAAAAAATATATATATATAATAATATAATTTTATATTTTATTATCTTAAAATATTATATTATTATTTATTTTAAAAATAATAAATAATTTATTTACTAAGTGGTTAGGAGTGTCGCACTAATTATAAGTTCGAGCATGTATAAAAATAAATTTATTTAACTTTATTTAATAAAATAATATGAAAATATATTACTTTTTAATAAAAAAATATTTATTAAAGACTATTTTATTTAAGAACTTAACATAAAATTAATTTATTATAAGAATAAAATATACATTTTATATATTATAGTTATGATAATAACTGGATTGTTATAATATTATCTATATATTATTTTGAATATGTTTAAAAAAAAAATTTAAATACATGCATTTGTACACAATAATTAAGCCATAACAGTATGGTACGGTACGTCTTTGAATTTCCTTAAACACTAAACATTTTTTTAATTTATAAAGTTTTTTTATCATGTAATATATTATAACTAATAGAAATATACAGGAATTTTTGTTCAAATTTATAAGTATATGGCATAAATTTTCTCATATAATAAATAATTTCTTTTTTTTACAAAGTTGTATTAACAAGTGTTTAAAATTTAAGTGTATTTAATATTATTACACTTATTTATGTGCATCATGGGCTCTAAGGTGCATGAAACACATCCTTATCATCTTTACAGCAAAACATGTCTGTATCTTTAGCTGGAAAAGTCATTCATGGGTTTTATGCTTTATTTTGAAAACGGAGATTTTGTGTGCATGTACTTTAATGCTAATGCAAATGCAAACAAAGTTATTGTTTTTATAATTATTTAGAATAAATATCACATTATCAAACACTTCGAAATATTTTTTCATTGATTACGGGTCACTAGCCTTAAACTCTAAAATCATCTTATGATTGAGAAATTATTAATCATTTTATAGTAAGTGATGATTTAATATTTTAGATTAATAAAATTTAAAATTAATTATTTTTTAAAAAAAATATAAGTACCAAAAATACAAAAACTTAATCAGAAGATTAAGTAATATAATTAATTTTGAGTATACTTTAATAATTAAAAAAATACATTTTTAAAATTTGTGTAAAAATCTTGTCTAGGAGTTAAGATAATAAAACCTTTTTTTTTTTTTTTCCTTTTTAAAAGAATGGTAGCCTTAACTATGAATTAGTGCGTTTTAGTAAATAAAACTTTTACAACCAAAAAATTATATAATTTTAAATTATTAATATATTTTTTTAAAAAAAAAATAATACATTCAAAATTTATAATAATAAAAATAGGATAATTTAAATTATATATTTTTATAATTAAAAAAATAATTATCATATTATTATTTTTAAATATTATATAAATTAAATTATATTAATTTAAATTAATTACATATTAAATATTACATTGGTCAATGTATTTTGCATGAAAGTCATTTCATGCTTTCATGCACATCTTTTTCATCTTTACAGCAGTGCACGTCTGTGTATTTTTAGTTGGGAAAAGTCATTCATGGGGTTATGCTTACTTTGAAAACCGAGATTTTGTGTGCATATACTTCAATGCAAATGCAAATAAAATTATTGTTTTAATAATTATTTATTAAGTATTTGTATTCTTTTGAAAAAATTAATATATTTTATTAATCTAAAATAAACATCATATTACCAAATACTTAAAAATAAAAAATAAAAAATTCCTTCATTATGCGTCACTAGCCTTAATCTGCAAAATCATCTTAAGATTAAGAAGTTAGATCAAGTTTGATTATAAATGTAATAAGAATGATAATTATAATAAAATTAAATGTAAAAAAATAATATTATTATTACAATATTTAGTTTAACTACTGCAATAAAAAAATGAGTCAATATTATAATATTTGATTTGATAATTGTAATAGAATAAAAAATACAGTATATTACCTTAATATCTTATATTCAATAAAATTTAAATAATTTTATTTTATTATTATTTCTTAAATCAAATAAAATATATTTGATTAAATTATAATTATTTTAAATAATTAATACTTAAAAATATTATTAATATTAAATTTCTACTCCTAAATGTGCTAATTAAACAAGTGCCCAAACACAACCCAATACTCAATCAGTTAAACCTATCTTGTTAATCTAAAATAAAGTAATATCCCAATTTTGTAATTTGCAATTTGCAAAATCTTCCAATATACAATTTTGTAAAAAAATTCTACAATTAACTGTAACACCTTTCAGGAACTAAATAACTTGTACTTATAAAAAAAGACCATCAAGCCCTTCATATAAATTTAGGTTTTGTTAAGAGTCAGTACTAGCATCAAAATTAAATAAGAAAATTGCATTACTAATTTACTAATGGAGCGTGCTACATCAAAATGCCAAGAATTCTTTCAAAAGTTTAAAATGCTTGGTAAGATATTAAAACAACCCTAAATACCAAAACAGAACTTGCAAAGAATTTGCAAAACAGAACACTATCACACTAATCTATAGCAGCAATACTAGGCACATCTTTTGCCATAAACGATACCTCGCTAATCGATAACGGCAATACTAGGCACATCTTTTGCTGATCTTGACTTGCTTCAAGGTGTTTGCAGCAATAATTTTTCTTTTTCTTTATTTCAGTAATCTCATCATTTTTCTAATTTTGCCATATAAGTGAAACACTGAATTTTATGTAATCTGATTATGAAAATTCACTTTCTTTCTCAACAAAATGATGACTTTTAACCCAAAGCTTTAATTTGAGACAGGTACTAAAGTTAATGGATTCACATGCAAAGAAAAAATAACAGCAGATGACTTCTTCTTTGTTGGATTAGTCAAATCAGGACTCACAAACAACATGTTTAATTTACTAGTAATTGCAGCTAATGTGCAGAAAATATCAGGCTTAAACAAATTTGGAGTCTCTCTATCTCGAATTGACTATGCAACTTATGGGTTTAACCCACCTCACAATCACCCAAGAGCCACAAACAATGGTAGTAACTATCCTTCCATCACAGTATTCTCAATAGCAACATCCAACATATACTATATTTACATTTTTCTAGTGATTCAAAAAAAAAAAAAAATTACAAGCTCTTTGTCTAGCTATATTTTACATTTTAGAAATCTAATTCGATTTACAAGATAATACGGTAATATTTTAACTCAATACTCAATCCACGAAAATTAATTTCAAAACAAGCCTTCACATTCACAAAGCCACTAATCTCACTTTAGCATCAGCTTTCGGTTAGCAATGCACATATATAATATTTTGATCATATACTTAGTAAAAAAAGCAAAATCTGCAAGAAATTTGGAAGAAGCTGTACAAATCTGGTGCGAGAGGAGTTCTGGTGTTGAGATGAGAGCTGGACGGTGCCGAGAAGAGAGTTGGATTGCTTGGCTATTCTGGACGATGCACGAGCTTGGAAGAGACAGAGTGAGCAATGGAAATTGTTTTAAGTCACATAAAGGAATCACTTTTCCTTCTCTTAAATTATGTAATCACAATTTGTTGGAATTATTATTATGAATTTGAATAAAAAGGAGAAAAGAGAAAAAAATGCAAAAACAAAAAAAAAAAAACTTAAGTCCCACATTGCCTTTTTACTTCTCCTTAGAAGCACATATATATAGAAAAGAATATGTTAGTGGAATTGGGCCCCAAGGGGCACCCAATTTTGTGGAAGGGGGAGGACCTAGGTAATTGTCGGTCCACCACATGCGCGCGCCGCCGCCGACCGGCCGTGCCGAGCCGAGTGCGTGTGAGGTGAGGTGGCATTTTTATTTTTTGATAAAAATTTATTTATTAAAATTAATTTTTCCAACAGTTCTGTTACCCAAATGTGACAGTTACCTTTTTAACGTTCCGTTTCGTTGATACCGAGTCTCACGAAATCTGTTACCCCACGTCGTGACCGTTGCAGGTGACTGTTCCGTTCCGTGGACCGAGTCTTACGAAACGACCGTTTCTGAACGTTGCACGTTCTCCACGACCGTTTTGGGTCCGTTATTTTCGTGACTTCCTCAGCCTATAAATATAGCACTCCGCTCACAGTTCAAATCACCCCTTAGCTCTCAACTCTCCTCTCACTTTTCTCTCTCTCGCTCTAACTATTGAGCCTCACAAAAATCCAGAAAAGAAAAACCAAAAATACCATTAAGTATACATTAAATGTAATTTTTTGTTTTCCGAGCAACAAAATTATTTTACAGGGTGTAGTATTCCGAAGTTCATCAATGCAGTGTAACTCCGAGACAGAATTTTGCTGGGCTGTTTTATCCTAGGGACGACGAGGCTGTGTTTGCTTGCACAATTTTGGGCAGAGTCGCGAAACGTCTTAAAGAGAGCGACCTAGTCCGTGATTTAACCCAAGCAGTTATTTTAGTAATTTGATAACCTCGTTCCAATCTATTATTTATGTATTTTGTTCTAACACAATTTCTATTTTGTAATTGTTTACATTACATTATATATATTTAACACAACCAAACATTGTAATATGTAGAATTAATTACATTCTTTTTTCTATTACAACTAACTAAACACACATTTATTTATTATTTTAAAATAAGTGATAATTTTGTTTTTTAGGTTGTTGAAATTTAAAATTAGTAGAATTATTTATTTAATTTTTTTTAAGTACCAAAAAGAAAAAAACTTAATAAGGAGATTAGGTAATATAATTGATTTGAAATATAATTTAAAAATACATTTTTAAAATTTGGGTAAAAATCTTATCAAAGAGTTAGATAATTATTTTTTTCCTCTTTAAAATAATGGTAGCCTTAGCCAACAATTAGCGTGTTTAGTAAATAAATCTTTTATATAAAAATTTATATAATTTTAAATTATTAGTTTTTTCAAAAAATAACACCCTTAAAATTTATAATAATAAAAATATAACTTTTTATATTCAAATTATATATTTTTACAATTAAAAATATAATTATTGCATCATTTTAATCATATTTTTGAAACATTCATCCAATAAATCTCGTTTAAATTGACTTATGGTAATTTAGACTTGTTCAATATTGAACATTATCTAATATTATTGTGGTTCTATTTTTGTTATTATAAATTTTTAAGGTGTTATTTCTAATAATTTTTCTTTTTAATTTATTTCAATAAAATAAAGCAAATGTTACATGATAAAGATACACAAATTTATATACTATTTATTGTGTGTCATATTCAAAAATTATTTTAAAAAAGGTAAAATTTATTTTTCAAAAAATTTATAACATGTGTCGGCTCCATAAGATTTAGGTGCATTTAGCATTTTTCTCTCAAAACAATTTATCATATCACAAAGGCAATAACATGCATGAATCATTAGATTTAAAAAAAAAAAATGCAAACTAGCTTAGATTAAGGTCCTCTAGACATGAACAAAGACATATTTTTGTTATTTATCACAACAAAAATATTAATTATCTTTTTTATTTTTATAATTAATTATATTTTAATCGTGATTATAACAAATTCAATTATAACGATGTCGGTATCCTACCTAAAGACTATCTGAGAAGCATTACCCGAGAAACAATTTCACTCTGTTTTAGTTGGTCTTGCACGACTCACAGTTCCTGCGAAGATTGGGGTGTCCAACTTTTCATCATAACTTTATTTATTAATATTGCTAACGTCTGAAGGTGGACGCTTTGGCTTTAAAAGATCGCCCTGCCTTTGAACTATATATAAATGTTATCTTATTAAAGTAAATTTTAAATCCCTCTTACATTAATATTTTTTTCAACAAAGAATTTAAAATTTACTTTAATAAGATAACATCGTAGTTTTTTAAAACTAAAAAATTTGCAGTGATATTAGTATCTTTTGCTCCATCAATTAACACCACCCGCCAAATTAAGAAAAAGGGCAATAATTTAATTTAAGCAACAAAATTGACGATTAACGTTAAATAAACAATTACTATACATAATTTACATCAACTTTAGAAATCCTATGAACTATATTTGCATTTCACATTTTTCTTTTTACAAAGAACCCATCTTATTTACTCCATCCTAATCCTCAATTCGTTCGAATAAACAAGCACGTGCGGTTTAACCAATCCAAGTCAACCTCTTTTTGAAGTAGATTACGAGAGTCAAAGTCAACCCGAAAGAAGAACTTCTTCTTTACCAAACGACACACGGTATTACTGCCGTTTGCTCAAACTATCCCAAAGTGATGCGCATTGCCGTCTGGCAAATCCAACCCTTCGATTCTTCAAATCATATACCACCTCAAACCCTTGCTGTTGATAGTTACCAAGTGTCGCTCCAGGCCCACCGCTCAATTCCTTCTCATCACCTCCGTTCATCAGCATCAAACATCCTACATTTCTCTTCCTCATCTTCCCATCGCCACCGTCCAAAAACTCATAGAAGTAATTCTTCCTAGGCAACATCACTCTGGATTTATTACCTACAAAGTGCAGTGTCAGAGAAGGAATTTGAATAACCTTGTCGTAGTAATAACAAGGGGATAGCCCAGTTTTGTCCTCAATCTCATTAGCACGCTCGTGACCTTGTCCCACTCGGTGATCGAACTCAGCTACCAACGCTTTGTAGAAACTCGCCGGCAACATCGTAAACGTCGTGCCAGAGTCAACAACCATCCCACCGTATCCCTTCATATCGACCCTTTTCAGAAATTCCGGCGCGGGAATAATCTTTTGCCCTACAGAGACTCCGACGAGCCCGACAGAGTAGAAATAAGGGTGCTTTGGGTTGTCGAGCATGAAAGTGTAGACAAACTCAGCTCCAACATCGCCAACTTGCTTCTCTTTCTCGTTGTGGCGGCCAAGAATAAGTGGACTCGGGTGGCGAACTCGGTCTGTATCAAAAGAATGAGAAACTAAACAGTAGGAAAAGTAATTGCCCAGTTGAGGATAGAAATTAGAAAGCTGAGCGGGTAAAGAGAGCAACCCAGGGCCAAATCCGGCTACTCCAATCGGCTCGCCAAGCGCTGAGTGAGCGCAACCAAAAGTGAAATTTTGAAGAATCAAAGAAGGAGACGACATGGGAATCGACAAACTATATCGGTGAAGGCGAGCTATAAAGCTTCCATCAGCATAAGCATAGTAAAATGGTGGGCAAGAGAAAGAAGCGCAATCAGAGATTTCTATGGACTCTAAGGGGCATTTAGCTATTGCGCAGATATCAGAGGAGGGAAGAGAAGAGTGAGCGGCAGAGCAAGCAGGGGATTTACAGGGTAAAACAGAGTCTGGAGGGATTTTGGGAGGTGGGCTTGTTTTGGAAGGATTGTACTTTCCTTCACATAGAATACATTCGAAAGGTGAACATGGAAACCAAACAAGGTCACTACCTGTGTCCATGTAAAGTGAAATAGGTTGGGGAGGAGTGGAGCCGATTGTAAGAGACAGAGTGTAGTCACTACCAGGAGAGAGTGGAAGAGAGACTTGGTTATGGTGGTTGCGGATATGGCGATGGTGGTTCTGGAAACGTTTTGTGGAGCGAGTAGAAGTGAATTTTAGGAGGTGAGGAGTACTGTTAAATTGGGTATTTGAGAGAGAGTGGGTTAGAGCTAGAAGAAGAATCTCTGAGAGTGAAACAGAGAAGATTGAAAAACAGAGTATATAGTAAAGCAAGAAAAGACAGGAAGCCATGAGTAAATTAGGAAGAATTGGAGATAGGGTGTTTTGTAGATGTTAGGAGAGGAAATGGGTTCAAATTTGTGAAGGAGAGAGTGGATTGGAGTACAGATATAGAGAGATGGAAGTGTGGGAATTTATATGGGAGTAGATTGGGGAGTGCAAAAGAAGGTGAAGGTGAAGGTGAAGGTGAAGTTGAAGCTTCTGGCTGAGTTTGACCATGAGTAGAAGGTATATTTGAGAATGGTATTATCTACTTAAAGAGTTATCGTTTGCACTGAGTTATTGTTATGTCAAAAACATTCTTAATAATGTTATAATAATTTCTCTTATGTATATTTAATTAATTTTATTTTTAATTTTTTTTGGTTATTAAAAAATATTTTATTTTTAATTATATTTATTTTTTAATAATATTAAAAATATATATATTTATTTATATTATCAAAAAATAAATTTATATATTTTTATTATATCATATAATTAAATCTTAAAATAATTTATTAATTATATATTTATAATTATTTATGCTTCTTGTGATAATAACTAATAGGCGGCTGTATCAATATCTTTCAATTAGAAAAAGTGGAGTAATAATTTTTGGTATGGCTTGTTTCTTTAGATTTAAATGTGAATTAATACAAATTTCATTTTTTTCAATTTCATTTTTTTTTTTTTTTTTTGCTAATAAATGCATTCTATTGACTGAACACTATTTTATAAGTTTGGATAAAAAAAATAAAAGCATTTTTAATTATTGTGTGACTCATTATTTAAACACTAATGTTTTATCGAGAAATTCTCCCTAATTAAAAAACATTTCTTTAAATACATGGTATCTATTATTAAAATTAATTTATTTTCAGAACTTCATTACGGGAAAGGTAACCTTTTTTGAAATATTAAAAAATGTTGTATTTGACCGTACATCAAATAATAAGTCATATATTTATCTCATTCTTTTATGTTTTTTTTTTTTTTTTAATTTTAACAAAACATAACTTAGAAGAGATAAAAGCTTTTAACAATAATTTTTTTTTATAACCTTTTCACAATTATTATTTTACATGAGATAATATTGTAATGATAAATGTGTTTTTTATTGCACCTTAATAAATTGCATTTCCAAAAAGTGTTTTTTTTTTTTTTATATTGTTTCAAGATTCTTTAATTTATAATTTTCAATATAAAAGAAAATTAAAAAAAATTAATTATGCATGTTTATTTTAATAATTACATAAATAAAAACAATTTTACACTTGGTTTTTTGTTTTTTTTTTTTTTTTTCAAAATATGAAATTAATTTATTTAAAATTACTACGTTTAGCTAAAACTACTACTTGTAAAATCGCTTTTATTAAAATCATTTATATGAATAGAGCATCCAAAAGGAGATTATATCACACGGAAAGGAATCACAATATTGCCATCTTTGGCTCTGATATGGAGCTGTGCTCCTATTCATTGTTGCTGTAGTCTTCATAAGTTTCGTTTATAAAGCTAAAAAAGAAGGATGCCAATAAAATGTTGGTGCTTCTTGATTGTGTTTATGAATGAAATTACCTTGATGTTATGTAAGGGATTTCTTTCTCTCTCATTTGTCTAACAGAAGATGAGAAGAATTAGGTTACATAGTTTTTTTTTTCCACCAAATAATTAAAGAAACAATTAGGTTACTTCCATAATAACAGATGGAGGTATTGGAGGTGATCATTTGACTTGGTTTAGAGGTTATTTTCTTAAGATTAAAGTTGTTTTATGTCTATCTCAAAGGTTCCAATTTCTACTTGCCTAAAGTATACGAGATCTGTTTTTTTTTTTTTTTTTTATTATCTGAAATCTGTTATTGTTTTATGATATATATATTTTCTATTCTAAAAATAAAATACTATGAAAAATTCAAGAATATATATACCTTTGTTTCTAGATTATAATTACTTTGGACGAATTGATCCAAAATTAATATATAATTTTTCAACTTTGTGTTGAGATATAATCATAAAACAGCTTAAGGACCATGTATCATGATGTAGTACTATTTCTAACCAGGCTCGAAAATGACGCATTTCTCAATCATACAATGTCTCATCAGATATTATTATGTTATAAACTGGAACCATACTTTTCATAAATTAAAAAAAATAAAAAATAAAAAACCTCGATCCTTGTATATAACCACCCAAATCATTTTCATAGCCAGCTGCTTATGTTATATAGCTTGCCCTAATACTAAGCACTTTTTGGATACTTCCCCAGCATAAGGCTCGAACTAACGTTTGTTTATGCATTCTTCTGTGTCATATTGAATTCCTTCTTATGATTGGTAGAGAATCTTTTTTTCTGGTAAACATTACCCACAAGACTCAAGTGTTTAAAAACTAATGCTTTAAACAGAATATATTAATGGTTGGTACAATTTGTACTATATATATACACATATATATGCCGAATGAGTGTTTTACCTAACCCATATAGTAGTATGTTATAAGTATCAATTATGTATCTTCCCAATTTTTAAACATCTAAGTGGTCTCTTTATGTGGAAAAAGAGGGGCAGACGGAGTGTCAATAAAATGTGTTTAGTTATATTGTTGTTTCATTCTCAAACGTACGGAATTATTCAGAAACCTTGTGGTCACAAATCAACAAATAGGGTAAAATATTGGTTTTTGAAAATAAAAAATAAAAAATGGGAGAATAACAAAACTAACACCCCTCAAAACTTCTAATAACAAAATTAGCACCCCTTGTGTTCAAATTTATATTTTCACAATTAAAAAAATGACTAATATATCATTTTTCTTTAAACATCCATCCAATTAAAATTGAATGACGATAATTTAGACTCGTTTAATATTGAACGTTCAATATTTTATGTTCAAATTAAATATTGAACGTTTAATATTATTGGGATGTTAGTTTTGTTATTATAAGTTTTATGAGTGCTATTTTTAGTAATTTAAAAAAAAAAATCACTTATTTAGTGACGATTCATGCATTAATTGACATAGAAAAGATTTAAAGGTAACTTAAGTTATCAATTTTGTGGTCAGTTCAAGTTTAATGTATTTGCAATTCGCAGAAGGTGGCGTAAGTAGAGAAAAGACACTGAAATGATCGACAATTACTAATAATGAACATTATCATGATTAATATCAAAGTCCCTAATAGCTTCTCATGAATTATTCGTCCAAAACTTTAATAAATCCAATCATGTCCTAATAGCTTCTCATGAATTATTCGTCAAAAACTGAAGGCCTTATCTCTAGAACTTGTCGCATCTACCGTCCTTTTCTTTATTTCTTTCTTTGTTTTTGTTAATAAGACATATATATCATTAATATCATTGTTCGAATCCCACCATCTTAATAATCTTTTGATTGAAAAAAAAAAAAAAAGCAACATTTATAACATTTATAGTATAAGTATTATTAATAGGTAATAAATGGATAAAAAAACATTTTTATAGCTGTCCACGGTGAGTTTGGGTTATGAGATTTTTTTTTCTTTCCAAAATAGATATATTTTTTAATAAAGTTTTTTAAGTAAAATTTCAATTTTATCCTAAAGAAAATTGACCTTGAACTTCTGCCATACATATATATATTTCCACTGTTAAGCAGTTTGGCTTCCCATTGCAGCCACTATTGCTCAAATATATACTATAACTGTACATACACAAATACACCATAGTGATAAGAAAATTTGAACTTATTTATAACATTACTTGAAATTAATAAACACAAAATAACATTCTTAAGCCAGGTAGAAGTTGCTAGGCCAAACACTTGTAATATAATAATTGAAGTTGCTAAGTTTTGAACACATAATCTCTAGCTCTGATACCATGCTATATGTTATTGGCTATCAACTCTCCCAAAAACTTAAGCTATTAAGAAGATGACTAATATTGCTTTTATATATTTATCACTCTCCTACAAGTGTTGATTCTATGCACCATGCATACCAAGTACTTCCAATCAATAATTGAGGTTGCTAGGCTTTGAACATAAAATCTCTAGTTTTGATATCATATTAGAAGTTGTTGGAAACCAACTCATCCAAAAGCTTAAGCTTTTGGAAGTGTTGGTGACTAACAATTTCTAACGTAATCTCATCTAAGTGAAGTTGGACAATTATACAAGTTTTCTCTCTTATGAGTTGAATGTTAGGTACTCTGTTTTACCACTTTGACAGAGTAGGGTTCCGAGGTCCCAAAAAAATACAATTCAGACAAACCAATGCACAGTAGCTTTTGAAAGTATTATATGTCGCTATTTACCAAGCCTTATCTACTTGCATACCCCGGCCTACCTTTTAAACCCGGATATCTATGTATAGGTAAAGAATACATCAATTTTAGCTGAATGTACTTACTGTAATGAACTTCCTCACCAAATTTTATTGATAACTAGTAGTGATGAAAATGTACTGTGGGGAAAGTACCAAATTTCTTGTTAATTTTTCTACCCCGATGAGTGAAACAATGCAAAAAATCTAAAGTTGGAAATAATACATGATGGGAGCAAAATGGTTTGAATAAACTCCGCCAACATAATATGAATTAGGTATAGAAAAACCACGCAGATGTGATAACTCATTGAAGTACGCTTGTTGACACAACTTTGGAAAATTTATAAGATGACGATAGCTATGAATGCAACAGGAATCTCCCACTGGTATTGAGCATTATTTATTGAGACAAATATATGAATAAGCAAGAATGATGATGCTGTTAGGTTTTCTAAAGCAACATGAATTACAAGTGTTATACAGAACTTACAGATATGGGTTTGCAACACTTATTTGCTTCAACATGGCATCTACTCTACGCATGTCTCTCCAAATTTCCCTTGCTCCAAATTTTGAACGTTTATAGCTAGTAATTATAGAGAATCACACTTTAGAAGTAACCTGTGGTAAAAGCTTTATCTTTTCCAACAACTTCTCTGCTTCTATAAATCCAACTGGTCCAAGAGACAAGTATTTTATGTATTTCCATCTGTCAAGTACAAGTGAAATCTTCCTCATTTTAGCCAAACAACTCAAGGCAAAGAAACTGCAGGCATAAAAAAAATATCAGGTAGAAGTTACCGGGGTATGTAGGGAAGTGCTTGACAGTGGAGGTGTAGATGGTTAACAGAATTCAGTGGAGGCTGATGAAAGCCAAATCTGTAAAGACAAACCAGATTAACCTGGTTTTAATAATCCAATAGCTCTGCAAATATAACAATAAAGAATATGTAATATATTCTTTTATTTAATTTTAATGAAAATGCTAAAACTTTGTAGTGGAAACAGCAGCATTGATGTTGGTCACAGCCACATGCTACCATACAGGTGCAGCAGCAGCAGCAGATATGTGTATTTTACTCTTCTATTTTCCAGATTTTAGAATTGTTCATGGCCTTTTATTTTTATAATTTTCCACCCTACTACTTTATTTACTCATCTTCATTCGTAAGGCAATAAAACTCTTTGTAAGAAGCATTGGAATATCTTTACCTAATTCAATAGCAAAACTAAGGCATTTTTTAACATCTCAAATAAAAGAACAGAAATACTGAAACAAATAACATTGCAGTGTTCGTAAGTTAACCGATGAAAGTTCGTATGCAGTTTTGTCAATCTAGTCACTAATTAATTGTATAGTTTTTTATTAATCAAGTAGAAAAGCTTATAAAAGTTGTTACACACAGAAAAGTGCCTTCGAATTATGCAATCTGCATAGTAGAAAGAATAGTCGAGTCAAAGATAAGAAACAAGCAAGGATAATGAAACAACTACACAAGTATTAGTGTGTGTATTCTATTTCCACAGCAAGCTGGTAGATTCTTCAACAGTCAGTCGAATAATAACTCGAACAAAAAGATCTCAACACAAATTACCTGGTTAACATTAACAATAGTAAGCAAGTAATTTAAAAGAGACACAATGGTAGAACAGTTAAATACCTGTACCGGGAATGAGGTGCATCTTGCTGTAATAACATTCGCCCCACTTCTAACATGTGACTTACTGAATACAATGAAAAATAGAGGATCTGAATAAGAAATATAATTGAGGAACGAACGAAACAAGCTGGTTCAGCCATACTTTGCTTAACCTAACAAATATTTGCTTCTTTCTAAATACGTAACATGAATGGTAAAGATTTACCTTACCCAAAGAATAATGTTCAGCTCTTCTGTGAAGATCTTTAACGGTGGGAATGTGAGCCACTGGAATAACCAAGTAATGTCTACATCCAAATTGAAATGGTCATGCTAACAACCAGATGGGAAATGGAAGGAGGAACAACAAAAAGTTATCAATTTTGCAGATCGAAAAGGTGCTGGATTCAGCCTCTTCTCTGCTCATAATTTTCAATAAACTTGATCGGCGATCCAAAAGGTACTTAATTTGAAAGGATAAGAACCTCCAATAGATAATTCGCTGATAATGCCCGGAGAAAAACAATGAATCCATCCTAAAACAAATAAAACGAGAATTAAATTGATGAGATTATTCAAACCTCAAAGAAGCAGGCTTGATATCTTGAAATGCAACGACCCTGTCGTCCTGCATCACAATCCAAATCCGATGGGAATCGGGAATCAATAAAACTCCGTTTTTGTCCTATTACTGAGAATAAGAAAATTTAATAAAGAAAGACGGAAAACCCTCTGAGTCTAGTTTAGGGATGAAAACTCCCCAATAGAGAACCATAAAATAGAGAGAAGAAAGGGAACATACAGCATGGAGGAGAGCTGTGGAAGTTGATTTGCTTGCAATCTGGCAAAAAATGCACTGCGATTGTGGGGTTGATGTTTCAGCCATTAGCTCCACTATGTTGTTCTCGTAAGCTAGATGAAGATTGCAGACTTCGTATCAGTAGTGGTTTGACCAAGAAGGAAGCTCGAGCCTCACTTCTTCGTAAACCACTCGCAAAACCAAAGAATAACGCAAGACTTTCCGGTCTCAATATTTAATTTTATTTCTTATATTTGCTGTACATGTAAAAAGGAAAAAAAGTATTTCTTTTATGAATTAGATTTTAATCAAATCAATAATTATTTCCAATAATCAAGTTTTTATTATCCCACCATAAGTTCATAACCATGTCTCCTCTATCTACAGAAGCTTCAGACTGATGCTATCTTCTATTCCTAAAACCCTAATTTCCATTCTCTCTTTTCACCGTAAAGCTCGTTTCATTCAGGGCCCTTTTCCTTTTGTTAGCCTTACGGCTAGTGTGGAAGTTCGGACCATGAGCTCCGGGTCAAATCAGCGACTTTTCCAGCTCCGAATCGACCCACTAACTGGCAATTCGGAGTGGGTCGTGATCGAAGATAACGAAGAAGGGGAAAGAGTTGATATTTTCAAAAACCATCAACAATCCGTTTTGGCTACGACGTCGTATTTAGACATGCTAAATGACACTCACCGGAACAGAGGTTTCCGTCAAGCCATTGACAAAGCCATTCAGAAACCTTGCCATGTTCTTGACATTGGGTATTTTTCACTTTCTCTGAACTTTGTATTTAAGCAAATTTGATTTCATTTTTGGATATCAATGAAAAAGTTTGCCTCTTTGTCATTCTGAATCACCGTACACTTTGCATAGTGCTGGAACTGGGTTGTTATCAATGATGGCCGCTAGGGCAATGGGCTCTGGGGCCTCAACGACATGTCATAATGCCCAGGGAATGGTAACTGCTTGTGAGTCTTACCTTCCAATGGTGAAGCTGATGAAGAAAGTTTTGCGTCTCAATGGTATGGAAAAGAATATCAAAGTTATCAACAAGCGTTCTGATGAACTGAAAGTTGGAGTTGATATTCCTTCACGTGCTGATGTTCTAGTGAGTAAAGTTGTATTTTTTTAGATGGACCAAAAAAAGATGAATTAAAAAAAAAAAAAAAGCATCTACCACGTCCTAAAAAATTAGTACTTGAATAAACCAACATTGTATTATATTTTACCTTGAAGATTGGGAAAGTTAATATATTGCTAAGTTTCAATGTGAAGAGGAACTTAATTTCACGGAAAGGTTGCTGACTTGCAAGCGCTTGGACTTGGTCTTGTGCTTTGATTCTTTGTTTTTATAACAAAAGTTTTTTGATATCTTCTTGCAGGTCAGTGAGATACTAGATTCAGAGTTACTGGGTGAAGGGCTTATCCCTAGTCTCCAACACGCTCATGACTTTTTGTTAGTGGAAAATCCAGTAACAGTACCATACCGAGCAACTACTTATGGCCAGGTTAATAAAAACATATGCTAGTCTATTGCTTTTGTTTCAAGGCTCAGTCAGTTTATTTTTGTATCTGTGTTTATGACTCTCTGTTATATATTATTATTATTTGCTAGTATTTGACTCTATCTTTGTCCATCTCACAGTTAGTAGAAAGCACATTCTTATCTAAGCTTCATGATTTACACAACAGTGACGCAAAAGCATATGATGGCATTCATCTTGCTCCAACTGGTTCTGACAGTATTTTATGTGTCAAGGGACAACAGTATGCCTTCCATTGTGATGCAATAGCAGAGGAGATAAAGCTGGTAATTGTATCATTTACTTTTGGGCAAGATTTCTCTTAAACTACGTGCAATTTATTTTTCTACTCAATTTAATATTCATCCAGCTGTCAGAACCCTTCAAAATTTTTGAATTTGATTTTTCAAAACGGCCAGAAAGTCGTGGGGAAACTGAGATGTGCATAAAAACAACAAGTGATGGTCAAGTGCAGGCTGTAGTTTCATGGTAATTACTGAAATGTGTTAATGTATGAGTTCTCTGTCATGATAATCATATCCTGAGGATTGTTGAAATGACTTTGTCTTCCTCTGTGTGCTTAGGTGGATTCTTCAATTAGATCTTGAAGGAACAATCTGGTATTCCACATCCCCCAGGTGGATAAGCTTACCAAGTCACATTGGTGAGTATTGAACTTAATTCTTTGGTTATGGGCACATTTCCATATTCTTCTTTGTGCAATATTATTGTGCTTCCAGCATTCTTAAAAGCAAGCAACTTGATGCATATGGCTTTTGGCCAAAATGGAGGGGCACAGGACCGGCATAAGGTTTTATGAACATAAATTTCCATGTCCTCTTCAAGTCAAACTATACTTGGACATCAAAATCTAGGGTAATGGGTACTTGTCTGCTTAAGGTTCCATATTTTTTGTCTTTCAGGAATTACACAAGCAGTTAAATTCATGTTGAGTTCAATAAGTAGTAATTTGAAACATTTCATAGTACTTATAACTATAATAATTTCCCTGAGTAAGCTTTGCACTAAGATGCATTCTTGTGCTTGCTGTTGCATTCATTAAATTATGCGCTAAATTCTTTTGATCCTTTGCTGCCAGCTTTAGGAGATTGGTGTAACCATTGGAAGCAGTGTGTTTGGTTTATACCAGGCAAAGGTTTGCCTGTATCGAAGGATGAGGAAGTTCATTTGCATGCTGTTCATGATGATACTAGCATCTCATATAATCTCAAGAGTCGAGTTCTAAGAACTGAGGCTACACCAGATGGCTTTAAGGATGGGGATTTCCAGCTCATATTATCACCGGAAAGAATTGCACTTTATGGAGACATTCAATGGCGGCGTTCCATGTTAACAGCCATAAGAAATGCGGTAAGTTCTGTATGTCAGGCATACTGGAAAATGAACGTACTCTCTATGCGTGATGAAAAAACTGTCTCCACATTCATTATATAAGTTCTTGCTTTGTTGGCAATGGTGCTATCGTTGCAGCTTAAGGGAAGAGTAGATCCAGTATGTTTAGTTGCTGATGATAGTGTTTTCTTAACACTTCTTGTTGCACGTCTCTCAAAAACATCACATATAATATCACTGTTCCCGGGGCTGCAAGGAGATGGCTTCCGGTATTTGCAGTCTGTTGCTGAGGCAAATGGTTTCTCAATGGATCGTATAGAAGTCATTGAAAAGAAGAAAGCATCTTTGACAATGGATGATACAAATCAGAAAAAGGTAAGGCAATTCAATCATATGAAATTTTGAAAGGGATTTAGATGTTATATTTCTCAAGTTGTTTATAATTTCAAGCTCCTATGCCATTTGTTCCCTTTAAGTTTGTTAGAATAAGGATATTCAATCTAACAGGCTGAAGTGATGATGTATTACAATTTCTGTAAATTGCTCTTTTCAATTTAGTTTAAAGTTGATGGTTTTAGGTGACAAGGCCTTGTACACTAAAATATTACCTGGAAGTATGGTGTTTTTTGGGTTTACTATTCTTGACAAATAGCAAACTGAATCTTAAAATTTTTAGTGCCGCATATCTCTCAGGTCAACCTGTTGATTGGGGAACCTTTCTATTATGGAAATGAGGGCATGCTTCCTTGGCAGAACTTGCGGTTTTGGTATGCAAATCTACTGTGATATTTGTTCTGGAATATTGAATACTTTCTCTTATTAAATGCTTTGCCTGATCATGCTCAGAACATTTGAATCTTTTGAATTTTATCATTGTCACCAATAGTTTAATGGTTGCAACTTGTAACTTATCAGGATTTTGCAGATATGTTATACTGTTAATTTCAGTTTTAAACTCCTTTTCCTTTTCTTGTTTTGCACTGACCAAAGGAAAGAAAGGACCATGCTTAACCCTGTCCTCTTTGAAGATGCATTGATATTACCATGTAAAGGTATATTGAAGACTTGTGCCATGTCTCTCCCTGTAAGTTTTGCTCATGTAACCTCAATTCTGACCCCTCCAAATAAAATAAAATAAATTTATTTTCATATGTTCTTTTGTTGGTCCCCGTAATTGTCTTATTGCATACAGAATTGTAAGTTACAATACCTGAAATGTTCTTCAGGATCTTTGGAATAGTCAATGCTGTTTGAGTGAGATTGAAGGTTTTGATCATTCAGTCGTAAACACTGCTTTGGGGGCGTGTGGACAAGTACCAGCTCAACAAGAGGTTCCTTGTTTGCCTTTTAATGTCTGGCAGTCTGGAGAGCAAAAGGTAAGCAAACTAAATATTGAAGGATTTTTTCTTTTTTCCAGGTGGAAAAATGAAATTCCAACTTTAAACAATAATTATACTGAGCTACTTCTTCAAAAACATTTCAGAAACTCAGTAACGTTGTTACTTTGATGGAGTTTGATTTTTGGCAGCCCATAAGCCAATCTCATGGAAAAACAAAGGTATCATCTTCAATCTTGGTTTCACCTTGAAATCTATGATCTTACATTACATAATAATGGTTTTTATTGGCATACGTTCGTTTTATTGTACTTGTACGTGAGTTTATATATATATATATATATATATATATATATATTATCTTCTTGATCATTGTTGAAGCATTGGTTCACCATCGTATAGCATATAGATTGTACAACCGTACAATGTAAGTGCTTATTGAAAGTTAATTTTTCTGACCAACACAGATTGAGACATTACTTGTATTTTCCTTGGTATTTATGAAACTACTATGTATGGTATATGTAATTATATACTTTCGGATAATGCTTCCATATACCTAAGCAGAAGAACAATGACTCTATCGCTGCTGAAGGATCTGACTAATTGTTAAAAAACTGAAAATGTTTTCTGGCAGATTGAATTTACTGAGCCTGGGATGTGCCACGGTTTCGTACTGTGGATTGATTGGGTGATGGATTCAGAAAATTGCATTGTGGTATCTACAGGTCCAGGTTAGAATGATTCCATGGAGAAGTGGCTCAATGTAAAGTAATGCCTTAATATGTTGCATTTCCAGTTTGTTAAACCTACTTGCAATTGAACATTATAAATATGATTTCAGATAAGAGATATTGGAAGCAAGGGGTAAAGCTTCTGTCAAAGCCGATGATAGTTGGAAGGCAAGGACCAAGCAGTGAACATCAATATTGTGAAGCACTTATTGAAGCATCCTTTGATCCATTCACTGGTGAACTTGCAGTTGGACATGTTTTTTCGTAGCAAACCCATCCTTATGGCTTCCCATGCAATTAGCAAATTTTGTTTCAGAGTAACATCCCAACTATTTATTAGGCATCATTTTAACATCCCATGCAATTAATTGACTTGTGTGTTAGAAGACCCAAATTGTAAAATAAGAAATTATCAACTGGCAAAATTGATTATGAGAGAGATGTGGCCGAGATAATTTGGATAATATGAAAACTTGGTTAATGCTTTTTATCTATTTCATGTTACTTTCAAGTTTCAACTTCAAAGAGAGTGATCGTAGTTTCTTATTAATTGAAAAAAAAAAAAAAAAAAAAGGACGTAAGAGCTAAGGAAACTAGCTATTGTCATTTTTTTTTTCTTTTCTTTTTAGTAAAAAACCATATTCCTTTTTTTAGAGAGGTGGAACAGTCCATTGTTCCCTAATTGCTGCAAGAATGCTTTTTCTTTACCACAGCTTTATGAATATTCAACTATAAACTTCAACCAACCCCCCCCCCCCCCAACTCTTAATCCCAGAACTCTCAGGGGCCGTAATATGATATGAAAAGTCTCGATAATGTAGAGGGATAAGATGAGCATTTCAGCATTCAATTTTTTTTATATGCATAGTTCAATACAAACAAGGATACAAATTTTTACAAGTTCTATAATTACTTAAAAAACACTTGAATCTTGTATATTTTAAGATATACCTTAAGGTTCTTATAATTCTTTAAAAATTTCACTTCTTTTTCAAAGGTAATTTAGAATTTTGAAAAATAAAATAAAAAAGTAATATTTATATTAAATAAATATTAAAAATTTAACTTTTAAAATAATATAAGTAAATAAAAAAATTAAATTTAAAATGTTTAAAAAAAATGGAAGAGATTAAAGAATTAAAATTTCAATTTTTATTTTAAATTATTTTATTTTAATTTTTAAAATTTTAAATTTATCTTTAAAAAATAAGAATTATTTGAACTCAGTTGAAACTTTGAATGAATTATAAAACAATAAAATATAACCTAAAAGATAGAAGACTAAATTATATCTTAAAGTATATTTTTTAAAAAATTACTGAATTTGTATAGACCATAATCCATAACTTTCGCCGACAGTATGAACTCTACTATTTTCCCAATCAAGCTTGTCAGGAAAATCTAATAAAAGAGAAACAAATAAGACAAAACTTCATTGCCATGGTGTGAATTACACAGGCCGGATTAAGAGTACAATTCCGTTTCAGCTATAAAAGTTGTCATTTTATTACACCTTAAATAAAAAAAAATCATTTTATTCAGTACAACACTCGGGACAAGTAAATAAGAGTTAATAGGGGGGAAATGGTAATCTAGTTGGGGTATCTCAAAGGCAAATAGCATTCAGATTCGGTGCGATTCTTGAGGTATTTGCAACTCGCCATAATCATCCACCACCACCTGGCGCAAAAAATTATGATCGTTACTTAACATACATGACACATACAACCAAAGACTAGACCACGTAATTTCCACCAAATTAGAAGGTGATTATTAGTACCTCGTATCTCCTTTCACCATAAGTATATTCCACGTACAACTGCTTAGTTTCTCCTGGACAAGGATCACAAAACCCCATGATGCCCGACTTCTTCAACCCTTCATGGAGCTGCAATACATATTAAGTTTAATAAACAAAAGGTATAACTGTTAAGAGTTGTATATATTTGGATTTTTTCACTAACAAAGGGAAATTACTACAAGTTCTGAAAATACAAGTGTTAATTCCACATTAAATAATGCTCATGGTCTAATCTTGTAGTGGAAGTGTACACAAAAAGCATTTATATTTCCACATATGAGAGAGGGAGGGGATGAATATATATATCTTGTAACTTTTAGCACATAAGAACATGTCAGGACAGAAAGTACCTTAAGCTGACCAGAATCATTGATCAAAAAGTTCAAAGGTAATGTGACATCTATGACTTGTGAGGCTAGTTCATCATTCTCTTCCATTGATTCTTTTCTTTTCTTCAATACTTTCTGATTTCCATACAACGCTTTAGTAATTACAAGTCCACCTCTTTCTATTTGCCCATCTCTTTTCCTATTAGCCACATTTTGCAGTAACTGCTGGGCTTTCTGTGCTGCAGCTCTTGCCTCTTGGACCTAAAACACAGCGGTACATAAACATAGATTTGTGATGTGTGGGTACACTGCAAATATATGTAAGAGTAAACTACACATGTTCAGTAAGCATCACAAACCACAGCTATGTCAAATACCTGTGCAGAAGTTTTTTCCATGTTCTCTAATACCTTCTGCTTCTCCCTCTTTCTATAATATGGTTTGAGTACGAATTTCTGCAAGCAAAACAAAAAGAAATTAGAATAACAAATGTCATATGCTTCTGTTGCACAATGAAAATGAAGAAATTTTAGCATAATACAGGACTTCATATATTATGGAATTGCATTAAACTCGTGATATCTGTGAATTCAGTTCTAAAGTACTCAACCTTCAAAAAGCACTAAGAATATCCATTTCTGCTACAGACTGTATAATGCATAAAGCCCTATGCAATTAACCAACTTAAACACAACCAATTTTAGGAGGCCTTAAATTCAAAATGAAGGTAAAGTAAATATGAAAATCTAGTAATAGATTTTTTTGTAATTGAATAGTAATAGAACCATTCTGCGATTCAAAATTAAAAGTAAAGAAAAATAATGCACTGAAGTTCCACAGTAAGTTCATGAAAAATAAGGGTGCCTGCAGTAGCTGTACAAACCTTGAGTAAAAAGTAAAGTGATGTTGGGACCATGAATGCTCCAGTTGCAAACACAGTACTCAAGTGCCTCGAAAGCAAAATCTGCATATAAAGCACAAGAGCAATAAATTAAAATTGAAGGAACAAACCCAGATTTGAGGAAGGATTTAATTCATTGTAATGTTAATTTTAAAAAATAGTTAACACCAATGAGAGACAAGAAAATTCACACATAACATGAACATGAAATTATTGCAAAGTTATGCAGCACTAAAAATCCAGTTGGTATGCTATGACTTTCAATAGTTTTGAATGGAAAATAGTTACACTAGTAGCAAATATGAAGTTTTGGATCGTAGTCAGCATCATTATATCTATTCATATGATTTGAATAAACTTTATTCTCAGATTCATTTCCACTCATTTTCGAGAAAGAATAGATAAGCTTACATCTTTATCAAGCTTTGGGCCACAAGAAACAGAGTTTAACTCATTTTTGTAAGTACTAGTCACCACGAAGTGAGTAATTAAATATATGCCGGATGTTTGCTTCTAAAATTAATAGAGAGAAAATTAAAGCCCCTCTATACACTTGTTATCATAGGATGAATAATGATCCAAGTGCAGAATAGAAAGCCAATCAAGCAACCACATTCATAATCTTCGAATAAAATTCCAGATGCAGCATAAATTTGCACTGATGACCTGATACATCAAATTATGCATGATAATAGTGATCGTGAAAATGAAAATTTTCTTACAGGAATAATTAATTTTTGGCCCCCACGGTGCAATTCAAATTTCCAAAAGATACCCTGCATTAATTAAAAAACTGTACGCATGAATACACTAAATACACAGAGAAACCTAGTTGCACAAGGTTAAATAAAATTTAGGCATCCTAATGAGCTTTAACGTGCAGAGAACATAAATATTATGAGACCATCAATTCCAAATAAATATATGTAATGATTCAGCCTTTGAAGGAACACATAATATGAATCACCACATTTAACTTTGATATTCAACCTAATGTCCAACATCTTGCAACTTAGAAGCTTTTTTTAGTCAACACTTGAAAACATTTTTGCAAACAGAAATAAGTCAAACCTCGATGGAGATAACCAAAAAAATTTCTTCTCAATTACCTGAATTCCTATTGTGTACAACATCCGGACGGTGCTGAAATTAGACAACTTCCTCCCACCACCAACTTCAATCTCAAGAGCAGTGCTGCATCAATAATATCTTAAGTAACAAGTGAATTACGAAAACAAAACATGCATGCATGCACCAGCACAGCCTCAACATATTACTTCTTTTTTAGCACCTTCATGTTATCTTCTAATATCCCACAATTGCTTGATAACCAGAAAATTAAAATTATAGAGCTGATGGATTAAGCACTCATCCAACCATTTGATGCAAGAAGCCTTCCATGTAAACTTTTAATCTATTTCAAGAATACCTCCCAACTCTGCCTGCAATGCGACCATGAGACTTTGCAGAAAAGCGATGAGTATAATGAGCTGATGCCCCAAAAGAACCTGTTCCAAACTGCAGAGATGGAACACGAGTGAAGAACAATGTGAGTCATGTTGATAGAAATAACATAGTAAAGTTTAAACTTTCTGTGTCAAGTTATATGCTATTATAATAATTAATATATGTAATTAAATTGCCATAGTAAAATTATAAAAATATGTTACTCAACTAAGCTGTCATTGTCATCGTCTTCATCAATACTATTTTTCTGCAACATTAACCACATTTCTGAAAACTCCAATTCCACAGTTTGAAAAAGTAACTACCACCCTAGATACATTGAATTACATCTTGCATTTGTTTAGCATTTATTCCTCTGAATACAGAAGGTGGTAAATAAATTATATCCCCAGTAAACTTAGAAATTCCAAAATCCTCAAATATAGATCAACTCCATGACTCTTATATAATTTACATGAATTTACCTTCAATTCTCCAGCTGCAGACATTTTCTCTTCCTTTTTTTGCCATCCGGCAGAAATAAATGATTCTGAACCCAAACCAAGCTGTATCTGTTGAAAAGCATACTCAAAGAAATTAGCAGTCTTCATAGAGCAAGTACAAGCAAAACAAAAAGTATGCTTAAAATATCAGTTTAATCTTCTGGCAAAACTATTTCCACCAGAATCATTTTGTATTAAATTAGTTAAGCTTTTTCTTGTTATCGGTCCATTTTCTAAATAATACAGTCAAAGTTGTATATTAGAAAAGCTTCCATTTCCCAACACATCAGTGTAAGGAAATGGCATAAAATAAAAATGATCCCTATTCCCTCAGAAAAGCAAAATTTGCTGCTGCTTGGACCTGAAAAGATATTGACCATATTTTGGACTCAGGCATACACAACACATCCTTGAAGTTGATGTGAAATGCTAGGAGGAAAAAAAGAGAGCACAAAATAGATCTAATTATAGGAAGCATACATTTCCGGTTGCAGTTTCTGACAGTTGGCGAGTCCAGGAATTAGAGAGATTCAGTGAACCATCTCTTAAATTCATTGCAAGCCCCATTGTTGCAGTAGAATGTAGTGATACGTTACTGGAAAGGGACAGAAAAAAAGTTACACAAGCAAACTGCAAGAAGTTCAAACAATATAGAAAAGCGTTGAGGCTACCGTGATGTCTGAACCCCAATAAGTGCACGTAAACCAGCTGAAGCCATAAACTCTATTGAAGCAACCGATGAAAGTTGATGCCTAAAAACTACAGTAGCAGCTCCTCCACCAGAATTCCCATTTACTGCCAGATTTCCACCAATTACCAAAGCATTGTGTTTTGACACCTGAGACTGAACTTCACTTGCCATAGCCATTCTAGCATTTAATAAACACAGATCATTGATTTTTGAGATGATAAGGTGTTCAATATTATATGGAAAACTTCCCTGAAAAATTTGAACCCATGAATCTTGCCTTTGATACATGGATAATCTAAACTGCATCTAGACGCTCTTATTATATTACATGGGAATAACTACAAACAGGACGCAAGACGCTCTAAATAATGTCCAAAAAAGCTAATAGCTGACCTCAGAGTCTGAAGTGTACATTATGTTTATGTGTCTGGAGTGCATACGCAATAACTTTTATGCAAATTTGCACAATTTTATTTTAAAAGTACACATTATTCCAAATTTATGATGAGACAAATCAAACAAGTAAATAAATCTTCCTAAGGCACCAAAAGATTATAACAAAAGGTTACCCTCTCATGAAGCCGTTTCCATGCATAAAATGTGGAAATGACAAATTTGCCAATATTGTGCCAGAAGGTTGGAAATGTGCAAAAACCTTTTCTTGTTCTTTCCTACGTCGTAATCTTTCAAGCTCTTCTTTTATTTCTTCTACTTTATTCAGTTTTGGACCAAGTTCTAAACCAGAAGTCAAGCCTTCCATCCCATAAATGTCATATATTTGCCTTTTATTTGGATCCGATAATATTTCATAGGCCTCACATATCCGTTGGAAGTTTTCAGTAGCAATATCTTTCATCTGAAAATGAGAGTATTGAGAAATGAAATCATTAATTACAATCTTACATGAAATGTACGTTAAAACTCGAATGCAACATGTGTGACATATTCTGACTAATGAAAAACTTCAGGTCTTCAGCAAATGACCAAGTGACTCACATGGCACTAATTTTCCAACACCAAAGTATGCACCGCTCACCCATGACTTCATATCCCACAAATGGTTTTAAAAATAAAAATAAAAATGTGAAACACGACCCTTGTCATTGCAATGCCAAACACTGACAGGGAAAAGCCCAAATTCCAAAACAAACTACATGCTCTTTTTACTTTCCTGGTCAAAGACATTGTATCTTTTTGCTTGCCACACAAGCACAGATCAACAAATACACACAGCATACAAGATTAAGGATCCTACTAAAATTTCTCAAAAATCAGACTTATATGTTTGAAAAAAAATCCCCAATAACAGCCAAGTAGCAATTTCTTAACTTGCATCAAAAAAGTTAATGCCAGAAAACTCAATAAAAAATAAAATAACCAAGACAATAAACCACCTAGAATTGGAATAGAGAGCAATCAACGTCCAAACGATAGGAAAAATTGAATAAACCCATCACATAGGGAAAAAATAAAATAATCGGAAGTAGTCAAGGAATACATGAGCAGCTTGATATTTATCGGGGTGATAGACTTGGGCCCATTGCCGATAAGCTTTTCGGATTTCTTCGTCGGGTGCTTCCGGTGATATGTGAAGCAAAGCGTAGAGCTCCCTATTGGGCGGTCCCTCCACGTTTTCCTTCATGATCGTCTAATTTTATCCTTCGGATTTCTTCAGCTCCTGCGATTAGGGTTTGAAGAAGGTGGCATTAGAGTTTTTTTTTTTATAAGTTCAGCGATGGAGATTAGAAAGTACTCAATAAGTGAGGTTTTGAGGGTTTAAGTTGAGATTTTAGGGGTTTTGAGCAGCAAGCAGCGAGCGAGGGGTGTTCCTTGGTTTAGTACCTTTGGATTACTTGATACTTTTTTTTACGGTTATTCTGAACCGTGATACATTAACCACATATTTTGCAACAAATTACTATATTTATAATTTTTATATTACATAATATAATTATATAAAAAATTTATACAATTAAAAAATACAAATTTAAATTATACTCAATATTAAACTTAATTTATTTAAAAATTTTAATTATAAAATTATGTGTTTTAATTTTTTTTATTTTAAATTAAAAATAATATTTTTTTTTATTTTTAAAAATATAAAAATAAATTAAATATTAATTTAAATAAATTTTATAATAAAAAATATGTTAAATATAAATTATTTTATTTAAATATTTATAATCAATTTTATTATATTATATTATATAATTTATTATTAAATAATATTTATATTAATTATAATATAATTATATTTAATTTATTTTATACTAATTAAGTATTTTTGTTAAATAAAATGGCATCAATGTAAACAGTAATTTTTTTTTTTTTGCACATTCAATTTTTAAACATGTAGCCAAAAAAAGTTTTAAACAAGTGGCAATCTTTTAATGGTGAAACATTGCTTGGTACTTATTATTTTTCAGTCTGATTGATGTGTCTCTCATTTTGACCCGTATCAAATTAATCATAGAATTTTTTAAGAATGAAATATTATGTAATGCAAGGGTGTGTGTATATATATATATTATAAAGCACTTATACATAAAAAGCCCTCTTTTATATATAAAAAGCCCTTATGTATTATTTTTGATCGTTCTCTCGATACATTAAAATAACATAAATATTTAAAAATAGAACCTTAAATTAAGTTCTCTAAATTTTTTTCCCGAACAAATGATTATATACTTATTCTTCAGTAATCTAAAAACTTTATCTCTAATTCTTCCAGTGTTTTCAACCCCCAATTTCGATGAATGAATCAAACTCATTTAAGGTCAACATAAAAATAAAACATTGTCATAAAATTTCCAAAGATAGACATTTTTTTAAATTTTCTAAAAACAAATATTTTTTAAAAAATTACTAAAAACATAAATTTTTTTAAAAATAAAAAATTTTCAAAAATTTTTAAACATAGAATCTTAGCAAAAATTACTAAAAATGGCAAGTTTTTCGAAAATTTCTCAAAATAGAATCTTTTGAAAATTTTCTAAAAATATAACATTTTAATAAAATTAATAAAAATAGAAAGTTTTTCAAAATTACAAAAAAATATAAAGTGGTCAAAATTTTTCAAAAATAGAAAATTTTATAAAATTCCTAAAAATAGAAAGTTTTCTAAAATTTATAAAAATGAAAAGTTTTCTAAAATTTCTAAAAATAAAAATTTTTCTAAAATTTATAAAAATAGAAAGTTTTCTAAAATTTATAAAAATAGAAAGTTTTCTAAAATTTTTAAAAATAATTACTTAAATAAAATTTATAAAAATAAAAAAAAATTCTAAAATTTATCGAAATAGAATCTTTTGAAAATTTTAAAAAATAGGAAGTTTTCTAAAATCTATAAAAATTGAAAATTTTTCAAAATTTCTAAAAACTACAAAGTTTTTCTAAAATTACTAAAAATATTTATAAAAAAAATAGAAAAATTACTAAAAATAAAAAGTTTTCCAAAATTTTTAAAAATAAAAAGTTTTCTAAAATTTCTAAAAATAGAAAATTTTGATAAAATTACTAAAAATTGAAAGGTTTCCAAAATTACTAAAAATAGAAAAAATTTCAAAAGTTTTATAAGCAAACTGTAATGTATTGTGTTGTCTTGTAGAAACCTAATAGAAATACGTCATTTGCTGATGTGTCAAAATATAATAGGCAATTGAGGGATGATTAGAGTTAAAAATCGCGTGTAAAAACCTAATTACAGGCGGTGGGATCGATCCATCATAGAAGGGAATCAATCTGTCAATAAAAAAGGTTACGTCAACGTGACTTTGGATCGATCTAACACACATATAGGAAAATATATCCATCTCTCCAGACCTCAAAAATAAAATTGCGTAGATTAAGCACGATCGGTTGAAGATCGTAATGGGATTGATCCAGCTCAATAAAGATTCTCCATTCAATTTTACGCATATAGGGGTAGATCTGTATGGAATCGTTTGGGAATCGATCTGTACTTTGATTGTTTGATCGATCCGTCTCAAGGGAGATCAATTTGGCTATTTAAAGGCTAATAAAAGTCATTCAGAATATAATGAATTAGTCAAACAAAAGCCATTATGAAATACACTTAGATATGAATGTTGGTTACCTGAATATTAGCCGTTAAAATGTTGTAATTATTATAAGAGCTATGATATCTCGAAACAAAAAAATTATGTCCGCGAAACAGCCAACACTTGTGAACCTCACAAATCGAAAGTTTTCAAAAAAACTCAAAAATAGTTACTTAAATAAAATTTATAAAAATAAATAAAAAAATTCAAAATTTCTGAAAATAAAATCTTTTGAAAATTTTCAAAAAATAAAAAATTTTCTAAAATCTAAAAATTAAAAATGGAAAGTTTTTCCAAAATAATTATAAATAGAAATTTTTGATAAAATTACAAAAAATAGAAAGTTTCTAAAATTTCTAAAAATAAAAATTTTTAAAAAATAAAAACTTTTCAACAAATTTTAAAAATAAAAACTAAAAAATTTTATTATTAAATTTATTTAAATTAATATTTAATTTTTTATATATTTTTATTACATTTTAAAAATTAAAAAACATTATTTTTATTTTAAGATTAAAAAAAATAAATTTACATAATTTTATAATTAAAATTTTAGAGTTAAGTTTTTAATGTGATTTATACTTATAGTTATTATAAATTTTTTATATAATTGCATTATTTTTATATTATATGGGATGATTTCACCATAAATAAATTGTATAATTATATGATGAAGATCTTTAATACTAACAAATCTAAAGTAAAATATGAAATTATCAAAAGTAATATATATAAAATTTATAATAATAAAAATAGCGCACTAATAATATTGAATGATGTTTATTTGAACGACGTTCAATATTTTACGAGTTTAAATTATTGCAGTTTAAATTAAACGATATTCAATTAGATAGATTTAAAAAAAATTGATGTAAAATTTTTTTATTAATAATAAAAATATATAATTTAAATATAATGAGTATTATTTTTATTGTTATAAATTTTAAAATATATTATTTTTGTTTTTATTTTTTTGGGTTAAATTTTGGAGCTCAAAAAAATATGGGCCGTGAGTGTATTGATTCTGACCCAAGTGGCGAGTCTAACTCGTACAGTATAGTTCTCAATCCACGGCAATTACTTTTTTTTTTGGCTAAGATGCGCGAAAATCAATTTATTGTTAAAATTATGTTTTTTTTTTTTCCTAATTATTTATTTAATTTTCTTTAATTACTTTCACCAATCTTACCAAAAAAAAATTATTTTATGTGAAAACTTACAAAATCATGACTTTATAATATTTGTAAAATTAATAAAAAAAACCAATGTCAATGTTAAATGTAATATCGAATATAAATTAAAAAAAAATTAATTTCCATCCCATGCCGACATGAAATTTCTTGGAAATTGCCTCCTTAGAGGAAAAGGCCCCTCAGAGATTAGACATTCATATTTCATGCTTCCCTAGATTATTAATAATTCCGAATTCTGCAATGCAGCAATATTATCCTCTTATATATATATGTGCTGTGCATCACATGGCCTACGATCTGATACCTTATATTTTATTTATTTTCCTGTGACTTTTTTTTTTTTTTTTGGTTAAACTACTATGTACACATAGCGGATCATACATTTTTTTTTTTTTTGAATTTTCCATAAAATACTTATTGTTCAAAGTTAATTTATTGTTAAAGATAAAATATATTGGTTAAGTGCACGTACTTAGTTAATGGGATGGAGTACTTTAGCAAAAATAAATAAAACGAAAACATATAATATTACTTAGGATAAATAATAAGTAATAAAGATATTTTTCGACTTCTTATCCGTGAATCTACTATGCAGGTACTATATTAGGTACTAAAAAAACTTATATAAACTCTTTAATTTATTTAAGACAAGTAAGAATTGTATTAAGTTTACTATTTAAGATGGAATTTAGCCAATAGGCTTCAATAAACAGCTTAGTTCAATAATTCAATAGGCTTCACTAAGCTTTTTTAAAGCTTAATTCGTTTCAAAAAAAATCTTTGTTTATTAAATAGTTCAATAGAAAAACCTTAGTGAATTAAATAGTTAACTTAATTCTTTATCTTTTTTTTTTTTTCCATAATTCAATAGTTCAAACAATTTTTAAATAATGAATTTGTTAGCAAAAAAAGCCTTAGGTATTAGTGAATTCAATTGAAAAACCTTAGTTCATTCTTACTTAAATTGTTGCTTAATAGGTAAACTTTTTTGCAGCTTAGTTCAATAAATAGGATTCATTCTTACTTAAATAATTAATTATTAATTAAATAGATAATTGTTCATTAAATAGGCTTTTTTTTAGCTTAATTCATTTAATAAATAATTCTTAATTAATTCAATAGATTATTTAAGTTTTAAGTAAATCGCTAACTTAACGTCCTTTTATTAGTATCTACCTTTTAGCTAAAAAGTAAGTAATGATATCACACCCTTACTTCCTTAAGAGAAATGAAAAAGGCCTACCATCTTACTTAAATGGAGACTGTGCTGCTTCATTCGGCTATATTGCTATAGGTATACTAGCCGCCTATCTTATTCTATACTATAGGAGAATAAATACTATTGAAAGAGCATAATAAGAGTATAACTCAACTTAAGGGAGTCACTTAGTTCTAACTAAGGGAAGCTAGCTTTAACTCTCCAAAAGGTTTTCCTTTTCATAGAATCTTTAAGGAGTCTCTTAAGGGTTCTAGCCTCCTTTTTTTCTCGATAAAAAAAAAAAAAATCACTTTGATCTCGTTGACAACATTATGAAAAAATAAGGGTCAAAGTTTAGACCGCTCACGGTAGTTCTACCTATAGAAAAGATCATGAAAAAGGCGATCAGAATGGTACTCAAATTTATTTACGATCCCGAGGACACATTACACTTTAAGCATCGAGGCCTAGCTCTAAGACAGATCAACGAGTGGGGCATCTCTCGCTGGTTTTTGGAATTCGACATTAGTAAGTATTTTCACACCATCGACTGACATCAACTTATCCCAATCTTTAAGGAAGAGTTTGACGATCTCAAGTTCAATTACTCCATTTAGAAAGTTGTTTCTGCCGAACAACTACTCGTAGGGCAAACTAAGCGTGGTGTCGTTCTTGAGAAGACTTACTTTGTCCCACACAGTATACTACTAGCAACCTTACCAGGCAACATACACAAGCTCGATCAGGAGATAAAGAGGATTCGACAAAAGTACAAAATTTGGATTGTTCAGAAAATCAGTAAATCGATTCTATTAAGGAGCACTAGCGGACAGGGAGCAAAGACCAAAGCAAGCTTCAACCTTGCTCCTTTTGCTTTAGTCGCAACAGCGCTAGAATTAGCTCCTTTAGCTGCAACACAAAGCCCTAGAATTCAAGTGGAGAAGCAAGAAGTTGCAACTTTGCTTCTACTCCCCAAGACAAAGCCATCATTGCAGTAATGGGTTGGGGCTACGTAAGAAACAGTGTTTCACTTAATAAGGTCTTACTTAAGAAGGGGTGCCAGACTCCCTTAGTTGTTGCGGCTACAGCAAAAAAGGCTTCCAACGCAAAGCAACATTTTTTCTTTCATTTCCTTTTTGGCACCCCTGGCTTAGTCTGGGACCAGAAAGCAATATAAAAATCTATATATATGAAGAATTATGAAAAATTAAATCACAACTCTTATTTATAAAAAATTATTTATAATAGTATTTAATAGCATGAGTAATAGAGATTTAAATTTACAAAATAATTAATTTTTATCAATTGTTATTTTATGAAATAATATATGTTTTATATGGCCAATGTAAAAGCATAAGTTCCAACAATATATATGTGTATAGGTCTTAACATTTTAAATTTTTTTAAAACTAAATACATTTTTAAATAAATATTCAAAAATAAAAATCATAGTTAAAGTGTGTTAAAATTACTGCCCCTTACTTATAATTGACATTTATTTCTTGAATTTACTCGAAACTGGTGCTGAGCATCTATGATTATTGGCATAATTGTCCTGTGCTTGTCCCTATTTTGACATGTTACATAAAATTAGATTTAAAATAATTAAATATTATTTTTATTTTTATAAATTTTATTAGTATTATTTTATATAATTTTTAAAAGAATTGAAAACGTATAGTAATAAAAATAACAATCTTAATATCATTTTATATTATTTTTAATTAAAAATAAATATATTATTTTTATTTTCATAAATTTTATGATTATTTTCTTAAATAATTTCCACACACACGGAAAAAAAAAAATCACAGGAAAGTCTTTCTAGTAAGAAGCTGGAGATATCCTTTAGAATTTGTCGTGGTGTTCTTTTCAATTGGCTCGCCTATAATACTACTTGACTTTATACGCCTTCCAATCCCAACACTTACATAACCAAATAAACAATAATAATAAAAAAAAAAAAAAAACTCTATTACCAAAATTGCAAAATAATATCAAGAGCTAGAGCTCCAAATATGCTTCACATGGTCGCTCTAGCGAAGTTGAACCTCCTAACGACTAGCTACCACCATAGTCTAAGCCCCATGATTACAAGCTTACTCTGCCCTTTTGTCATCAAGCTTTCCTTCAGCTTCGGACTTGTTCGTCGTGCTTATTTTGATGCGATCTTTGCATCACGGCTCTTCCTTTTCCAACTGAGACGTATTGTTTTTTATCAGACTACTGAAGCCAATATTGAAAACAACACCAGATTGGAACGAGCTCTTCGGTTAGTCTACGAGAGGGTGACTCGTGTCACAAGATCGCAGAGTTTGGCTTCTGATCATGAGGAAAGTTTTTACACACTGTCGGTGCTAGCTCTTTAATTAGGCTACTCATCTTTATTATAATTAATTGGATGATCGAGAGCACTTCATACATTTTATCTTTCTTGCTGGGAGTGATCGATTATCAATTTTCTATGTTTGGTTTTGGTTCTTGATTAATCATATATATATGTAATCCAATTATTCCTAAGACTATAGTGAATTCAAAGTACTTTCTGGTTTTGTTCGTTATCTTCTTCCAGATCTGATTCAGTAACATATATAGAGAGTAGTTGGAATTAATTCCTCCAAGCTTTTAATTGAGGATTTCATAAGTTGATATTTCACGCCAAGAAATTAATTTCTACAACAAAGATTCAGCTTACAAAGTTACATTCTACTGACTACTCATATAAGTGTAAGTTGGATAGTTATTAAAACTGTTAATTTTTTATAAATCGATATTCTTTTACGTAAATTTAAAGGTCCAAAAACATTGATGTACGGGAAGAATCCGTTATAATATTAGCTTGTATTTAGTTTAGAGGTGTCAAAAAGGACGGGCCACCTCGGCTCAGTCCGATTCGTCAAATTAGCTTGCCGTGTCGGTCCTTGGTCCATTAATTAGCGTGTCGTGTTGGTCCTTAGCCCTTATAAGGGCCGTGCTGTGCCTCAGTTCTTGGCCCGTAAGTCTTAACGTGCCGTGCCCGGCCCGTTGGGCTATTCTTAATGGGCCGGTACGGCCCGTGACCCCTTTATTTCATTTTTTTATATATTTATTTAATTATTTAGTTAAAAATTATTAATAATGCTTTAAAAAATTAAGAGTAAGAGTCGAACTCTTAACCTCACATTTTATAGATTGTTAGAAATTTATTAGATTATGTCTAATTTTATTAAATGTAAAAAAAATTATTTATTTATTGGTACTTTTTTAAAATTAATTTTAAAATAATAAAATTTCGCGTGCCGTGCTGTGCCGGCCCGGCCCAGCTTGTTAAGGGCCGAGGGCCATGGGCCGTGCCGTGCTACTCATTTTGGCTAATGGGCCGTGTCGTGCCCAATTTTTGGTGGGTCGTGCCGTGCCGGCCCGGTGGGCCAACAGGCCAAATGTTTAACGGGCTGTGCCATGCCGTGCCGGCCCGTTTGACACCCCTAATTTAGTTGGAATGAATAGAAAAGAAAATGTAATTGTTTCTATATGACTGTATATTAGGTTGTATTTAGTTGGAATTAATAGAAAAGAAAATGTAATTATTTCTGTATGACTGTATATTATTATGTTTGGTTGTGTTAAACACTTGTAATGGAATGTAATCAATTACTAAAGGAGATGGAATTGTGATTACAAATATGAATATAAAGAAAACTGATTACATTAAGGTATATTTTATTTAATTTAGGAAATAATAGTAAAATAAAATTATTTAAATTTCATTGAACATGGGGTATTAAGGTAATATACTGTGTTTTCTATTCTATTATAGTGGTCAAATCAAATATTATAATACTGATTCTTTTTTTTATTACAGTGGTTAAACCAAATATTGTAATAATAATAATGTTTTCTTTACATTCAATTTCATTACAATTATTATTTTTATTACGTTTATATTTAGTTGACCTGGATAATACTGATTTTTAATAGAATTTTGAAAATTTATAAAAAATAACACTCCTAAAATTTATAGTAACAAAACTAGCACCCCAATAATATTGAACGTTCAATATTGAACTGGTCTAAATTATCGTCGTTCAATTCTAATTGAACAGGTGTTAAAAAAAAGACATATTAATCATTTTTTTTAATTGTAAAAGTATAAATTTGAACATAAAAAATACTAATTTTATTATTATAAGTTTAAAGAGTGCTAATTTTATTATTTTTTTAAGAATTTTAGCAAAGAGTTTGGTTTAGCAAAAATATATATATATGTTACAATAAAACGGATTAATTTTAACTTTTATTTTTTTTATATAAAAAGTGAAAATTAAATAAAAATTAATTGTTTATGAAGAAAAAGTCAATTGGGAGAATTCTCTCTTCTTGAATTGCGCTTTCTAAATGTATTGATATTTACCACATAAAAAGTTAAAAAGTAGAGATTAAGTACACCGAGTCAATAGATAAATTTAGTCAGTTGTCATATATTATTTTATGCCTTTATGAGAGGGAGTTTTTTTTTTCCTTTAAAAAAATGACATACTTGTATTTTTAAAAATTATAAAAAATAATACTTTTAAAATTTATAGTAATAAAATTAATATTTTAATAATATTAAATGATTCTAAATTATTAGTATTTAATTATAATTAAATAAGTATTAAAAAAATAACATATTAATTATTTTTTTAATTATAAAAACATAAATTTAAATACAAGTGATATTAGTTTTATTATTACAAGTTTTAGAGGTATTAATTTTATTATTTTTTATTTTTTTTAATAGTAAAATGACATACTTGTTGAGCAAGTAAGAAGTTAGAAAATACGTGATTAAATCGGGAGTATTTGTTAATTAACTGGTACCTTAATAAGATATAATCAATTTGGATAATATGAGTTTAAATCTCAATTACAATGTATAGTTATCTAATAATAATGGAAACATTTTATTTTAACTAAAAAAATACAATAATTCAAAATCTTCAATATTTTTTCTTTCACTTCCATCTCCATTCTACCTCTATCTATTTATTTTCTCTCTCTACCTACTTTTATATATATATATATATATATATATATATATATATATATTTATTATATATATATATATATATTTTTTTTTTATTTTAGACAATATTATTATTTGTATCTTTTATTTTAATTAATTTAATATTTATTTAAATTATAATACTTATTGTTTCTTTTTTAAATAAAATTATACTTATTTTATTATTTTTTTAAAATCAAATCGTCAAATCCTTCATTAATCTCCTTAATTAACTTTTAAATTTTCCGGGTATTTGTTTTGAATGGGTTAAAAATAGTGTCAAATATTACCTTACACTTTATATGTACTTTAGTAAAAATGACTTTCAATAAATTTTGTTACTTATAATAATCAATCATTAAAATATTAATTTTTTATTTACTTTTAACATTTTAATTGTATAGACTTTTAATCTACTCTATATTGACTATATAAGTGATTTGATATAGGAGATCAGAATCTGTAAAAGATCCTTTAAATAAAAGATTACATATGTAAGCTTATCTGATGTTTTACACTTAAGCCCATTTAAGACAAATACCCAAATTTTCCAATCCTTTTTTTGTTTTTGACATTTTCCCAATCTCCGATCTTCACAGTACAAAAACGTGTCCGTTTAGAAGATTGATCATGTTCCCGAGACCATCAAGTCCAGTGGTGTCTGCAGCGTTCTTGCCCTGTCCCTATCATTTTTTTTTTTTTTTATACCTTTTCCCAATCTCCACAGTCCTGTCAATCCACGACCACCAACATCTGATTTAAGACTTGCATTCAGTTTCTTCTCTACGCATTCTTGTTTCTTGGACTAGGTTCTTCTGCCCTTCCTAGTGGTTTTTTTTCCCAATTTTTTCTTATCGTTAATTATTTGTGTTCTTGATTTGGTTTTAATTTGTGATCCGTTGTTTTGATTTGTTCATTTAATTCGTGTTTTGTTTTCCTTAAATGGGATTTGATTTATGAAATTGACGATGGTGCCAAAAGGCCTAGAGCATGGAAGACTGCTGGTGATTTTAGTGTGTCCGACATGAATTTTTTTTCCTCCCTTTTAGGTTTTAATGATATAGCTATTTTTTATAACACTCTATTTTTTATCTCTTTGCTGAACACTATTAATTAAAATATAATATGATTAAAAAAAACAATATATATATTTTTATTCTTTTGTTCCTTGACTCATTGTAGTTATTTATGATTGTTTAGCCCATAAATAACTTAAATAATAAATAGAAAAATTATAACACATGACACTTTTAAAATTTAAAATAATAAAAATAATACTTAATAATATTGAATTCAAATTTAAATGTATTTAAATAATTGTAATTTAAAAATAAATATTGTTATTTTTTTCTTTGATATTTAATGTTCCTTTTCAATTTTATTAGTATTTACAACAAAAAATAGTTCATATTATATCCTTCAAAGCACGTATGTGCATATAACTATTTTATTCTTTTAGCGACTGACAAGTTATTAATCCTTCAATTAGTTTCTGCTTAATTAAGGATTGAGCAGCGATGGAACCCAAAATTGAAAGCGAAAGCTATTAGCTACGTAAGTAATAATGATACAACAAACTTTTGTATGCTTACCGAAGGATGCATATATCACATTATATCTCAAAGTCTAAACTCTCCTACCGAAGCTTGTCGACTTTCTTGTGTTTCAAGGATGTTTCAATCAGCCGTTGATTCTGATGTCATCTGGGATCTCGTCATACCTCGAAATATTCTCGATATATCTCATGGTTAACACAAATAGTTCATCTAATACTATCACGTTCTCTTCTAAAAGAAGATGTTCCTTTATCTTTGTCAAAATCCCATCCAATGAAGACAAAAAGGTATATTATTGTTTAAAAGCTTGCTAATTAATATGTATTGTTCTTCAATAATTTAACAGAGTTTTTTATTGGATAAATGGAGTGGTCAGAAAAGGCTACATACTTTCTGCGAGAAATCTCGTGATTTCATGGGGTGAGTCTCCCTGGAATTGGATATCTCTGCCCCAGTCCAGGTGGGTCAGTTAATTAATTTTTATTCTACTTTAAAAATGTATATGATTATGTTAGGGGGGGCGAGCCGAGGGAAATTGCATGTTTTTTACTTACTCGAATTCGATCTCATCCTACTCGAATTGGATTTTAAATTTTCAATTCAAAACCAATTTGATCGAATAAAGTTGGATTGAAATTGAAATTTATATACAAATTATTATCATAAATAAAGCATAATATATACAATTTTTTAAATTTTATATCGGTGAACGTTAGTAAAATTTATTATTTAAAGTCACAACTAAAACAATCACGATCACAAGAATAAAAAATGAAGACTTATTAACTATTTTAAAATTTTAAAATTATTATTTTAATTAATTAAATAAAGTAGTAATTTAATGTGATTTATTATATATAATACTTAAATATAACAAATAATATAATTTTAATTTTAATTCAATTCGGATTGAATTGCATCAAAATATAAATTATGTCTGTAGATTTTGTATAATTTATAATCCCCATCAAAACCAATTATTAGTTTGAAACTTATCCGATCCTATCAGACAAATTAGATCTGATTTTTCAGTTTGGATAGATAGATTGAATTATTTGGTTACTCCTAGTTAGGTTTGGCTCACCATGTGTTTGATTTTATGTCTCTTACTAGGTAGTGATCTTTTTTTACACGTCCTTTATCTATGCGTAGAAATATTTTTTTATAAATATAGGTTTCCAGAAGTAGCTGTGCTGAAATATGTATGGTGGTTTGAGATAAGGGCTAAGATTAGTACCCGACTTCTATCACCAAATACCAAGTATTGTGCTACTCTTGTGTGCAAAGTGTTCCCTAATGGCTATTCACATCCTCCTGAAGTCACAAGGGGAGTTGTAGGAGGCGATGTTTCAAAGCGAAATGTGTGTTTGTTTTGTATTCAAATATATGGGGGTAATATTTATCAATGTGACGAATATTATAGTGTTAATTTATTTTTATAAGTAGTAACTAAATATTGAAATATTGAACGTTCTTTTGTATTAATATAAATATGTAGTAAGTAGAATAAGATGCGTGCTCAATTTCTTCCTTTATTCATGAATGAGAGGTTTATTCTTCAAAATCTTGCACATGATCTGTCCGTACAGGAAGTGTTATATAATGATGGCCGTAATAATTATGATTCTTATTATGATTTTGATGATGAATATTATAATAATAATGGCCGTTATTGTAGTTGCCCTTATTGTTTTAACTCAGATTATAGTGGGGATGAATATGATGATTTTGAGTTACCTTCCCATGATTTAAGTAAAAAGGCAAGGAGATTTTGTAAACATCCTCCTCCCCTCTGATATGGGATGAAAAAACTAGGCCTATTGTATTTTTCTGTATCCTTTCAATTAATGGTTAATTCAAACTTGATAAATTTTGATATATAATATTAGAATCCCAATGGATATAAATGAGATCAAAGTTAGCAGTGCTTGTATGTATAGCCCTCACTTCTTTATGTTATTATATGTTTTAAACATGAAGAGCATTATAACTTCCTTTGGTCCACGTCATCCTTCCCATCGATTCGTCCATCAATCTTAGCTTAACCACTTTAGTTCTCAACAACTCTAGAATGTTATGAGCTCATACATTGTAATCCTTCAATAATAATAATAATAATAATAATAAAGTGTTGTGAGTTCTTATACTTTTTACATTTTGAAAAATGTATTCCATTTCGATGCCAATTTGGATAAATTAACTTTGGTATATTTGATAAAAATATTCCCTTGCATCCATAATCCAAAGAATAAAATGAATTTGAGACTTACATAATTAAATTGGCTATATTAGTTATATACTTGTATATATGTTATATATGCACTTAGTATACATAATTTATTGGTGTTCTAACTCACTAAAAGAAGTTTATAAGGTTGTGGTATCAAATCTGACAAAATGTATTCGTTTGTGTGTATGAAACTTAATTTTAATGGAAAAAAAAAATATGCACATAGTGTACATAACTAACATCTTATTTTAAGATAACTAAAATTAAGCCTAATATCTAATTTTGGAAGAGATGGAATACATCTTTATCAAGGTCACTTATATTACTTTATAGTGATACAAGTGACCTTTTTATGATGTGTTATTTATAGTTAATAAACATGTAGATAAAATATTTATCTTTTATGCAATAAGAATCTATCTTTCTAGCTATTTTTATCCAAATATTTGAAACTTATTGTGACATACCCAAATTAAAATCACTCGAAAATTGGACTTAAAACCCATGACTTATAAGCTTACCACCACCCATGACTTATAAGCTTACCATCAAAGGCATACTGTTAAAAAAAAAAAAAAAAAGGCCTTTTTATACTACATATGAAATGTTACTTTGACGTGTTCAAAGCTGTACTGACATTTAAAAACAATAAATAAATAAAACGAAAGTGTTGTTGGCATATGATTAACAGAAATAGGTCACATAAATTTATATAATATAATTTAATTATTTTTTTATTTATAATTAATCACATAATTATTTTATTATTTTATGTTTTAAATTTTACGTCCAATCACTTGTTAATATTTTTCTTTTAATAAATATATAAATATATAATTTGTCTCCTCATAACAGCTTAAATTTTTTATAAAATTAATTTTTTAACAATTTTTAATATGATATCAGAGCTATAGGTATTGTGTTCAAGATCCAACAATCTTAATTATTAAATTATAAATATTTAACATATATGATATATAAGGTTAATATTTATGAAAAAATAATAAATATATAAAAATATAATTAATATTTCTCTCAATAATTTAAATATTTGAGATAATTAATTTTTTAATAATTTTTAACAACTAAATGTACTTGAAAAATATAATACTGCTCTATCACTAATTGAATCCCGACCTCCTGCAGACTAATCGGCTGAAACATGGCTATAAGTCACTTTAATCTTAAATCTCATAATGGGCTCGATCTAGAGATATAGGTTAGTTAGTCTAGGAAAGACAGTCTTAACTGCAGAAATAACAAACGGCCCACAGAAACTAAATCCACACTAGATTGTTTTTGTGCTGCATAAAACGACAGGTGATGCCCTCGTTTCACGACAACTTAACGGACCGCAATTTCTGAGAGATAATGATTTCTGATCCAAAAAGCCGAAAAAGATCGGTAGAGCCAACACCACCTATGGATCTTCGTTTGGGTGTAATATTGTAATTTTAAAAAAATAAATTGAATGAACAGTTTTCATTTTTAACTTTTTTTTTTTTTAATTTTAAATAAGAGTTTTCACTTTAACTCATTCAAACTAGTTTATAAAAAAAAAAAAGTAAAAAATTATCATTTAAACTAGTTTTCAATTTTGATTAAAAGAATATTTATACTAAAAAAATGTACTTATATTTAAAACTAAAATTTATTTAAATATATGTTTAAAATTAGCATCAATATTTCAAAATTTTCTTAGAATTGTTTCTTTTGTGGCATTCTTTATTGGAATTGTTGAAATTCTGTTGATTTTTAAACTTGTATAAAAATATTTATAAATAAAAGTTTAAAAGTTACCAGGGATACAAATGAGAATACTTTTCTGATCCTGAACCAAGCCAGGACAATCATTCGTCATTCTCGCCCCCACCACCAGATGTTGGGTTTAATTGACCGTTTGAGGAAAGCATCAACTTAATTGGGTGGATCTCAGAACCAAATAAACCACGAGTCTCCCACTTTCCCTTAGCTTAATTATCTGATATTGCAATTGCACAATGTATTATACCTCTTATAAACAAATTTAATTACTTCTCTAATCTTTGTTTAAATCAAAATTCTATCTCAACTTTCATATTCAGTGTAGTTCCTAACGTGTGCGAAGATGATTAAGTGGGAAACTTGCTGACTTTAGGGCACATGTAAATAAATCTTATTTTAGAATTTGAGTATAAAAAGTTGCAAAAAATTAATAATGTTCTGTATTTTATATCAACTTAAAATCTTAAACCTTAAATAATAAAATTCAATTTAAGTTATTAATTGTTTTGTTTGGGTGAGAACAAAAGTCTTACCCCTTTATTTTTTTGGATAATGGTCCTACCCATGTTATTTTTAAAAGGGGAAGGAAATACTAAATATGTACCCTTGCTATTTTGTTTTTTGTTTTGTTTTTATTTAAAGGAAAATACCGTTGCTAGTTTAAGACAGTGTAATTAATAGTATTGCTATTTTGCTACAAATGAATAGTATCAGATTATTATCAGACTTACCATTGAGATACATTATTCGCTACCAATAAATAATTAAATAATGACATGTTATTCATTATTTATGTATATATTGCTTACTTTTTTTAATAGTTTTGTTTTTAAAAAAAATAATATTAATATTACATTTCATAACATATTATAATTTCTCTTAAATAAAATCATGCTCTAGCTAGATTGACTAATAGCCTGGATACTTTGTTAGCTGTTATTTTTGCTCATGCTTATCATCGTTGTATATAAATATAAATTACTTGTAAATGGCTGTAGTCCATTGCTTCAGTAACATGTCATGTTTACAGTAACCATATATTAAAATTAATATAAATTAACCTAGTTAATTATAGAATTTTATATTACAGGTAAGTTTTTTAGCATTTGTCACCATACTATGTTCAGATTTTAATTATTAAGAATGTAAAGAAAATACTTAACATGAAGACAAAATTAACGATATATTAGTACACTACTACTCTACTAGTAAGGGGTATCTCAGTGGCTGGAAGCCAAGCCAAAAAAAGACAAGACCCTGCCGTAAATAATATGACTAGTTGACTCACGTACATTAGTGTGTGTATACAAAAACATGAAAATAAATAAAAACAAGCCGTTTAAGCTAGCCTAGCCTGGTCCCTATAATCTAGGGAAGCCAAAAATATGACCGTTGGGAATCACCAAAATTATTGTTTCCTCTTTCTTAAATTTATTTATAATTAATAGAATTCTTTTTTTCTTTTCTCTATTTTTGTACCTTCACTGTGTCCGTATATATATATATCTAGTGGAATTTTCCAAATCTAGTTCAACTAATCGAATCTAAGGCCCCCCAAGAGATAACATTCTCTCGTAGTCTCATTTAATTTATATCTCTTTCTTGCGTACTTCAATACTTACTCAGTCAATTTTAATGCTATTATTCTAATGGCTTCACTGAGAACTTCTTTGCTAGCAATCTGCTTCATATTCGCTTCATTATTATCTCATGCACCATCTCAAGTTTCGAGCTTTAACTACCGCAGTCTTATTAACTCAGTGACTCGTTCCACCAACTCAGCCAAGCACCACAGGAAGTGGGTCGGACCCATTGGAAACCGAGTACTCACAGTTGACATTAACGGGTCCGGCGATTTCAAGTCCGTACAAGCAGCCGTTGATGCAGTTCCTGAGAATAATAGAGTGAATGTTACCATGCTGATCAGGCCAGGATATTACATGTAATTAATTGTTAAAAGTAAATATATTTAACAACTTGTTAATAATTATATATTAAGCAATAGTCGTTTTATAAGTTTATTATAGCTAAAAAGCACCAACAACAAAAAAACATCTTTATTAGAAAGTCAACAAAATAATTGATATACAGTAATTAGCTTTGATATATATCTATGCACGCACTATTTAGGCACATAATGTGTGCTTTGGACATAAAGTTAAGATGTATAGGAGTAATAATAATAAAAAGGTTTGGTGGTGGTGCAGAGAAAAGGTGGTGGTGCCAATGACAAAGCCATACATAACATTTCAAGGCGCAGGAAGAGACGTAACGATGATTGAGTGGCATGACAGAGCCAGTGACCGAGGACCTAATGGACAACAGCTCCGTACTTACAGAACTGCCTCAGTCACTGTTTTTGCCAACTATTTCTCTGCTAGAAATATCAGCTTCAAGGTAATGAGTTCAGGTCATATTAGCTTGTATATAATTGAATTGTTTTAAAAATATCATGTTATTTTATACATATAATTTACAAAATGTACTACATATATAAACTAAATATGTACATTTTATGTAACAAATCCAAATCATATGTAATAGGTTACTTCCCGAACTTTTACATTTTTATTACTTTACATGAAAGTGAGAATGTTATATAAAATGTAAGATATAATGATGTAGAATACAGCACCAGCACCAAAGCCAGGAATGCAAGGATGGCAAGCAGCAGCATTTAGGATATCAGGGGACAAAGCTTACTTCTCAGGATGTGGATTTTATGGAGCCCAAGACACTCTTTGTGATGATGCTGGTAGACATTATTTCAAGGATTGTTATATTGAGGGTTCTATTGATTTCATTTTTGGCAATGCTAGGTCCATGTACAAAGTACGTATATATGTTATCCTTCTACTTTTTTTTTTTTTTTTTTAAATAATTATTTTAGTCGAATTAAAATGGGTGTGCACATAAAACTGCATATTATATTGGTGTTGTATTAATATTAATTTATTATATATATACGACAGTTGCAAAAGAAAGAAACCTTTTTATTCTGCAAGCATCAACCTTTTATCTAACATTGACCACCGCTTTCAAAAGAAAGGTGAAGCAATCAGTTACCCATGTTCACCACTTTGAAATTAGGGGATTAATAATTTATTACCTATAAACTAATCAATTAATTAATTAATTGGAGTGCTGCCCTACTAGACTACTATTCTCACTTTATTCATAACCTAGTTAATTATTTATGTTGAATTACTTTTACAATGAAAATGTTTCACGTGGCTGGTCTAGCCCCTTTTAACATCATGTAATTAATTCAAAAAGTAGTAATATTTAATCTAAAAAAAACAGGAATGTGAGCTGCACTCGATAGCCACCAAGTTCGGCTCGATCGCCGCTCAATACAGAAAGTCCCCATACGAGAAAACAGGTTTTGCTTTCGTGAATTGCAGGGTTACTGGTACGGGTCCACTCTACGTGGGCCGGGCTATGGGCCCATACGCAAGGATCATCTATTCCTACACTTACTTTGACAACGTGGTTGCTCACGGTGGCTGGGATGATTGGGATCACATCGACAACAAGAACACGTAATAAACTCCTCATCTTTTCTGAATTACTTTTTCTTTCCTTTTCATTATTAATAGTGCCAATTTTCTTAACAATAACTATTTTTTGTCTTTCAATTCTAATAATAAATAATAACGTGGAATTTCTGCATTTTTTAGTAAAAACCAAAAGATAGCATTGACAGGACGTCGTCTTTATTAATTGCTTTGCAGGACTGTGTTTCTGGGAGTGTACAAATGTTGGGGCCCTGGAGCTGATTCATTGAGTGGACTATCATGGGCGGGAGAGCTAGAATTTGAGTTGGCACATCCATTTCTTGTAAAGAGTTTTGTGAATGGAAGACACTGGATCGCACCTTGGGATGCTTAGCCTAAAATATCATAACATGCCACTTCTTAACCATTCTTCCATTTTTGTCTATTCTTTTATTCGATTAATTCTTCATTTTCTTTTTTTTTTTTTAATAATTGTTCATTCATTCAATTTCAATAGGAAAAATATTTATAAATTACATTACTTTTTTTTTTTCTCGTTATCACACTACTTGCTGAAGCAAATATAAATCTTCTTTCTAATTTCTGTAAATAATCTCAATTAATACTTTATGGTTTATCTAGTGGTTTGATTATAAGATTGATACTTCTTTTATTTCAGGTTAAAAGTTTGATCAATGCCAAATATTCTCAACCTTTTAATTATTGTCTAAGACACAAGTAGCAACATGTAAATTTTGGAGAAAAAATAATGTTAAGTTATATCAATGTTCTCAATTTAATTTATATTAGCCTTAATTTACAATATGTTTTAGTGATATTCATGTTACTATACACGATTTTATTTTACCTGCAATCTTTACTTCATATAACTGGCACTCCACATAACTATTGTCCCAGATTTTTCTGGCAATTTGACGTCAAGAGAATTTCATTTGCTGTAAGCGAATGAATATTACAAAGCACAACTAAATGGTCATGAAACATACATGGAAGATTTTGGTTTATAATTTAATTCTTCACAAAAAGTACAATTGTGGAATGTGGTGGAGTTGCTTCGTTTTTTTGGAGGCTCGGAGCATATACATATTGTTTCTTAGTGATAGAATATGAGAATCATCAATCATCCAGTTAAGAAACTACCTCAAATATACCATTCCTGGAAAGTCTACATAAAAGCTGTTAGTTGACCAAAAGATGAGATGAGTATGATCCGGTATGGAAGCTTGAAATTAAGGTGGATAGAAACTGAACATATTTCCTTTAAAAGCATAAGCTTTATAGTAAGGTGCATCAAGAATGTGCTCGTACCATCTCAAAGGATCAATTGTCATGGAATGCTGTCTCCTTTCTCTAAGAACCATGAATAAAATTTTAAATCACTCCTTATAAATTTTTGGTCAAAATTGCTTACATATTTTAGACTAATGTCCATTATTTACCTTACAATAATTTATTTAGAATTTCATTTTTTATTAATTAAGCAATAAATTACTAGTATTTAGATACCAACAATTATTCTAAAAGCTATTTAAAATATGGGTTCCGTTTCTCTAACATCGAAGAATGACATTATTTTGATATGTATTCTTTTCATTGGATAAAATTATATTGTTTTGTTTAGATATGAATTTAAGTGAAATAATATTGATATTTAAAATAACTTAATCAAAAGAGGAGATTATACATCAAAATAAGATGTTATTTTAATATGTTAATAGAACGAAATTCTTAAAACATTTAACATAAATGTATGATATTTTTTTTATATAATAATAATATAGTTTTAATTAAAAAAAAAATTGAGTAATAATTATTTTTAATATTTTAATAAATTATGTGATCACAAACATTTTTGTTATAAAAAATGGGGACTTGTCACCCGTTTATAAAAAAAAAATATAATAATAATAAGAAAAATTATCAAGAATAAATTTTTAAAATTTGTAATAATAAAACTAATATTTTAATAATATTAAACATGTAATATTAAATATTCAACATTGAACGAGTTTAAATTTCAACAATTTAATTGAACGAGAATTCAAAAAAAATGATATAAAAATTATTTTTTAATTATCAAAAGCATATAATTTGAATATAAGGTGCACTATTTTATTATTATAAGATTTAAAAACTGCTAGACGTTTTTTTTTTTTAAAAAAGACTTGTTCTCAATGAGTTGTTCCTTTGGGGACATCTGATTAATTCCGCTGGTCGACACTTGTCTTAAGATCATGTATTTCTCGTAGGGATGGCAATTTGACCTAAAGATTTAGATATCTGCGGGTATTTAACTCGTTCGGTTCAAATCGAGTTGGGACGAAATAGTTCAAAAATCGATCGGAATATTATCCATTTTATTTAAAATATTTAGTTCAGTGTAAAAATTCGTTTGATTTGGGGCACAATTTGGGAACTCGCTTATTATAATATATTTTTTATTTGGGGGAAAAAAATTTTTGGTCAACGGTTTAATTTTTTTGACTTGCAGATATTATCCTAATCAAATTCATTTTATTTAAAATAATTCATTTCAATTTAATTCGAAGGTCAGAACGAATCGGTTCGGATTTAGTACATTGCAGTCTCTAATTTCTCGAGAGAAATCTAGGAAACGTGAGATGCCGAATTAAAATACAAAACTTAATCATGACAAGATGCAGAGTCCACCATAAACCTGGATAACGGGATAATTTTTCTTGTAATTTAAAGATGGTGATAGTGTGTATTGAGAAAGATAAACTCAATTATATCTAGTACACCTATATTATTAAAGTTTATTCTTTTATTTCACTCCTATATGGATACAATTTTATTTTTTTTACTCCAAGCTAGTACGAATGTACTTCCTGAAATTATTCTCGTATAACCCCACAACAGTTTTCACTAGCTAAAACAAAATGAAAATCTTCAAGCAAAAATGTGGTCTCTCAACGGTGTTCGATGAACTTCATTCTGCTTTCAAAATGATACATAAGGAACAAACATTTAATATGTTATCTTCCTTCCCTAGTAGAATCTAGAGAGGCCTTTTTCTATCTAGTCTCCAATGAACATTTTCTGTTTTTCAACAAATGAACGAATGAACTGTACAGCGGCTCCCACGTCAATTTTCTTCTCTTTTATTTAGATAGCAGAAATGGAGCTGGGGAAAGAGAGCCTTTTTTTACTGCAACTTTTTTCTATGATCTCCATTCTGGCTCAGACCACTATCATGATTTTGTGCGAACTGCAGGACACATCGTATTGCTCACATGGAACAAAACTTTATATTTACAACTTCATTATCTTGCCTCAAAGCTCCAATTCATGAAGGTTATCACTGATATTGCTGCTACCGTTCATCTGGGTTTGCATATGAGGTGCTTCACTGGGCATAGATGAAGCAGGGGAGAAACCTAATGCCTCCCCAAGAGATTGCACCTCAGTCTCTTTTGGAGGGCTGAAAGAGTCATTGAAACTCCCTCCACTCCAAGAGGCTGTCCGGCATGAGTGAGGTGGAAGGGAACTGTGACCATTTCCTATTGCTCCCTTGCTTGCAATGTTACTCATGCTTGGGAGGAACCTTTGCATGGTTGACGATGGTGTTGGAGAATGAAATGAGTCATTTGCAGTTGATGCTGATGTATCTCCATGAGCTAAGACGTTGTCTTCTTGCACACTTTCTGCTATGCTCTCCATTGTCTTTTCCCCTGATGTAGGGGTGGGGATGAAGAACTTTGCATTTGAAGTAGTGGCAGGCTTGAGAGATGGAACAGAAGGTGACTGAAACAATTTTGCTGGGCTTCCACCAGCTGGGTTGAAAGTGTCAACATATCTGCAAAGATCCACATTGAATATGTCAAACGCAACCAAATCAAATAAGTACAGTACCATAACGACAGATTATGGTGATCCAGAGTTCTCCTTACAAGACTATAATGGAAAACGTGCAATAGACATTTGCATTTGCCACATTTTTTCGAATAAGCTTTGTGATGCAAAGAGGTAGCCGTTCAAATTATTATAGATATCTTGATATAATCCTAACAGATGTTTGTGTAAATTATGAATTAAAAAGTCCGATTAGATCTGGCAGCAAACAATGTCTGCAGCCGCACTCTGACACAAGTTAAAAGCAATTCTACAACCTTAACTCACCTTGACCGAACACCCATCCTTCCACGAGATGAGAATTGACTTGAAGTGGGAGGAATAGGTGGTACCCCAGAAGATGGCTCTGAAGGAACTGAAGTATTCAAGTCCACATGGCCATTACCTGGGCACCCTTCTTTCTTCATTACAGATTTGAAGTTGTAATCAGAAAAACCATTTTGAAAGGGTGCAGTTGTTGGAGGAGGTGGCAGTGCAGCTTCTTCAGCAGGTGGCTCAGAACCTTCCTCTACCCATCTCTTCAGCTTCTCATCGAAATAGAATTTGTTCTTTTCACCCAACTTAGCCTTCAGAAGTCATAACAAATACAATCATTTTGAGAGTGAAGCATGAACAGACAAATTGAGTCATTAACAATAACTATTATGTGTTATTTTCATCCAGCACAGCCTTCAGAAGTCATAAAAAATACAATCCTTTTGAGAGTGAAGCATGAACAGAGACATTGACCATAAGTAATATGTGCCATCTCATTGAATTTTCTACTTTAACTCAAAAAGTAGTGTCATCACTCTTATCAAGTTTACTTATCTACCAGAAGATGATAGAGTAAGGGTGAGAAAGGAGAAAACAAAGAAAAAGAGAATAAAGTGTCCATGCAGGGGCCCCCAAAATCTTAAATACTTTGAAAGACTACCTGCCGTCCTGAGCGAGGCCCCAATACTATCCCCACCGTCTTCTGTAATAATTGCGAGCCAAAACCAAAATGAAAGCGAGATGCTCCTCCTGAGCTAGATGCTTTACCTTGTGTTGCAGGCGAGTTTGTTTCCTATGATGAATTGGCATCATAACGTTAGTCAGTAAGATCTAACAGTTATTACTAGATAAAATAGTACATGTACACAAGAAAACGCTAAATGCAACAATCATGTACTGCCAACTCACATAAAAGCAAAATAGAAAACGAAAAAAATGATGTGTTTAAATAGCAATTAGACACCTGTCTAGGTGTTCTGCCGAAGTCTGGCTCTGAAACACTTCTGTTATGCATTGTCATTTTATTGCCAGCAGAAGCCCATTCACTTATTGGCTCCATTGAGGCAGAAGGTATCAAAGCTGACATTGCCATTGTTGATTGACTTGACACTCTTGAGGACATAGGTTGATGAAAATGTTCATTACCTTGAACACTTCCATGCAATGTAGATGGTGCCGGTGGTGGTAGACCGCCAACAACACGATGTGCAGTACTATCAAAAAAGTTGAGCAATTTGCCAACTAATTTTCCAGGAGCCAAATTTGTTGTATATCCACCCTGCCAAAAAGAGTGTTCATTGAGAGGGATAGTCATAATTCCCCAAGAACAATGAAAATGCATGTTATAGAAGGAAAAGGAACCTGTTGGTGGGCTCTAATCCTCTCATCAAGAGATAAAACTAATTGCTTCCATGTTTCAACTTCAGGTGCTCTACCAGTTTTCAGAGACTTCAGTATGGCTTGACAGTACCTGAACAAACCAATTTGTGTTATGAGAATACGCTCAGTTAAGAACTTCATATGGAATCAACAAAAGAAAGCTTTTGAGGAAGAAAAAAAGCTAATGGACTTACTTCAACGAGTCCGATACTTTTCCTATTTCAGCTAGCATGTGTGCATAGATGAGTTTATACGGTTGGAATGGTAGCAAGATAAACTGGGAGTTCCCAAGCACCTTTGAGTACTCATATAACTCGGTCCTCTATAATGCCCATTAGGTAAGATTCAGTAGAAACTCTTAAAAAGGAACCCTTATTTTATTAATAAATAACAGAAGTGTAATTTGCATTAGAGAGATACTAGGCTGATGACTTCAATGCTGGCTTTAGTCACTAGAGTAAGACAAATCACAAGACCATAATTTACAAGTTAAATTACTCCAAAATTATCCTAGGACATTAGAAACAACCAACGAGGCATTCAAATATGAAGGGCAACAGTATGGATATAATTAGAGAGGAAGAGAGAGTGCGCTAGGTTCACCAAGTTGTTGGATAATGGGTGATAGCCATACCAATAGCCTCCCATTTTTCAGAAACTTACACATGAAACATGCACATACTTGGATATACTCGTATCATGCCAACAACTAGCTGCCTCTCTCTCTTTCATGTAGTTATGACTTACATTAACTAATAACTGAATTTTATTTCACAAAGAACGTGAATCATTGAAAATGTACTGGGCTTGAGGTTCAGCAAAACTAACAAGTTGAAATTGCAGTAACAGCATGAATTGTTAAGATATTTGCAGATAAGCTGAACGGGAATGCAAAATCAGAAAGCACCTGAATAGCCTCTGGGCTAGTATAAGTTCGAGGAAATTTCCAATGATCTGCTCCAATCAGGCAGAGTCTTGCACTGTCAGAGTATGATTCAAAGTTTGCTTCTGCAACTAAATAGCAGATGTGTGCAGCAGCAATCTAAAACATATTACTTGCATCAGACTAGGATAAACAAAGCTTTAAAGAAATTTAGAAAAAAATAGATGTTAGATATGCCACCTCATTTCTTTCCTTCCAAAGGCAATCTCCAAGATGAATAATAACTAGCTCATCATCTTTCGTTCTGTTAGCAGTTATAACAGCCAGATTCTCCTCCCAGTCATCAAGCATAACATTAGCAGCAAACTGTTGAGAAAAGGGTGAGCATCCTAAGACAAAAGTTTCTAGGATGATGCATTGGAGACATCAAGACCACCAAGTTAAAATAGTAAGGTAATAATTAATTACATTTTATTTCCCTTCTACTCCTTTATTTCACCACATGTACTTGTTTTTCAGTATTGTGTTAAAGCTTTTATTCCTTTTTTTTTTTTTTTGTAGTAACTCTAAGTAAAAGATATAACAAAATAAGTACGTTCAAGCCTCAACAATATCTCACCTGAGCAGGCTGGTGAGGCATATTTGCAACACCTGAAAGACTACTATCAGTGGTATCTGTAGAGAAGACTTCAGCTGGTTTTCCAGCAATTAGAAGGCATAAAGTCCGCAAAGGTGATCCTGCAACCAGCTGCTGGAGTGCCATTTGCTTGACAGTCTCAACATAGAACTGAATCGCACGGAGAAAGCCAGCCCCACCCAAGAGCAGAGAATATAACAAAAGAGAGTGTAAGCTTCAAGACAATCATAACAGCATATCACATATAAACAACTGGATAAAGTCAACAATACTGTTATGGACAACAAACCTGATCGCCAAGTTGTGAAGCAAGGACAAGCGCAGGTCCCCACAATTGACCTTCTTTTGCACATTGTAGAGCCTCTTTCTTTCTTCCCGAAACAAGAATGTTTTGCACCTCGGAAGCAGTTGCCTGAAGGATTTACCAAATTTGTAACATTGTAAAATGGAAAGGGGAAGAGAAAAATGATAGGAAAAAGAGAACTTAATCCAAACCCGTATTTGTCCTTCAGAAGGTATTGTCCGCAAGCAGTGGCTAACAACACCATAGTCACCAACTTGAGCACCACCCCTCTTTGTAGAAGAAAAAAGTTTAGCAACAGCAGATTCTGGATTATCATTCTCCTATGGAAAAACACGAACCCAAAACATACCCAGATGCATTATTAGTAACATCATCATGTGAATTTTACAAATCATATTTGCCATGTATTATTTAAAAGGTTTACCTGATCGCAAGAAAAAAAAGTAAGACTTTCAATCCAAAACAGAATTTTCACAATAAGCATTACATCGAATTTTTTTAGTGAATCTAGGTATATGACAGTTGACACAAGTCAATCCAGCATTTCCTTTTAGGTTACATGTTTCCCTTGTGCTTCCCAAAACTCCGTGACCATAAAATATCTTATTTACAGCCCATTTACTGCCAGGGAAATTTATAATTAAAATAAAATTATGAGAATTAATGGCGTGTTGGGAGTCCTTAATACATCTCCGATCAAAATGCACGGCTATTGAGCTGCATCACAGAGGAAAAGGAGGAGAAAGGTGGGAAGGGATATGGGAATTGGGAATTGGGGAACCAGAAAGCCCAGTAATTTCAAGATTGTCATAGAGGCTCACAAGTAAATAAATGATGGTAAAAGCAATAACTCATAGGTCCATAAGCAATTGTGTACATATAGAATAACTTATATCCAACACAAATAAAATGACAAACAATATCAGCTAACAAACACAAAACGACTTGAGAGGAGAATGTGTGTACCTTCAGTACGGCGTCAGAACCAAAAGGAGAACGCAGTTTTCCATAGTGTTGGCACGCTATCTTAAGCAAAGAAAGCAGCAATTTTAATACTTCTCCCTTCCTATAGTCCATGTGTGATTCACAGTTTGCAATTCTCTCATCTATCCACTTACTCAAGTCCTTAGTTCCGACATTTCCACCAACCAGTGGACCAGGAAATGACTGTTGGAACAAAGCATGAAAATAGCTACAAGAATCCATTCCCCTACTTGAAGCATCAGCGTTCCCTATAACTTCTATCAAGTTCAGAACAGAAACGGAGCCTCCCATAAGATCCTTCAAGTGCAAAAAAAAAAAAAAAAAACCCACAAAAGATAATGCTTGGTCAGCCCACATGAAGTGAAAATGCAATACATAAAAGCCTCATTTATAAATAAAAGACATCTACCGACATTTAAAACTTTGAAACAAGCTTTTCTTTTCTTGCCACATTAATGTTGAAGAGAAAGGGAGATAGAAGAAGACGTAATAAAACTGCATGGAGGGAATTACAAGGACTAACCTGGCTTCCATGTGATGAGTTTCTAACATTACTACTGTCCTTCATTACAATGAGCTTCCCACCAAACCCAAAAGTTACTAGGGCATGTGGAGGACGACCAGCAGATGATCTTCCTACATTTGGAGCACCAGGAAACTGATTGCTACTCTTAATTGACTGTTGGGCAAAATTTACAGATTTGTGACTGCCATAGTAGTCATTTGAGAATAGCGTTTGTTCATTAAGCTTTGAATTTGCTTGATTAAATGGCTGACTTAAGTTTCTATCAAGGCTACAGTTCTGTAACCCAACACCCCCGTTTGTCCCAGCGTGACTAGATTTATTGTGCGAGGGAACAGCTCCAAAGGAATTAAAAGACTTCTGCTGATCACTGTTTGCAGAAAAGTTTGAGCTGTAAGAATGGTCTGAGTACTGGTTTCCCTCAAAGGTTGTGTGAGCTGAAGTCTGAGTCATGGCTTCAGCTTGCCATAAGTTTGAAGTCGGCTGATTGCTATTGCTGCATGACTCGACCCAGCTGCTAGGTTGATTGTGGGATTCGCTGCTACCAATATTTTGCGACCCATAATCGTTAGCTTGCCTATACTCACCATATAAATTATTATCACTATGAGAATAAAAACTACTCGAGTTAAAGCCATTTTGATTCTGTTGACTCCGGTCTTGAGCAGTAGATTGAACAGATGAATTGTAACTATCCAATGTGCGCCATTCTTGGACAATTTGATCATAATACCAACCAGGGTATTGAGGATCAAATACTATATGTTCAGGGTAACCATTGTTTTCTTGAGAGATCTGATTCCAATTAGACACGTTATCACTTGTGCTGTTGGTCTCAGTTGCAGTCCCCACAACAGAGTTAAGGCTTTGCTGCATATAGGAAACCTCTGATTTAACATCAGAAACTGCAGTCGACTCACTGACCACTTCAGCTCCAAAGCCACCATGAGCATTTGTTGCCACATCAAAAGCCTCAGCACCCACTTGATACCACTGCCCTGTGTTGGAATCGTACTTCCATCCTGGATAGAGACTTTCCCAATACTCGGTACTATTTGGATCCTTCCCATTTGTATTTTGATCGACAGATCCTCCATAAGCTTCACCACCTTGACAATCTGCGTGATTAATCAACTCATTCAAACTCTCAGGTTTATGCTCCTCGTTACCATAATTTGTTTTTGCTTCAGCTGTCAAATTCTCGCCCATATTACTGGGAAAATCAGTAGAATCACATCCTAGTTCACTGAAAAAATCAGAGTATGACCCAAATCCACGATCCCCTTTCTGCGCAGAATCGGCATAAAACGAATTCCACCCAATCACCTTAACCCCCGAACCGCCTAATCCATTACTAGTGCCAGCTGTCAAATCTGAAGCCAATTTGGATCCTTCCCCATCATTACTTGACTCAATTGTGTTATCTAACCCGATTGAGTTTGAAGGTAACGATGATCTTCTCTCTTCTGCAGTAAAACCCTCAACACGCTTTTCGTTCTTAGCTTCAGACCAACCTCTCCCTCCTGAATCCTCGTCTACAGAAGCAACATCAGCCATAGTCAGATTGGAAAACGGCTTGTCATCATCGGAATCGTTTCCCTCATTGAACTTGGAGCCCGATTCTGAGAGCCCAAAATCATCGTCCACCAATTTATCGAAGAAGTCCTCGTCAGTTTGATCCTCCACCTGAAATGGAGGCGGACAGGAAGCCATCGACCAAAGTCTGATCACTCTAAATATTACCCCTGGATTGAATCAAAATCTCCGCCCAAACACCGTCTGTTTCTCCTTGACTTATATTTACTGTAATCCAAGACTTAGCAAATCGAGCTTCAATTTAACAAACCAAAACTCTCGAGATCCAGAATCAAACCCACGGAATGGGCCATCCTAAGCACTTTGAATAGCTCAATCCTAAAACACAGACATAGAATCCGGAAAATCGAGATCTAGGGTTTCTGCATATCTGGAAACACAATTCGAGTAAAAATGGTACCGAAAAACAAAAACAAAAACAAAAATTGAAAATTTATTTGCTTGATTTCAACGCATTGCGTTATTAAAGAAAAGTTGTGTATATAGCTAAATTACCATACGGGGCGATTCTCAAATAAAATCGAAAAGAGAGAGTGTGAGTGAAAGCGAGGGAGAGAGAGTAAGAACAGAGAATAACCCACGATTTCCCACCACGTACCCACCAATGAGGTATTATTTATTGTTATTAAGAGTATTTTTATTAATTATTTTATTTATTAAATATTAAAAAATTATATTAATTTTATATTAAATTTTATTTTATTTTATTTTATTTTAAAAATAATAACTAATTTTTCTACACCAAAACGTTCCTCAAATTTTTTCTATCACTTAATTTTTAGTGTTTTTTTTTTTTCAGTTATCATTTATTACTTATTACCCTCTAAATTATGATCGTGTAAACGAGGACTTTAGTTCATTTTTTTAGTTGAACGGTGTTGATTTTTTTTTTTTTTAAAGAAATATTTTTATTTTTCTTTAAATAATAAAATTATTTATTTAAAAAAAAAATGACATGTGGTCTGTAATGTGGTGTTCTCTTTCTACTATACTAGTAGGGGAGTGACTGGCCAGGCCCATAAATGCACCTAGCTGGGAAGATCTGAAAGGAACTTCATAGTCAGAACTTTGTTCAACAATGTCGGCTAGTTATTTTTACATGTTACAATTTAAAACGGCGCTGATGGCGCATCATATGATTACTTATCTCGTAATGCTAGATTTTTCTTTTTCAGAAACATATCGTATATATTAGGGCGGTCCCATTCGATCTAATTAAATTAAATGGAATATATTATTTAAATTAAATTATTGTATAATAAAATTATTAAAATAAAATAATTTAATTTAATTTAATTTAATTTAATTAATAATTTTTTAAAAAAAATTCAAATTTATTAAAATTTTAAAAAAAAAAAAAATATTTAAATCTAAACAAATTAATTAATATATACTACAAATATAAATCATATTACATCTTACATAAATCATATAAATATCCTAAAAATAATCATAAAATTAATTATAATATAGAACTAAATATTTTCACAAATTCTACAACAAAATACAATAATAATTAATCTATAAATAATATATTAAAAATAACTTAAGTAGTTAAGGTTGCATATTTTGATTATGAGAATATATATAATTAATATATATATTTTAGTTTTTTTTTAAGAATAACATATTAAAAATAATTTAAAAATAATTATAAGTAACAGTCTGGTCTGATTTGAATTAAAAATTCGTATAATCAAATTGAAAAACGGTTTGAATAAATAAAACTAAACCGAACCGTTTAATTTACAAAACTGTTTGGTTCGATCCGATTCGATCCAATTTTTTTATTTTAATTGTCCGATTTTTGGACACCCTAGTATATACTCTTCAATTTTTCAATGTATTATATAAATTTAATTTTTTTTTATAAAATTAAAAATAATTTTTTAAATATATATATTAAAAAATTAGATAATAATATTATTAAAAAAATTAGTTTATTAAAATTATTAAAATAATAATAAATAATTTAATTTTATAAATTTAATTATATAACTAAAATTTAATAATACAAATAAAATTTTAATATTAATTTTATAAAAATACTAGCACTTATATGATCGCCTAAACAATGGTACTTATATATTCTACTTTTATAATTTATTAGACCGCTATCATTTATTTTTACCTCTTTTGAATTTTTTATATAACCATATCATATTTACGTAATAAATTTAATTAATTTTTATTAATAAATATAATTATATTATTATTTTATATGTTTAATTTTATATTTAATTAATAAATAATGCATTAATTATTACAATAATAATTTGGTATAATATTATTCTAAACAAAATATGCATCAGTAACGCTAGTAACTTATTTTACATGTAGTTTATTAAAATATTATAAATAACTAATATTTATTTATTTAAGTGGCATTGTTATTTTTATTTGTAAATAACATTGCTATTATTATCTTAAAAAATTAAGCGTATAATTTTAAAATGCCATAAATAAATTATATTATTACTAAAAGATTAGGGATAATAGTAATTATTATAGCAATTTTTTTTTTTATAACTTATTATGCCTAATTTATATTTTAATAGATATTATATATTTAAAGAGTTATGGTATGTGTATTATTACTTAAAAAATTAATTAATTTAATAATTTTTCAAATAATTATGATATATTGTAAATGTACAAATATATGTATAATTAGTAGTCATCTATCATGAATTCGAAGATAAAACAGTCGTAATTGTGCATAAAAATTCATCTGACGACATTCTGAAGTACTAGTTATTATTAATATTCTCGTAATAAGGCATTGATTCAAATGAATAAAACATAACGGACATTACCCTGTCTTCCTCAAAAAAGTTTTCTTTTATATATATATATATATATATATATATATATATATATATATATTTGTGTACTTCTGCTTAACTAATGCTTGTTTTTTTTTTTTTCATGCTTAGTTTGTTATCCATTTTGTTGTGTAATTTTATTTAAGTAATATTTTTATAATTATTAATATAAGTTTCTTTAATTTTTTATTAAAAAAAATTTAATTTATTTAATTTAATAATTTTTAATTTGGGTATGAAAGATATTTTTTCATTAAATTACATGTATATGTCACATGTATTATATTTAGAATTATTTTTATATCAAAATACATGTAACATGCATATATTATTTTAATGAAAAAATTGATATTTTTAAAAAAAATTATTTTTCAATTATAACTACAACTTAAATTAACGACTAAATGAACCTAAATTTAATAATTAAAGGGAAATAAATAACCCAAAATTCATTAATAACTATGTTCTAGCAACAACAAAAATTAAAGACTAATATATTATAATAATACATAAAATTAATAAAAATATATAAATAACAAAATTTATATTAAATTATTATATATTTTATAATAAAATTAATTTTATAAAATTATTCCTATTTTACTCACATTTATAAAATTTATTTTTTGTAAAATATATGCATTAAATTTCTACCGGATCAGGAATTAATTACTCGATTTAGACCGATTATATGATATATTAGCTTTTTAACTTATGTAACTAAACGGCAAAGTTTTGACAATACAAATTTTACGGCTTTGTCCTTAGGTCATTTACATCGTTTTGTTATTCCCTCAGCTTCCTTAATTTCGCAGAAATTGAAGCTTTTTATTGAAGCTTTGTTTTATTGGCTGTCGACCAATTTGTCCTTTTCCATTTACTGATAATTTTTCATTTTTTGTTTCTGTAAATATTTTCGAGTGGGGTACTGGTTGTCGTTTGAGTTTTTAAAGCTCTGTTCTGTCAGTCACTAACAAATGGAGTTTTCCTTGATATTGCATCTTCTGTTCCTTGATATGTCATGAAGTTACTAATAGCAACTCTATAATTTATTTGAAAAAATGTGGATATTTATTTGCAATATCACTTGGGTTTTGTTCTCAAACTTTCAACTATGTCTGCAATCACCCACTGGAAGAAGAAGAAGAACAGCTTATGGAATTTGTACATTTACATTTTGTATGTACATATTACATACAAAATGTGAATGTACAGGTTACATATAAATTTGTATGTACAGGTTACATACAAATGTCCATAATCACAGTCCCTACTCTAATCTGCACCTTTTTCTTCGCAATTAAATGCCCACCTTCTTCTTCGCAATTACCTATATAGCAAAGATATGTTAAAAATTACTTGAATCTGATTAACAGTTTTTGTGCTGAAACTTAAAGATAAGATGTACATACAAAAATGTAAGGTGTACATACAAAAATATAAGGTGTACATACAATAAAAATATATTATAAAATGACAAAATTTTAAGAAATTGGTATCAGAGTCATAAATATAAAATATAAAAATAAAAATAAATTAATAATTAAATTAAAATCATCTGAAGTATATACAAAAATTTTCAAAAAATATTATAAGCTTTACATACTTATAAATTAAAGAAATGAACAAAAAAGATATTTTGGTAAAAATTATATTTAATACTTAATTGAAACCCACCGTTTTAATCTAAAAAAGTGCTATTTAAAAAAAATTGATATTTTTTACCGTATGTTTACTATTTGAGTAAATCACTCCCGGATCAGGTCCTTAACTCCAGAAGGAAAAAAAATTACAAAATATCTTTTATGGCCCATGTTCCACTTGGATTGGACCTGGACTACATAATATATTGGACCTCAATCAACTCGTGAGATGTCTTGAAGCTATAGGATTTGCATCCTCTTTTTATGTTCTATTGTTTTTAATACCTATCAATGAAAAATTTAACATGATTGGAAAAAAAAAAAAAATATATATATATATTATATATATATATATATAATAATGGATTTGAAATTTGTTTAATACCACAAAAGATAACTCTCCGATATAATTAACAAAGCAAAAAAAAAAAAAAAAAAAAAGAAGAGAAAATTATCATACCTACCCACTTTTTAACAAGAATTATTATTTTGATTTGTTAAGCCTTTGAGCTGGATTTGAAATTTGTTTCTTGAAGTTTTTATTTTAAATGTAATCTCCTGATTTCATTATTGTTTCTTAAAGTTTAATAAATATTATTTTCATAAAGAAACAAGAAGGTGGTTTGTTTACTTGCACGTTCAATTTTTGTCCATATCCATATATAGTTAAATGTACAACAGTATAGTATATACTGGTAAAAATGTACAATTGAATAAAATTAGCAGACATCTATAAAAAAAAAAAAAATTATACATTTTGTAAAAACGATGATATATAAATGGAGACAACTAAAAACAATAATCAACAAAATAAGTAGGACTCCTCATTAATTGAATGCTGGGGTTGTTAGATGGTCAGATCATAAGCATCTATTCACATTTCAGACTCCGAGTACTTCTACTAAAGTGGATTATTCATTCATACAATGGCTTTACTTAAGATTCAAGTTTTTCTGAGATCTTTCAAAAATTAGCCGCATAAAAATTGTAGCATTTTTTCAACGGGATGCAATTTAACGACATAAATGCTATTTGGACCTGTTAAAAGTATGAGTTTGAGTCCCACATACTATGAGTCAAAAAAAAAAAAAAAAATTTGTAGCATTTTAATGCATGTTGATAACTTATATAAAAAGAGAACGACTAAGGACAGTAGTTCAGATGTAAGAAAATTCTCACTTACGAGCAAGAAAAAAAAAAAGAGAGTACTTAATCAAAACAACTAGTTGTTCACAATTGCCCAATTTGGCCCTCTAACTCATAAAACTAAATGGCCTATATATGATATATCCAATGGCAGCAAACTATCTCAATCGATCTAAGTGCGTGTCAAATAGAACCTGTTATGTCACAATTCACAAGCATAATAAAGTCTTAGGTACCATCAAATGTCAAATGTCAAAAGGTTAGGTGGCTTTTTAAGAGGTTGCCAAGCAGATCAACCTATATAGTTTTGTCATCTATCATCATGCCTTTAGTTTATGATGTGTTTCTTTAGATAGAGTTGTAATAAAAAAAATCTACAAATCTACAATTAGTTAATGCATTAGTTCACTCTTCTCCATGTATCTCTAGTATAATGAATATGACTTTTTATGTCTTATTATCTATTTGGTTCAAAGGGTTGAAACATTGAAAATATATGAATGACTGTTCTTGTGCTCTTTTAGATTATTTTTTTTCACATCAAACACACATTTGAATTTCGAAAGCTAGGAGAGGAAAGCATGTGTATCACATAAGCATACAAGTGTGCACATGATGAGAGCAATATATAGTACTCTTACTAGTTGTAGGTGAGATAATCTCTTGTTCAGTTGTGTGTTGTGTGTGACCTTAGATAAAATGGGGCACCAAATAATGATGTTTAATGTCGGCGTGAAACAAGGTCAAACTCAAACCTAACAAAAATTAAATTTTGGGGAAGTAAACTAAATAAAAAAGCACTACTACTCAATTGTGAAAGATGATGAAATCGTGATGGCCAGCCTCGCTCATAGTAGATAGTTAATTACTGACTTTTCTGAATATATAAGTTTGGTATATAGTTGTTAAGCATGTAAGAACGTTCATTCATATAAAAGACACGTAAACCAAGCTGCTTTAACTTTATATATATACAACATATACTTGAGATTTCAAATATAAATGGATTGCAATATATCCAAGTCTTAATTAGGAAATAATTTAATTCAAATCTCCAACTCCCATTTGATAAAAAATTATCAAACCCTCAAATATATGGTCAACAATTAAGATATAATATTGATTATATTTATTTAATTTAAAAAATAATTCATACCGTATATCATATATCGTAAAAAATTAAACAACATATGTTATTTTAACATGTTGTTTTAACATCGAACCAACTTATGTTTCAAATTAAATATTTTATTAAAAAAAGAAAAAAAAAACAAATGTTTAACAATAATTGTAAAAAATATATATGTTTTTTTTTATACGAAAAAAACTTTGGAAAAGAAAAACAGAAAAACCAGAAATGGATGGCTAAAAACGAAATATGGTAGGGAAAAAAATATTACTGTATATTTCCGCTCTCAAGTAAAGCTGGATTAAACAAAGCATTTGCTCTTGTACATTTGCCTTCGAGTGAAAGCCAAGAAATGCGATGCCCAGAGATTTTACTGCACTTTCAGTTAGCGCACAACAGCATATTTCTTTATATCTGAAAAGCTAATTTCTAATATCTGAATTACTAAGATCTAGGAAGTAGGAACCCACCAAAGAAACGACAATAAACGTAATAGTCTTCTCTAAAATGACTAATCATGGTTTGGTGGAATGTATAGCCTTATATTCTTGCTGCTAAAGCACGCTTCTATCAAGTCATTTTACACAATCAAACTTAAAATTGTTTTCCAAATACTATATCAGATTTTTTTTTTGGAAACAAAATCAATATATAACCACGAGTTACACGAAATTTAAACTGTACTTAGAGTTGGTCATATTTTACAATATAACACTTTCAATTCATTCACACACGCTCAGGAAATGGAGTCACATGAGTCTGCAATTACTCATGTTGTAATTAAGTTAAAAGTGCATTATACTTATAAAGATTTTTTTTTTTTTTTTTTTTTGTAAATGCAGTGAACAAGGAAAACATAGCAAGATCGTTTTTGTTTACTCGAGTTTTTCTCACTTCAATATCTACCAAATAGTAGTCATATACTATATTTTATTGTTATAGATTATCCCTCTATAGGTGCAGCTTTATCTGCTAAAAAATAGGCGGCCACTTTAACACCCAAAAGCTTATTGAAACAGAAAAGATTAAAACGAAATTGAAATTCTAAATATCTTTCTTTTATAGACAAGTTTATTGAAAGAATCAAGAAAAATGTTATGCACCTAAAGTTTGTGATATATGATATAGTATAATATTATTAATAAATATAATTAAATTATAATAGATAAAAAAATTATCACCTTAATTGAAATTGTGATGATTAGTGCTTGATTAGTTAGTTTGTAGAAGGATAATGGATGATTGAATGTAAGCATCTTGAAAAGATCTGTCTTTGACTACTGACTACTTACTATTCAAGACTAAAGTAACACACGTACATTTCTTTTTTCCTTTCTAAATTATGTCCTTGTATCAGTTATTTGAAGGGGGAAGTAAAGGGAGAGCAGCTACCTGACACAGTGATATATGCATGCGATTACGGATTTTACTTTTGGAGTACTTTGATTTTGTATAATCAAATTGATTGGTTATATATGGTGTGTTAGAGAAAAATGAAGTATATTAAAAATGATATTAATATAATGTTAATAAGAAAATGAATTTTAAACTTATTTTGGACTTCTGTATTGTTGCAATTTATCAATTGCCCAAGTCAAATAAGATTGAGAATCGTGTCTGCGTTTGACATTGCATTTGGCCAAAATTGCAACACATTCACCGAAGAGGAGAAAAGAAGAAGAAAAAAACAGATTGTAAAAGAACAATTTGTGTAAAAAATATTAGAAACATGATTTTGATTCCATCAGAAGGTGATAAGAAGATTACTTAAGAGAAAGATCGAATGCACTTATAATTTAGAATGCTTAAGTAAGCTAGTACAAAAATTGTCAATTTTTGTTAATAATTATTACTTACATTTTATAAACTTCAATCCCATAATTATATATATATATATATATATATATACCTAACTGTATTATAACTGTCCGACCTCGATGAATGAGTGAATATTTTTCCTATTAGAAACGTGAAGGTATTACTAAAAAAAACTTGAAACCAATAGGTACAAAAAGTAGCGAGCAGCACATAGAAATAACTATTTTTTCATTCATTTCAATACAATTTGAATTTAATTTAAATTCATTTAAAATAATTTATATTTGTGCGAATGAAATCTTTTCAAATCAAATTAGTTTAAATTAAGCCTGAAATTATTTATGAATTATTGTCGATGTCATAAATAAAATATAATATATATAACATTTAAATTTTAATTAGGTGTATTTTTAACAAAATTTATTATTTATAATCAGATTTAATGTAATTACAATAATAAAAAATATGTTTTGACATTTAATAAATTATTATAGAGTTATAATTTATATTTTTTTAAGTTAAAATAATAATTTAATATAATTATAGTGTATATAATATTTAAACATAACATACTATAAAATTTAATATGCATTTACTTATAATTTTAATAGTGATTCAATATAGATCGAATTGTAGCCAATTATAAAATCTGTTAATTGAAATTTAAATGATCATATATTTTTTAATTTAAATTAAATTTAACAATACCATCTAAATTAAATATAAAAGATTGAATTAAAATTTTTAATTTAAGAATTATTTGTTAATTGTTAAAGAAGTTAATACGTGTTTCAATAAAGTAACAGATTTGCCATAGGCAGCTTAGAAAACGAGCAATGACCGATGACCAATGAATAAAACATTTATCATTAAACAACAAAGATGTAAAAACAAAGGAATTCGGGCACTGAATAATGAACAAAGACGTTAAAGTAATAAAGGGACGAGGACTGTGACAAAACATTTTTCTTGGCATAATTTGGCTTTTGTCAAAGTAAATAAATGTCATGTAAATAGAATAAATATAAATTAGATTATCTAGATTTATAATTAGAATAATTCATATTTTACATTTTTCACGCATTTGTTTCTTTCCTATTTATTGGCTGAGGAAACGAAGGAAAGTTGATTAGCTAGCTAGCTTACCTGTTAGCTTACTACTTAGACACGTTTCTAATCTTTATTAACACAGTACAATTAATACCCACAAGCACAGTTTCAACCAAAAATACATTTTGCCATATGGATACATAATTTAATTGGGTAAGGGATTGGCTTTGTTAATAAAAATATTAACAAATTATTTTTTTATTATATATTTAATTAATAGGCTTTTGTTAATAAAAAAATTTACAATTACTTTTTATTACATATTTTTAATTTTATATTTAATTAATAATTAATATATTATTCGATAAATATTATAATTTAATGCACCTCCAATTTGAACAGATTTTATGAAGCGAGAGATCACGTGGAAAAAATTAGGCGTCCCATAAATCACTCTCTAAAAAAGGGAAGAAAAAAAAATGTCGATCTTACTTTAAATTATAACTTTGTTTCTAGGAGAAAAAATTTAAATACCCCTAGTAAATTCTTGTTGACATGTAACACTGTATATTATTTTTCTGGAAATTCTTTAAAACTATTTAGAACAGATGAAGCATATATTCATTCATTTAGTCTGACTCTTCGATGAGAATAACAATTAGAAAAAATACTAAAATTTTCATAATTTTTGTCATATTAATTTTATAATTATTAAGTTCGTACTAAAGGTTTAAATTAAATCTATTTTTGAAAATTTTTTATAGTTGATGTAGTAAAAAAATTTTGGGAACCACCGAGTATGTTTTTTTTTTTTTTTTCTCAAGTAATGTTATTATAATATTTTTTCGAAAATTACAAGATATTTGATATTTAATATTATAATTATGAAAGTAAAACCGAACTGCTGCTAATCTTCCAATAACAATCAGGCATCTCTTTTTGTTTTGATAGTTTGTTAGTTCGATGGCAGATATAATTTTTATACTCAGAAATTTAAGGGATTGTGATCTTCATAGTTCATCTTTAAAATATACATACCAGTACTTTTCCCAGGGTTATTATCGTTTTTACATTTTATAGTTTACCCCATGCTTCAAGCTAAAACCACTCAAACAGTGAAACAGACAATGAAAGAAAGCATTGAAAAATAAAAAGAAAAAGAAGTGATTTTAAAATCTTGAAGACAGAGAGAGGGAAGAATATAGCTGAAGCAGAAGCACAAGTACAAGCAGAGCATATTAACAGGAATTAGTACTTTGTACCATCACAATTCAGAACTCCGAAGCTACATACTATTTGGAGCATAAACAATCCATATATGCTTCTAACAAAAATATGTGTTATCATTTGAGCATTAAATTTCGAAAATGTTTTTGCTAAAGCACTTAACTTGAATTAAATAACTAATAAATTGTTCACTAAATACATTACTTAATTTTCAGTGAAATTCTAAGCAAGGAACAGAGCAGAGCAGCAAGTTGCTACATTGAACTGACAAAAGCAGTAGCCATCAATGAACCCATAATACAAAAGGCTTGAAGAGCATTAATCGTTAAATCACAACGAATGATAAAAAATAATAATAATAATAAAGTTAGAAACCCATCTGACCCAATTCCTCAAGTCAATGGAAGAATCCACAGATCTCACGCGAACTTCATTCATTTAAGCATCAGATAGTACACTAAAATCATCTTCTTCAAATGGAGCTGGCAAGTTAAGATCTATCAAACCTTCTTCTCTCAACTTCTCTGAATTGATAGCTGTAGTTGTTTTTGTTGCTGAATTAATACTACTACTCAACATATGAGATCTCTTGTGTCCACCAAGAGCTTGACCAGAACCAAACACTTTGTAACAGTATGGGCATTCAAAAATCTTATCATTACCTGCATTCTTAGGTTCTGCTTCATTTGTGTAACAAATCTTCTTGTGCCCACATAAAGCTTGATAAGATCGAAACGCTTTGTTACATATTTCACACTTGTGCTTTGCACCAACTTTCTTCTTCAACTTGATCTCATCTAATTCATTAATCTCATGATTAATTGATCTTACTGTTTCTTTGTTTTGTACTAATTGATCTTGCTCCTCATTGTTTCTCATCCACGCATCCCTTGAAAGCATAACAAGACACATAGCAACATTTTCTTCAGGGAAGGTATCAGAAATAGAGCTCACTGGTTCTGGCTCAGCGAAAGACTCAACCGAAATGTGTATACTGAACTTGGGTTTCTTCAATTCTTCCAAATTCTGCTTCCGAATCTCTGTAAAAATCGGTCTTCGATTCCTTTTGGATCGTCTACGAGTTGGGTTCCTTGATTCGGTCTCGCTTTCTCTATCCTGAATGATGACAGAACTAGCATCCACTGCAAAAGAGAACTTAGGATCTGCAAGCCTGTAACTTTTCTTGGGATTCTCTCTTAACCCATAAACCAAAGCCTTTTGTTCATCTTCTTCTGCTACTGGTTCGTCATCTTTTTTCTCTTCATACTTGTTCTTGTGTTCTAGTTCCTCACCGGAAGAAGAAGATGAAGACGAGGCTGACCCGGAACGGTCAACGAATTGCTGGGTCTTTGGAGGAAGAGGATGGGTGGCCAAGTGAGCCTTCATGTGACCACCCAAAGCTCTCCCATTAGCAAAAGTTCTGGAACAGAGCTTGCATTTGTGCCTCTCCATTAGTCCAGAGAAACAAAATAGTGCAAAGCAGAGCAAAGCAAAGATCAAATCTTTAAGGGGTTCTCTGTTCTCTCTTTTGCTTTCTCTTTCTATCTCTCTAAAAAGCTTGCCTCTTGGGAAGTATAGAGAGATTGGGAACTTTAAAGGAGTAGGTGACAAGCATTCCTCCACCAAAAGACACACAGAGCCCCAAAATACAATTTTTATGATAATATATAAAAAAAAAACGTAACTAATTGTAAAATATTACAGAAATTATATTAGTCATGTTAATTTTATTTTTTTTTAAATACTGCCATTACAATTTAATCGAGTATAAATGGTCTTGAATGAAGAAAGAGGAACAAGCAACATGCAAACATTGTTCTTTCCGGTAATAAACTTTTCTCTTTTACCACTTTTGGACGTCACTATGTTGCCAGTCAGGCAATTAAACTACTTATTAATTAATTCATTCATTATATTATATACTTTTGAGGGATATACAGTGATACCCGTTGTTAAGAACATCATGGATTTGTTATTTCAAGAGCGGTGGAAATTGAATCAAAAATCCAAAACACGAATACCCTGACTTTGTTGGGGCAAAAAAAGTCCAAAACACGAACATAATAGATTCAACACGAATTATAATTTTTATGCTTATAAAAATACAAAATCTTCTTATTAGTTTATTTTTTATAATATTGAAAATAAATTTAATTGTATGACTTGTTATATTTTTAACTAGTGTACGTAAATTAATTCAAAGGTAATTGAAGAATATTTGTAGCCGCAAAACATAAAAATAAACCTTAAAATATTTTTTTTAAATCAACCTTTTTATTAGTTGATAAAAATTTATTAATGATATTAAAATATTTTTTGTGCCGAATATAAAAAATAAATGATAAAAATTAAATTAATAAATACATATGTAAAAGTTAATTTTTTTTTTGTGTATTTATTTAACGAATAATTAAATTTATTTTGATTCTGATAGAATATAATTAAGAATTTTGATACTTTAAAATAAAATAAAACATTTAAAATTTTCTATAAAATTAAACATTTATATCTGAAATCTGAATAAAGCAAACATATAAATAATATAAGTTTTGAACTTTAAGAATAAGAAGATATATGTAAGAAAGAAGACGATGATGATATTTTTACAATGCTTATTTTTTTTTATTACATAATTTTAATTAATTGAGAAAAAAAATTAAAGACTGTTAAGAAACATGAATACATATATTGATTTAAGAAATGTAAAATTTTTGCTCTTTATATAATAAAATTAAAAGTGAACAATTATTCATCTTTTTTATTATTAATTAATAATATGTATATTATTTATTAATGATAAATTTATCTAATAATATTATTATTAAAGAGTAACTATTTATAAGTACAAAATAAATAATTAATGTATTATTTTTTAGCAAAAAAAATTACGTGTCAATATATTCATCTTGATAACGTTGAATGAAATTAATATCTTCTTAAATTTTTAATAATTATTTTTTAGAGTTTGTGGAGATGATTTAAGATAAATTTATTTTTAAAATTGTGACCCCTATTTAATTGAAGGCTTAAAACAATTTTATTGGCCTAACGAACGAGTCAACCCTCAACTAACTTAATAAATGAATCATAAAAAACAAAAACAAGAATAAAAAAATTTAAAATTGGAGGGTTAAAAATGTATAAATTTGGGTCTAAAAATTTGATTACTATACCCACAGTACAATTAACACCCTATTTCAAGGAGAAATTGATTATGTAATATGAGTCTTAATTTTAAAATGTTTGAGCGGCTTTCTTTATCTCTTTCATTTGGAATCTATATGCCATTTTGCGTGACTTGATCTAAATAAAAGAATTTTATATTTCACCGATTTTAATAAATAAATTTATCCCATTTAATAAAGTAGTTAGATGGACTACTTTCCCAAATTTAAATCATAATTCATGTATTGTTAATGTTTTTTTAGATATTCTTCTACGTTGCCAAAAGTTTTCTGAAAACTTTGGCCCTTCCCCCAAATCTATCCTTCGAACTCAATATAAAGACTATCCACGACCAAAATTGTGATATGATTGCGATTAAATTTTGAAGTTTTCCCCTAAATTTTAACAAATTATATTTCCTAATTGACAAAAATTAATACGTACTTATACATTTTTTTTTTTTTTTTTCCAGGAAATCAAAATGACTGATTTAAGACACGATGTTTTTTAGTAAAGCACATTTAAGGCCCGATTTTCTACGGGACTACTAGCTCAGCTGGCAATAGTGATTTTTCAAGCAATTTATTGTACTAAAAAGTATTATAATTAAAATATCAAGATTCTGTAACTTTATGCCGGTGCTATCATCTTCAAGTTTCAACTGTAACTATACGAATGAAGCTTTAGGTTTTAGCACGCCGGCTCACGTTTTTACCTGTATTATTACTCCCACGCGCCTTCAGTCTTGTGTCTTTCGAACGCATTGAATAATTTAAAAGAAATTAAAGATAAAGCAGAAACAGAGCAATTACATTACGTCTACTCGTCGTGTTTTACCCTTCTTAATTTTGCTTCTTTTATGCATTATTTAATATATAACAAGTGAAACAACGTAAATTGAAGAACTTATTCCATTACAACATCTGGTCGAACTAACAATACATTTGAAGAATCAATTTCACGCAAATTTTGTAGAGAACATCTCTTTTCAATTTCCTACGCTTTCCTAAATATTGTTTAATTTGTACAAAAAGAAAAGAAATGGAGTTAATATATATATAAATTTCATTTCATCAAGTTATGTTAAAGCAACTTCTTTCATAGTGTGGAGTTAGAGAGGATTTAAGGTTACAAAGTAAGATTATAAAATACAAACTAAGTTTTAGAGTAACAACTATAATTATTAGAACAACAAGTGGAGTAACGTAGACTTCATGATTGATAGCTAATGATATTCATTTTACTTATTCATGAAAAACCAATAAATTTCTTTTTAATTTTTTTTTTTTTTTATAAATAATACTTGTAATTTGAAATCTAACCTTATAAATTTGTTGACATTTAGACACAAATTTGTTGACAAATCTCTATGTAAAATTTTAATATATACCACAAATATAAAATAATTACAAATGACCTGGCAACTTATTTACTGGTTATAGTTTTCTTATATATGTTGTAATTTATATACTAATAAAACTGTTATTAATTCATTGTAAATTTGTAACGAGAAACATCAATCAATAAAATATTGAACCACAGAACCACTGAAATGAATTAATTCCCGAGCATGGTTATAGGAGTGATCCGCAATAACGGCAACGGTGTTGAGACTTGGGATGGACCAAGTCCAAGTCATGGGTATAATGTGATAGGGTGGTCACACATTCACACACAGTTGTAGAATGTGCCAAACTGCCGATGTTATACACCTCACTCAAAAACAGATTTCAAATATTACATTTACAAATATGTCCTGTCTTCTTCATTTGGCTTTTGACCTAACAGCTCTGCAATTAAGCAGCGTGACTGAGCCAATTAACACATGTTTTCTTTCCCTTAAAATTGTTTTTTTTTTTTGCTGCAATAAATTTTCCTTACTGAACAGATCTGCTTCTGGTATTGCAGGTACCATTTTAAAGCGCAATACCCAACAAGCATGACACTGCTCACTGTACTTGATGCTTCAATGCTCCATCTTCCCCACCTAGTTATTGTATTTTTTTTTTTTGTTTTTTTGGAATCTTGTTAATATATTGAATTACAAATACATAAAGAGAAAAACTTTGTTGTATGTTACTTTGAGAATTAATAATTGAGACATGTGGATGTTAAAGTTTTTATGTTGTACTATAATTTATTTTCTTCATTCAACTTTGAAGTAAAATTATTTAAATTATAAAGGAAACAGTAAAAAAAAAAAAAAGAATATTGAATCAATATAAGTTGATCTTAGTTAAAAAAAAAAATTAATACGTTCAGCAAACCTATTAATGTACATTGGTTTAGGCGTTTAGCAATTGATGTGAAAATTGAATCTAATTTGACCGTGTTCATTTCTAAAATTATCAAGTGACATATTAGTATATGATAAATACTAAATTGTAAAAATAGGATGTTGGATTTATTGTATTACAATTATCAATATTAGTCGATTATATTTTAAAAAATTACTTAAAATAATATTCTTAAAATATATAACAATAAAAATAATTACATATCTTTAATTAAGGGGAGTACAAATTAGTATCAAGAGTACTATATTTATTATTATAAATTTTAAGGTATTAATTTTGTAATTTTTTTTATATTTTAATAGGTTTATTGATCTTATAGCTGTGATAAAAGAACAATTTTCAAACATTAAAGCATTTTTTAGTGGGTGGGCCATGGGTCCAGTTCTATACGATTGGAAATGGTTGGTCCAACTCGACTTATTTTGGGACATCGTTTGCGTTGCCATTTACTATTTTAACTCGCATTGGCATAGCAATAGACCACTCTCCCTCAACTACTTTCTTTTTGTTAGCTTGTTACTGTCTGACATAATTTATAGTAGAATATTATCGGGAACTATTTTTTTCGAAAACAAAAATCATTTAAAGAATATTTAAAGAAAATGAATAGTTTGGTTCACAAGCTAAGCATAAGTTTGAACCAATGAAATTTTTTGCATTCAAAACGTGATGAATTCCCTAAAATCCTTGTGAACAATCGTAGGCCAGTGGCACCAAGATGTTTTCATATAAGACATGTAAATATAAAGTCAGGTTTTATCTCCAAATCATGTGAGCTTGGTAATATTATTTATAAAAAAAAATATCCAATACCTTGGCAGTGTTTTTCATTCATTTATTAATTATTATTATTTTTTGGTAATAGTTATTGGTTGTTTTATAGTTTAGAAAAGAAGCAGCAAAATAACCGAAAATCGCAATTCGTAATGTTAATAGGAAATGCTGAAATCTAGCTAAAGGGTTGTGTGATAAAATTAAGAAAAGCAATAACAAAATGCAAGATGATAGTACTGTATTGTAATTTGTGATAAAATCTTATTCAGTACATACACGTGGATATTCGTTGATGAATTGAATTATTTTGCCAATGTCGTGGACTCTTGGCGGCTATCAGGTCAGGTACTCGGGTGTTTATGTAGTCCAAATCTCCTTTATTTATTAATTTTTTTAACTTGGATACTATGTGAACAAAAGTTGCTAAAATAAAAAATAAAAATGCTTAAAAAGTAAAGATATTTTTTAATATATGTGTGTGTGTGTGAGATTTCGAGCCGGTGTTTATTAGCCATTCCTTCTTCGAACTCAAATTATATCATGATTTAAACATGTTATTTAATTCAAGGAAGCGGGGCCATAGAAGTCCTTTAGATTATGTCATGTGTGTCATTTGGTCCCTTAGATTATAAGTGGTGTCATTTGGTCCATTAGTTTTAAAAAAATGGGCCAATTAAGGACAAAATATATGATTTTAATGATTTTTTAATTAAAATATTATTTTTTAAGAGGTTAATTAATGAAAAATTGTATTATTTTAATGTTTATGATATTCAAATATTAATTTAAAAAATAATATTTTAATTAAAAAATCATTAAAATCATGTGTTTTGTCCTTAATTGGCCCCTTTTTCTAAAACTAAAGGACCAAATGACACCACTTATAATCTAAGGGACCAAATGACACACATGACATAATCTGAAGGACCTCCATGACACTTTTCTCTTAATTCAAATAGAAAAAATAGTCTGTTCTGTCAAACCCTCCGAATCAGTTAGAAAGGTGCAGTATGAGATGAGTTTCAAATGATAGGACAACAAATATTTGATAAGTACAATTGAGACTACAAAACTGTATCTAATAAAATACTGTTTTGTCAGTTTAAATTGTGTTTGTGGTAAGTATTGCTACTTAATCAATTAATTTTTCAATAACTTTGTCTCTGTGGTTTTTTGAAAAAATAATTCAATAACTAGTCATTTGCCAGCCATGAATCCACGCTTCACTGGGAAAAAGCATAGAAAGGTGCATTACACTTGCATTTGCCGACGAAAGTTCGTTTGATCGTGTTCATTAGCCACGACCCACGAGGCGCATGACCATCTCTTATTTCTTCAATGCTCTTTCTTTCTTTCTTTTTTATCAGGGTCCATTTGTTTGTGTTATACAGTGGTGATAACCTTTTTTTCAACTTTCAAATTACATTTGATTGTTGCGATAAATATTTGATTGTTCTATAAGGATTAAGGAATACCTTCATTCAAATCGACCGCCAGTTTGATAAAAAAGGAGAAGTTTTATTTGATTATACAAAGTTTTTTTTGTAAGACAGTAATATTTTTTAATCTAAAGGAAATCTTGAACTTGTCGATAAATGAATGATTTATTTTCACTCTTTCTTTTGAAACGAAACTCATTTTATAGTGTCTCCGTGTATCGCATTGGCTCATTCAATTGCGGCAAACCTCTTTACATTGCTCTTCATGATGATCTTGTTCGAATGTTCAATTAATCACGAGGGTAACATCTTTTGTTGATTTTCAGGCAAAAGAAAACTGTGTCAACAAAAGCTTAGGCAAGCTCTCAAGTCTCAACATATTCCAAAATATCTATCCACGAAAATAACTGCGAGCTTTCTATGCTAATAAAATAATTAACAATCTACAAACTTCAACTAAAGTGTTGTTTTACAAGCTACTGTATTTCACATCTAGAACTTAAATACTCAACTGTTTCAATAGTCTCGCTCACCAGGTTACCCCCTATCTCCACTGCAACAATAGAAGTGTGGCAACTTGACTCAACCACAACTCCTGCAATCAAAAGGTAATAAGTAGCCGATGGATGCATTTGTTTATTCATCTATATTTGGTCACCCAGCATTCAGGTCAAGCACAACTTTAAATTCCTCAACAAAAATTACATCAATTACAAAATCAACTGTGAACTAGTGAAGAGAGATTAGTTAACAGTAAATTCTGCAACCAATAACAGTTTCATCTACAATTCCTATGGAGATGTGAAAAAACCTCTCTTCCTCCTATCTAATTCTTTTCAAATACTCCTGTTGTATTCGGAGATAGATAGGTACTAGTTATGAAGATATCTACTGAGGAGCAATATAGACTCCAAATCCCGGACAAAGCCATGTATTGCCAACCCCATCCCCTTTTCTGTTCTGTTCTCACTCTTAAGTTCCTATTTAACTAGAGATGACAACGGGTCGGTCCGGGTTAGATCCAACCCGAATCGTTTTGACCCGTGGTTCAAATTGAACGGAACTATTTTAGACAAAATAAATTCAGTTCGGTTCGGATAATATCCGCGGGTCAAAAAAAAAAACTGTTGTCCTGTTTTTTTTTTTTAAATTTATAAATTTTATGTAATTAAAATTTTTAGTAAATAAACGGATACTCGAATGGTGCACCGAATCAAACAGTTTTTTGCCCCGAACCGAACTGTTTTAAATCAAATGGATAATGCTCTGATCCGTTTCCGAATCATTTTGCCCCGAATCGAACTGACCTGAACGGGTCGGATACCTGCGAGTACCCGAACCGTCGGGTCAAATTGCCATCCCCGTATCTAACTCTAAAGGAGTAGGTACTTCTGTAGTATAAAAAATGTTCCTCCTATCCAAGCTTTCTTAATGTCACCAACACAGCATACTTCAACTTGAAATAAGAAAATAGGAAGTATTTTGAAGTTCATTATCAATCATATATTAGTTGTTTCCAAAGAAAATAAATCAAACAAAATCTGTTAATTCTTAATCATTAAATCAAATATAGACCTAATTGCTCAACATTTTCCATGCTGAAATTGGATAAAAGTATCCTACTACACTAAAAACATAGAGGAAAAAGACATTAAGGATATGCCTTTTCTTCCCCCCTCACTCATCAAACAAGCCAACATTACATATTAATTGCATAACTCAAGATCCTTACTTGCACCGAATTATGACTGGAGTAGGTTACAAAACCCTTGGCCCATTTCTTATGCCTCTCTTGTGAGAAGAAGTCTGAAAAATACACAATGCAATTGCTTCAATACTCTAAAATCCTCCGAACAAGTATAGCCAAAATGTGAAACTAGTACCTTTCTCCTTGGCACAGCCATGAGCTCCATGGATCCAACAAATGAGAATCTTGGGAGGCCAAATCCAGTGTCCCCCTTGCTGCCAGGATCATAGATCAAACTCAGGCAGAACCAATGGTGGCAATGCAGGCTTATGGTCAATGCACCCATCTAACGGCGGACGTAGCGGAGTGGCATGGGTCCACCTGAGCCCCAACATGCCCACATTCTGGTGCTCCTCTGCATGGCCATCTTGAATGCCATTTTCCGATAGCTATAAGCTCCAGAGACGTAACTAGCTTTGGGCTGTACCGGGCTTGAGCCCGGACAGCCTTTTTTTTAATTTGTTTTAATTAATATTAATAATATAAATATAATTTAATATATTATATTATAATTATATCTTTTTCTTTAAAAATAAAAAATATTAAATATTTAAAATATTTATGTTTTAATTTACACTCATAACAATAGTTATGTATTATATACTCCTAAAAATTATAATTTTTAAATTTTTTAATTGATAAATATTGTTTAATTATTAATTTAAGTATATATTTAAGTATAAATTTATATATATTTAGCACTCTTTTTTTATAACAATTCACCATTATTTTATTAAATATTTTTTTTTCTTCTTTAAATTATTAATTAGAGCTCTTTATTTCAAAATATATAATATATCATGGTTATATTAGAACATGAAATTTATTTTAAATTTATATACTATCAATTACTATTAATAGGTGAAAAATAATTAGGAATATAACTTATTTATTGATTCTTTAATTCTTTAGTTATTTTAATTTTTTGTTTAATTATTGTTAGGTCTATTTAAATTTGTAATTTTTAATTTGTATACTTTAATTTACATTAAATATTTTTTTTTGTAGGTTATAATAGATAAACCTCATAAAAATTCTAAATCATTTAAAACTCTTCATTTATTCTTTAAGAAAATAGACGACCAACAATCAACCAAGATACTTCTATTGAGGCTACTAATAAAAAAAGTAAGCGATCTCAAAAACTACTTGTTAAAGTTTGCAGAAAAAATTGAATCTAAATTGATAATCGATGAATTTTATGCTCTAAAGCGTCGTCGGACACAACTTAAATAATTTTTTTTATTTTTAAAATTTATATTATTTTTTCAATATTAGCTATAAATTTTAATATTATAAATAAAAAAATTAAAATTTTATTTTAATATAAATTAACTCTCTTAAAAAAATAATTCTGATTACGTCCTGATCAGCTCAGTTCGAACTACAGTAAGCCAAATTCAATTTCACGTTTCTTTTATCCCAACAAACTACCGGAAATTACTTAGCAGCTGTACTTTCAAAAAGCTTCCTAAAATACGGAAATTCAAACTAACTAAAACCAAAATGGCAAGAAGAAAGAAGAATAGTATACTTAACCCAAATCGGGTCGAGAGAGGAAAGTGAAAATAAAAAGAAAAAGAAAAATTCGAACTTCAGATTATTACTTAGGGTGGTTTGTGGAGAACGGATGCAATAAGCTAACCTACCTGCTATAGTGCTGCGAAGAGGATGAAATTAGGGTAGGAATCGAATAGATTGGGGTTTGGTCTGGGCCTTTTTCATGGGTTTCAATATTGACATACGTAAATTAAAATAACGCTAAGTAATACAACTTTAAAAATATAAATTAAATAATAAATGTGATATATAATTTATTAATATATATTTAATCAATTTTTTTATATATAAATAATAATAAAGTTATGAATCAATTTAATAATAATAAATAATATTTTTTAAATTATTATTATAATAATAATAATTTATTAATAACTAAGATACGTGAAGGTATAATTAATTGAAAAATATTTTGAAGTAAATGATTTGGCATTTTTAATTATTTTTATTTGGTATGTGCAAGAATTTTTTTTTTTCAACCAACTTATTGCTTAATTAATTTCAATGAAATTTAAATATATTTTTGAAAAAAAAAAAATAACATTGTTGAAAATTATAACAACAAAAATAACACTCTTATTTCATATATTTTTTATTATTTTAAAAAAATTCACTCGTTTAAATTAAACTATGGTTATTTAAATAATAATTTATTTAAATTAATTTAATATTGTTTGAGTGCTATTTTTATTATTTTATGTTTTATGAGAATAATTTTGTAATTGTCCTATATTTTTTAATTTTCATGATATTTCATTAAATGAAAAAGCTAATAAAGGTATGAGAAAGTTGCAGCTAATTTAATGATGAAGTGATTTAAATAAAAAAGGGTTTCATTGGAAGTGTTTTTTTTTAAAAGCACCTAAATTGTGTTTATAAGTTACTAAAAATGCTTGGTCATGATAAAAAAGATTGCTTAATCATGTCTGTCTCATATGTATTTTTTTTTATATATAGTCAAAGTATTCCGTAGAAGCAAACAAATCCTTAGTGCTATTTTTCTCAACAAAATTAAAGATAAAAGATAGAAACAAACTTATTTTGAAATAAATGTTTTTATCAAAATTATTTGAATATGGGAAAGCTTCTTTCTATAATTTAGTCAGCTACAATAGCAGATAACTTTTTATCTCCAATTTTCTACTAGCATTGGTTGTTTGGATGAAGTGTAAACTCTATTTCAACACTTGCTCTACATTACAAACTAAGAAATCAAAACTAGAATTTTGCTATAGAACTTCAAAGCAATTCCACCATAGACAAAACAGAAATAGAAAAAAACAAGAGTTTTCCCCTTATTTCAGATCTCCTTCAAAAAAATATCTATCAGTTTTCGGCAAGATTGTTCAGATTTTGCTCCTGTATCGTTCCATTTAAGATAATATGCTCCGGTTTGCAGCTTAATTTCTTTACATGATATATAAACATGTAGAAGAGTAGGTATCAATGATCATTAGTAGTCCATAGAATTGATTGAGGTCTTATCTTGTTTCCTCTTCATATTCCTTCTTTGTCTATAGATGAAAGAAAAATAAATAATGTACAAAATTAGGTCAATAGCAACATTGACATCATCAACTTAAAAGAGGCTTCTCTGCATCAAACTCACTTTCAAAGTCATCTACATTGTTGTGGCGTTCCTTTGCTTTAGCCCACAGAAAGAAGTACAGTCCAGTAAACATGAGAAACATTCCACCAAGACTACAACAAAGAAACCAAATTACATGCAAGTAGTTTTGTAAGCATTTCAACAAAACTTTGACTTGTTTAAAAGAAAAGAAAAAAAAAAAACTTAAATTACCTTCCTACACTCATGGTGTCACCAATTGTTATAGCAGAGAGAACAACTGAACAGACTGCTCCAATGGGATTGAACATCGATACCATAACCGGTCCTCTTTTCTTGATTGCCCATCCATTGAAACTCACAATTACTCCACTCACAGCACCAGTCTATGCATTAAACTAGTTCTCATCAATCATGTACATAAGTGATATGTAGTAGTAAAGAAAGGGAGAGAATATATACCAGTAGAGAAAAACCAATAACGTCTCCAACACTCACAAGTGGCCAACCAATGTCCAATGTTTGGTCTTGACAAAATTGCAAGATTGCAGTTATAAACACACCTAGTAAAGATGTTATAGCACACAACGACATTGGTGCTGGAAAATCACCTAAAGTTGTAGCCTGTCATATATTACAAACATTATTCGTGAAATTTTAATTCAGAGTTGAAAATAAATGCGTCCCTTATTCAAGTACTACTTGCCTGCAAGACAACATTGCTTGACAAAACAAAGACGGCTAAGACAAGATACAAGCAACCAACAATCTTCTGCTTGTCAAAGATAACATCGATTGGATCATATGCTAATGAAGCCTCTTGTGCTCTATCAACAGTGCTATGCATTAAACTCATTGTAAGAGCACCTAGAATCAGCAACACTGTGCCTAAAATCTTCACTTTGCTGTATAGACAACTAATTTTTACTTTCTCTAGTCTGCAAAGGCATAAGCATTACAATTGTGTCACTATGGACCACATCAAACAAGATCCAACAAAAATTAATTAATTAATTAGTCAGATTGGTACCTAAAAGTCCAAGCAATGATAAAAATAAGTCCTGGAGCAAGGTTTGGCATGGCTGTAGCCATAGCTGGGGAACTTAGCTTGATACCTTTTAAGAACAAAGATTGAAATAAAGTCACCCTGCAAACAGACACCGTGGAAAAGAATTATTACAACGAAAAGCAACTTCAAACAAAATAAACAAGCAAGCTAATATGAAATAGTCAAAATGTGAAATAGCATAATTTTCGCCCTCAGTTGTCATGAATTTGAAAGAAATATTCATAATCAATAGATATTTGTATGAACCAAAAGGAAGATTTCATACCCTCCAAAGGCTATCAAAGTTAGCTGAATCCAAAGCTTAAAGCTGAACTTTTTGGGCCATTTGCTTCTGCAACACAAACATAAAGTTTCTAACTTTAAACAAGACCCAGATGCAAAACAATAAAAGAAGAAAGGAAATTAAGAAGAAAAATGAAACCATTTATGTTATAATCTATGTTAATGAGAAACAAAAAAAAAAAAAAAGAGAAAGAATTAACCTTTCGAAATAGATGGCAAAGGGAGAGAGGATAATAAAGGTGGCAAAGGTTGAGAAGATAACAATATTAGAAGAACTAAACCCAAGAGACATAAGATAACTCAGCAAAACAGAGTTTCCTGCATACACAAACTGTGCACCTATCAACCCTCCTATTATTGCTATATCTTCTATGGTTTCCCTCTTCATCTTCAACCTCAATCCTTTCCACCTTCAATGTCTTCCTTCTTTTTCGCCTTTCCCAACACAACAACCCAATATTATAACTTTTTTTTTTCTTTCTAATTTTGTTTCCCTTGTTCCTCAAGAAAAATCTGAGTGATCTGTTTTCTTTCACACGTTACCAATTTCTTCCTCTCTTTTACTTTTTTCCTTTTCTTTTTTGCACACTACATGATAAGGCTCTCTTTGATCTTTCAGTTTTGAGATATTAAGTTTGATTCTGGTGTTTTTGTCTGTCCATTTTATTTCTTAAATGGTTTACGGTTTTACACTTTGTCAACCTTCACGGTATATTTCTAACGGTTTCCTCCAGCTTGATCAGGTGCTTCGGTTGAAAGGGTTTTAGTATTTTCTCTACAAAGTCCTTGGAATACAAATTGACTTTTTTTTTTTTTACCCTCTTCCTCTTCCTCATTATCTTTCTCTATCTCTAACTCTTCATTTTTGTTAAGATTAGCAAAAATGTATTATCTCCTTAATTAGTATCTACCAAACTCCTAGATTTATGGGGGACAAATTTTACCGTCCCTAAATTCTCTCTCGTTCCTTTTTTTTCTAGTTTTTTTCTTTTTTCTTTCCATAGTTTGATTTGATAGGCTTTGTTTGGCTTTGGCGTTTTATCTCTCATATTTAAGTCTTGTTATTTATTTGATATAAACAAATTCTTGTTATTTATTAATTAATTTATTTATTTTTCTGGATTATTTTATGCTAATTGAATATAGTATTTGAAAGCAAGTGTGTTGCACCAGCCTATAACACTTCTACATTGTTATTGAAAAAATCACATGTAAATTATATTGAAATAATAAATAAAGATTTTGATTGTATATAAGAGAAATTTCTATGACCATAAATAATTGGGAAAAAAAAATATAATTAACTTACTATAAGATTTTTACAAGATTTTATAAAAAATTATTAATATTATAGATTTTGATGTTTGAATAAGATTAAAAAAAAAAAGTTATAGCTAATTTGTTGAGATTGTTAAGCTTTATTTGTTATTTTGTTAAATAATAATTATTTTTTTGTCTCAAAAGTAAATGATTGTAAAAATTTGTAAAAATTAAGATACTTTAGTTATTTAGTTATTGATTATTGATTTTTGACATTTACGTAATATGAAATAAGAAAATTTTATATTATTAACCAAATCAATATAAAAAGTAATTTCAAAAAATAATATCCAATTATAAATATAGATAAAAGGTATCAAAAATTTAGTTATTGATTATTGATCTTTGACATTTACGTAATATGAAATAAGAAAATTTTATATTATTAACCAAATCAATATAAAAAGTAATTTCAAAAAATAATATCCAATTATAAATATAGATAAAAGATATCAAAAATTTACTAATTATAATTAATAGGTATAAAAATTTATTAATTTTTAGGTAGAATATTAAAAATTCAATAATTATTAAAAAAATGGTACTATAAATTTATAATTTCTAAAATTGTCAAAATTTTATCCATGTGACCCACTTATTGCATGTCAAGTAGATAAATTTATGACAATTTTATAAATTTTGAATTTTCTGCACTATTTTTTAATAATTATTGGACTTTTAATACTCAATTAAAAATTAATAAATTTTTGTACCTTTAATTATAGTTAGTTAATTTATCAATTCCAAATATTTTTCATGTTCTAAAACTATGATCCAGTTATTAAATATAATCCCATAGAAAACAACAACAAAAAAAAAAAAAAGGGAACAACCAATATATTTTAATAAATCAATTCAAATTAATAATAAATTATTTATAGAAATTGATTAAAATATTTTTAAAATAAAAAATATATTTTAATTTTTAGATGATGATGGTAATAATAATAATTTTTTATTTAATATTCAGGTAAATTTTATTATTAAAATTAACCTTTTATTTTTTAAAACGAGCAGAACTTTTGTTTATAATGATAATAAATTCATGTCTGAGAATTAAACTTAATCCAATTAGTCAAATTATGAGCAATTAAATTAGCCCTTTTAGGATAAAAACGGATCTCACTTGAAGGTACGTTTTGTAAATAGTTCCCAATATCCCAAACTATATAACAAAGTTGAGAGGTATCAAGTAGAATTAAACTTTTAATCAATTATAATCTTTTTTGTATAAATAAGCATGAAACTATGAGATACATATCAAGCTACAAGAAACTTCATACGGGACGTAGTGCCGTTCGGTGGTTAGTACAGTGTGTATCCAAAAAAGTAGCTTCCTTTCCGAAAAAAATTAATATAAACTAAGCTCATATATAACAAAAACAAAAAATAAAAATTCTATATTTAAAGAACTTTATTTATATAAATAATAATTATATATTTTTTTAAATTATTAAAATATATAACTTAATCGTACATCTTAATCATATATTACGATCCAAACTTACACGCCACATAGCGTTAATTTATTTCTGGTCGAGCCACATAGGTAGCTTACTTGATCCACCTCCTCATTTACTTATTTGTTTTTAAGATTTCTAAAATGGAAATTCATGTTTCGATAAAGTTTACATAAAATATTTCCATATTTGCTAATTACTATTCCCAATTCCAATCAAGCTAGTAGTAAAGAAGCTTCAGTTTATTCTTCTCTCTTCCCACACTCACTGTTCTCCCCCCTCTCTAAGAAACCTCCACAGATTTTCCATACAGTTGGAAAACTCGAAACTGTGGATTCAAACTCTTAGATTGGGGTACAGTTCGGTACCGTTTTGATACTTTCATTATCTGATCGTGTAGCTGAGAGCTCGAAATTGATAATGGGAGTTAAAATGGTATGAATTCGAGGTCCAAATTGGGGATTGAATTGGATGGGACAGGCAAAGGAGCAACAAAACGGGTACAATGGGAAACATGTGTTTTGGAGATCGGGTAATACGAAGCCGTCCCAGCAGAGAGAGCCTGTTTCGTGGACAGTGGTGTGTGGTTTAATCTGCTTGCGCTGGGTTCGGTATCGCTGTTCACTGGACATGTGGCGTCCGATCTTGAGTGGTACTTTCAGCGCTTAGTCAAGCACGGCCTCCATAACAAAGTACACCTCCTCTCTCTCACACTCTCTCTTTTAAATATTTTGCTTTATTTTTTTGATAAATATTTTAAAGTGGGTACTTATGTATTGGACTAATGGTTGTAGGGATTGGTGGTCGAGAGGAAAATGATATTTGGAAATCGAGATACTCGAAGTACTTCTATGGATGCAGTGAAAGAGGCCGTAGTTTTGCTTGTAATTGATATGTGACCTATATCTTTGAATTCTCTTTTCTTAAGTTTGAATTTTTCTTTTTTTTCCTTTCCTTTATTTTTATTTTTTTATAGGGAAAAAAAAAAAAGAAGCTTTAATCTTGTCCAATAATGTCATGGCTTTTTGTATTTTGGAAGGAGTTAAAGCGAAATAAGTGTTTTTTTTTTTTTTCAAAATATGGGACCATAAAGAGAGGTGAAAATTAAAGTCCAACTTACAATAATAAAAGAAAGAAAATATATTATTAATAGTAAAAAATATATAAGTTAAGATAGCAAGCTAAAACTTAATAAAGTGAGAGTAACTTAATCTGTAAATTATTTGCATTACAACTAAAATTTACTTATACATTTAAAAAATTCTTCAGATCTCCTTTAAGGTAAGAATGAGCTTGAAAATTCTTATGATACAAGGATTCATACATATGTCACAAAAATAAAGTTTAATTAAAATTTATTAAATGATAGCATGGCCTTCTGAAAAAATTTAAGAGTAATTAATCTCTAAAATAAAAATAATAAATAATAAAATAAGAAATTAAAAGGTAAAATTTTCAAATTATGGAACATGATAGTTAGATAAGTGTATGAAAACAATAGCAGCAGGGGTAGTTAAAAAAAATTAAAGAATAATGATTTAAAAAAAACTACAGACCTAATAATACGATTATGAAAAGTTATTTGAAAAAGAGTAGTTTGAAAAAATAAATAAATAATAAAGAGAAGAGTAGTGATTAGTTTTGAAAAAAATTTAGGACCTAATAATGCCATTATAAAGAGTTATTTGAAAATGGTTAGTTTGAAAAAAAAATGTGAAATACTTTGTGGGAGCTCAACTGAGGATAAGGTAAAATTATAAAGATTTAACACATATTCATGTAGGAAATTATATAAAAATATTTTTTTTTAAAAAATTGTATGTTTATTAATACTTGCAGATGAAAACATGTCATTCATAATTAGCAAAACATGAAGTAATGAAATGTAAAATGCAAAATGTAAAAATGAGATGTGGACAAGAATTAATGATGTATTAAGAAAGAAGCATTGTAAAATATAAAACATAAATAAATATTGATGAATTTAATATGTAATAATAATAACAAGAACATTAAAATTACTTCCCTTTAATTATTTGGATATTGCCTGCATTTAGACATATCACCGTTCATTGAGAGCCTAAATTCAACGACAATGGTGGGCGAGTTACTGATGAGGAAGTTAAAGGGTGGAAGAAGTGTTTAATGATTTCTTTTCCCTTTGTTGGGTAATGATAAGTAACGTGTTAGGAGTTCAAGAAAACGAATGAATGATTGAACTAAAAAATTTGTGAAAGAGATGCACAAAATTTAGTCGTTTTAAATGCTATTACAGTTTGGAATAGTTTTAATTTCATCGGCGTTTTGCTTCTCCACATGCGATCTGCATAAAATGTTGTTTGCTTGCATTTTACTGCCACTTTTGCACGCCCTCATTTGTTGAATATTTGGGGTACTTGTGGTGGATTCTACGTTTTTCCTAGTATATTGTGTTTTGAAATCTGCCCCCTCCTCTTTTTCTTCATCCTTAAACTGTTGCTAATTGACTCAAAGTCTGGCCCTAACTGGTATGATGTTCGTTACAAGGAACAATGTAATTAGTAATTACCTGTTATGGGCATTTTAAGAGTCAATAATTTTTTTTAACAACAAGACCAATAAAGCGAAATAAGTGTTTGTTTTGCATTTTTCCTGCAGCTTATGTGGAATGAAGAGTCATGTGCCTTTGTTTTTGGGACATTTTTTTCCCCTTTTTTTGTTTCATTATTACTATTTGAAACGTGGAGGAATTATTCATTGTTCCTGGAGAAAGTGATGATGTAGTGCTTCAAACTAATAAAATGCAAGATTAGTGCAGCCATTTTTTTCGAAAAACACAATTACTTAATACTTGATAAAGAGAGCAATCAATAAGATTGCTAGGGAGTACACTCCATAAACAATGAATAATAGATTGCTAGGGAGTATTGTTGAGATTCATTTTGAAATAGGAAAGTAAATAAAATCATAATATGGTAAAGATCATTCATAATATGGTAGAAATCTTTGTATTTAATTACTATCCTTTTATGTCGTTTTATTTCTATTATAAATTCATGTAATCTGTACAAAGCAATACAAGTCAGTGAAATATTCAGAACGAAATATCACTTTCTTCTTTTCTACATGGTATCAGAGCCAAGTTAGAATTCTGAATAAAAAAAAATCCCACAAACACTACAGACAATCACCACCACCCAAACCAAACTTATCAAACTCGTCAAACCACCAATAGAAATCAAACAAAAACCCAACAAAAATCAAACCGAAATCAACCTCAAAAAATCAAACCCAACAGAAATCAAAACCCAACTCGTAAAGCAAATCCATAGCCGCTATCAACCCAGAAACTCGATCACAACATTTTCAGTGATCTGAAACAGATAAACCACCGACATATCAACCATAAAAACAGATCCAATCATATCAACCATAAAAACAGATAAAAAAAAAAAAAAAATCAGCGATATGAAAACCGGACCACCCCACCAAATCAGCGTCGCGCCACGCACCAGATCCACCAGACCGCATCCCAGATCCACCAAATCAGCGTCGCGCCACGCACCAGATCCACCAGACCGCATCCCAGATCCACCCAATCAGCGTTGCGCCGCGCCGCGTACCAAATCCACCAGACCGCATCCCAGATCCACCAGTCAGCTTCGCGCCCATCGCGCACCTCCCGCCGCGCCGTGCACAGCCCCTTCGTGGCCACTAACGCCCTGTCCCAGCTCAGCCTCATCGTATTTTAATTCCTTTTTTTGTTTTCTGTTTCTTTCTATTCCATATATATATATATCTATTTAAAAAAACAAAAAACAAAAAACCAAAAAAAGAAAAAAAAAAAAAAAAAAGGAAAAAAAAAAAAAAAGGAGTGATTCCATTGAATCATCTGAAACCAAATCAGTTTCTTTTTTTGTTCAGTCTGAAAGTCCCTTTAATGCTGGCATTTTACTTACTGAAAAAAATTATAATGTGTGATCTCAATTAAAGGAGATGCATATTGTTGAACGAGAAAAGATTTCTTACACAACGGCACATTCCGTCGTGCCACCACAGACCAAAACAGATCCGCCAAAACAGATACCACAGACCAAAACAGATCCGCCAAAACAGATCCCACAGACCAAAACAGATCCGCCAAAACAGATTCCACAGACCAAAACAGATCCCACAGACCAAAACAGATCCGCCAAAACAGATCCCACAGACCACCGCAGACACAGACCAAAACAGAAATCAGACCAAAATCACACCCACAAATCGCGCCACCCCTGAAAACCAAAAACCCACTTTCTGCAGTAGCAAGCAAATTCACAAAGTCTATGAAAGAATTTGGCTATCAACAAAGCAATTCTCACCAAAGCATTTTTCAAATCGAGTGTTCTTAAAGTTTTTAGACAAGTTGGGCATGTGGGACATGTATGCACCAACTTGAGGGGGAGTGTTGAGATTCATTTTGAAATAGGAAAGTAAATAAAATCATAATATGGTAAAGATCATTCATAATATGGTAGAAATCTTTGTATTTAATTACTATCCTTTTATGTCGTTTTATTTCTATTATAAATTCATGTAATCTGTACAAAGCAATACAAGTCAGTGAAATATTCAGAACGAAATATCACTTTCTTCTTTTCTACAAGTATACTTCATAAACAATGAATAATACCTCTAGGAACGTGTGTTTGATCATTTATTTTTTCCCCTAACGTCATTATGTCTAAATATGCAGCAGTCATACGTGAATCGTCAAATGGCTATTTGCATATTGCAACTAGTGGAGGGTTGAATCAACAAAGAACAGGAGTAAGGTGAATTATGTTTAGTTGCACATTATAAATATTTTGTTACATATGATGAATATATACATTTTTCAAATATGTCTTTATATTAATAAGTGCTTAGTTGGAAAAGGCAAAATATCATAATCTAGAGAGAATTATTTGCCATTGCAATTTTCACGTGTAGATAGATGTTATTATTAGTTTTCTGATGCAATTACAATCCATTTCTTCTACTTAGATAACAGATGCTGTGGTAGTTGCACGAATTCTCAATGCAACTTTAGTTCTACCAGAGTTGGATCATCATTCATTTTGGAAGGATGACAGGTAATTGTGGATTGCCTGATTATGTCTTAGTGTGTTAATAGTTAGCTCTAAATTTTATTTTTTATTTTTATCATGGAAGCCAAGCTGTCGAGCCTCCTTGACTCTTTTTTTTTTTTTGTGCACAGCAACTTTGCTGATGTTTTCGATGTCAATTGGTTCATTTCATTCATTGCAAAAGATGTTACCATTGTGAAGAGAGTTCCTGATAAGGTCATGCTATCAATGGAGAAACCTCCATATACTATGCGTGTCCCCAGAAAATCTGCCCCTGAATATTATATGGATCAAGTTCTGCCCATACTTTTGAGGAGACGAGTAAGCTTCTTTGCTGTCACCATAGAATGAAATACTCCCGATGGTAGTTGACGTATGCATGATGGAATTTGTTGACCACCTTGCCCATCTGTTACAGCTTGAGCAATGCCTTATTAATTGCGTAAGGGCTCTAACAGTACTTGGTTTTGTATTGTAATTTAAATATTTCTTGAATGGATCGCAGGTTCTGCAACTGACGAAGTTTGATTATAGACTTGCAAATAACCTTGATGAAGAGTTGCAAAAGTTGCGTTGTCGTGTTAATTACTATGCTTTAAGATTTTCAAAACCTATACAACATCTTGGCCAGAAAGTTGTCATGAAAATGAGGAAGATGGCCAAACATTTCATTGCAATTCACTTGAGGTTTTTTCCAATTGCATATTCATGTTTGTGCTTTGCCATTTTCTTTTATGGGATTGTTAACTTCCAGTTGCATGTTGTTAATATTTGTTGAGTCGATGGAAACTCAAACCAGATTCTTTCCACCCATATCTTCTTGATAGTATGGGCATCTGGAAACATTTTTCAGTATACTTGTTTTGCAGTGTTGTTCTTGCTTTTCTAAATACATGGTTCGGTCTACAAGTCCATATATTTCATTCAACTGCATGATTTCCTATATCTTTGTATCATTTATTAGAGGTTTCTCATTTAGATTTCCCATCTCCTTGTTTATGTAATATTGTTCATGACACTCTTCGGCTGACAGATTTGAACTGGATATGCTTGCATTTTCTGGGTGTTATTATGGTGGGGGTGACAAGGAAAGACATGAACTTGGTGAAATAAGAAAGCGATGGGCAACATTACCTGTGAGATTTCTCTCCTCTTGGACTTCATCGATGCTTTTTCTCTTTTCTCATTTCAATTAATTGATGATAATTAGTGCATTGTGTGACATGTCACATGTATGGTTTTCTTTGACAATGTATTTATTTCATTTCTCATTTCAAATGCATTTGGTATGTTTTTTTTTCCATTTATCAAGGTATTTGAAGAAGTGCTCCGCATCTTGTCATTGACATGAGGTGATAATTCATTTATTTTATCCAGGATTTAAGTCCCGATGGAGAGAGAAAGCGAGGAAAATGCCCACTTACTCCTCATGAAGTAGGTTTGATGCTACTAGCACTTGGTTTTGTGAATGATACATATCTGTATGTTGCTTCTGGTGAAATTTATGGTGGAGAAGAGACTTTACGCCCTCTTAGAGAGCTCTTCCTGAACTTCTATACAAAGGACATGCTTGCCAAAGAAGAGCTGGAACCTTTTCTTCCCTTCTCTTCCCGTTTAGCTGCCATTGACTACATTGTATGTGATGAGAGCGATGTCTTTGTCACTAACAATAATGGAAATATGGCCAAAATTCTTGCTGGTAGAAGGTAAGAAATCTCTTTACATCCATTTATCAATATTGGAAAACATGTAGAATAATCTTCTTTGTAGCAAAAAAAAATAGTACTATAATCTTCTACTGATAGCGACTCATAGATACAAAATGTTAAAGGTGAAGTGAATTTACAATAGAAATTGTGAATGCATCAGCCTCTGTTATTATAGTTTTCTACTTTTTTGGTTGGTCTGAAACCTCTGTTATGTATGTTAAGATTTTTCAATTGACATATTTGATGCTTCAATGAGGGCTTTGCAGAAAAACTACGAGTTATGCTTCCTTTTATCTTGTTTGGTTCCTGTAGGACTCTCCAATGGTGATTTTGAGATATTTTCAAAATGTTTTGGGACCTTTCAGGGCTTTGCAGAAAAACTACGAGTTATGCTTCCTTTTATCTTTGTTTGGCTCCATTAGGACTCTCCAACGGTGATTTTGAGATATTTTCAAAATGTTTTGGGATCTTTCAATTCACTTTTTGATACACATATAGCACGTTCTCTTTATATTGGAAGTCTGTTACTACATTTATTGTTGTGTTCATTTTTTCCTCAAGTCTCTACTTACTCCTAATGGGCAGTGGGTGCTTCACAAGGAGAAGTCATGCTTATGAAGCACCCACTCCTCCTCCTCCTCCTCGTTTTTGGTCAAAATAGACAGTCTCTTTTCACGAAAATTTGTTAACTTTATTGTCTGGCTCATATTTCTCAGGAGGTATATGGGCCATAAGAGGACCATCAGACCGAATGCAAAGAAACTTGGTGCTTTGTTCATGGCAAGGAATAAAATGGATTGGGAAACATTTTCCAGAAAGGTGAAGGCATGCCAGAGAGGATTCATGGGTGAACCATATGAGATGAGATGAAACTTGGGCGGGGTGAGTTTCACGAATGTCCTCATAAATTGTATCTGTGAGAAGCCACCTGAGGCTATTCGACATAGTGATGATGAAGATAACCCTGAACAAGTTGCAGTGGGTTTTGCATCAAAGCGTGAAACTACGTATGAAGGGAAGATTGGCGAGAAGGGTTTAGAAATTCTAAAGAAACAACTCATAGAAGAATAGCTATCTGCAACAGACACAGAAAACTTTTTCCTACAGCGTGTGGAAGAGTTTGTGAGATTGGGAGATGAGATTGACTTTAATTAGGATTATATTGACTGATCGCGTATAACGGGTTTTTCTTTTTTTGTTAAAAGAGAAAATTTCATCAAAAAAATTATTTGACTGAAGACAATAATATACTACCTTTGTTCTCAAACCCAAAAATTAAAAACCAAGCATAACGGGTTATTCTCCCAGTTGATGATAGTTGTCATGCAATCCTTCCCTGAGTTGAAACCTAAGCTCAGAGGTGATGCCCACTTCCGTTCAGAATTAATTTAGCTACCAAAGAGCCAATGTATATATAGGAGTCGCTCTACCCTCTGCAATTGTGTATAAAAATTAGTTTGCTAGATAAATAGTTGTGCAGGTACACGAGAAACTCATTTTGGCATCATTTTTCATTTGTTCTACCAAACTGTGAAGTTATTTTTTTTTTAAGCAGTTTCAATTTCATCGTGAGATGCTTCCCTTCCTGTACTTAAGAATTAATTATTTCATCTCATCACGTCAATCATTGAGAATATCACTCCTAATTAGTTATTTAATTGTCTTTAATTAAATGTTCTGCCAAAAAAACAGAACCCCCAACACAATTGACGCCCCTTGACTGTTCACCAAATTTCAACTGCCCACCATTCCCGTTTTATTTTCCAAATATTTTCAGGTTATAGCCAACTCCACACAAATAACCGGTAAGGCATTGTTTTCCAATTGGATTATATATTAGACTTTGACCATGTGGTTGAAATGACCTGTTTTCGTTCAGTTAGCAACTAATTTGACCAAAGCAGGAAAAATGAAAAAGAAAACACACAACCTTAGCTTATAGAGCGAGCTATGCCTACGGATAAAAATTAATTGTTGCAAAAGTAATCTGTTTAATTTCAAATAATTCACTTCAGAACCTTTCTTAATCTAAAAGGAGCACAGTGACTTTTTTTGTTCTAAACGGAATTGATTAACCTGTAATTTTTTAAAACGTCTTCATGCTGCTCTTTATTGAAGAAAAGAGAGCAAAAAGCTGTCACCCAAAGAAAAAAGAGCAGCAATATGTAGTTAATCTGAGAACCTTCTATTGCAATTACAAGCCAACTTCTTGGAGAATTTCCATATACAACCTACTAAGGATATCATTTGTGAGACTAAAATAAATATGAACATCTACCAACTACATTACGTTTGTACTGAAACAGGAAGCTAGACATCCCTTCCTGGTATCATCTCCTTCCCCTGCAATAAATATACACAACCTCTTCTCTGTATGTTGTTATCCGTCAATATTTCCTTGGACTGGAAACCTGTCACAGCAAGACCTGACAACCATACTTTATTCCCTGTCATTATCAAGCGTCAGTATATGATGACAATTTGCAGCCCAGATACGAAAAAGAATAGAGAACAGACATGCTTTGCAATATTACTGTTCCAACGAAAAATTAAACAGAGCTATGTCTCATCTCACCTTTTAGAAGTATTTCTGCTTTGACTTCTGTGACCTCTGTCATGTGAAAAAGGAATCTTTGAGATGATCAATGAGCTTTGCAGTCCTTCTAATAGCTGTATCAGCAAAACATGAAAATTCAGAATCAAAAGGCAGCAAAGTAGCAAAGACTCAAATTTCTTGACCAGGAAAAACAAAATAAAAAAGATCGTTAAATGCCAAAAGTTGTTTAGAAGGTGCATGATTAGCAACCATGAGAAAGTACAAAATATAGATATCCTTGTGTAAGTTAATATTTAAAAATAAACCTATTCAGATGCAAAGATAGACTCCCAGCAGAAAACCACAGAAATAAAATAAAATAAATAAATAATCCTCTAAAAGTTGGATAATTCTGGCCAGTTTAGAGGTTTTAGAACCACAAGTGATACATGGCTGCATTCGTAGTCCGAAGTCGCAACAACGTTTGGCACTGCACAGCAATAATTATCCTCTCTTTACTTGTTATCGGTGAGCAAAAACAATTCTCTACCCCAATCTTTTACTTCGGGGATTCAGGTTTTAAAAAGGCCAATAGAAGAGAGAAACAGAGAAATGAACGGCTAAAGAACAAAACAAAAGTTAAAACTACAAGGGCCTCCAAAGTTGCAATCGCACACAATTTACAGATCTATACGGCTATGGTGGCAATGACGCAAGAAACTGAAGCCCCCTTCAGATATTAATATAACAAACATGCTAAAGCTTCCATGATTTACCACACCAACTACCTTTACAATTGTGCATTAAGCAGACGAATGAAATGCTAGTAGCCAGATAAAAGCAAAAGGAAACATAACAATTTTGTTTCACAAAAAAATAAACGTATACCGTAACTTAGATCAACGGTTTTTCAAGAAGTAACATCATAATTCAGTCTCCATTTCCACATTTTTAGTCAAAACAAACCACATATTCAATTTGCTGATAAATCAGTAAATACATTCAATCAAACATGCACAACACAGAATAGGAAATAGTGGATGCCCCAAACTGATCATAAATATATATAAAAAAAATAAACAAAAATACACAAATATCTAAAAACTTACTCTAGATGTTGGCTGAATTCTGCGATTAGATCTACGGGGTTCAACAAACCCAGATGTCAATTTAATAGGGGCACCGTTAGAGACATTGTCCTCTTCTATTTTACCCAACTTTCGTATTGCTGGTGCAAGATTTCCTTTATTTGTCCTATCAGTTTTACCACTAGATACTCTCTTTGATGGAGCAACTGATGTGGGAGCAGTAGACGAAAACACAATTGGATTCTCTGCTGTTCCTTCAGTGGTAGTAAAGGATCCGGTTTCTGTTGGCTCATTCTTCCCTGATGTAGTTCCAAGTTGGCTTGTAGAATCCTTCGTCCTAGTACAGTCTTTCACAGTACCAGCACCAATAGCAGAAATTGCATTGGTCGGAAAGTTGTCTTTCACAGGAATACTTCTACCTGAAATACCTTGTTGCTTTCCAGACTTGAGGCTCTTAAGCTTTGAGTCAGCTACTTGTTTCTCTTTTGAATCAATTTTAGTAGTATTTTTCAATACATGTAAACCTTGTTGACGAGGCATCAAGCTTGGTTTTGCGGAATCAATAGCCTCATTGGTCTTAGTGGCCAGGTCTGAGACAAAATGTTTACTAACTTCCATAAACTTTCTCTTCTTTCCAGGCTTAGGAACACCAACTTTCATTCTTGATCCCTCCTGTAGACCAGTCCTTATTGTGCTGGTTCCATCAGGCTTATTCATGGTTCTTGTGTTCTTACCAATATTAAATACTCTTTCAGTTGAAGATAAATCCAACAATCTTGTTTCTTTCAGTTTCTCCGAATATACATTATCATTATTTTTTGAAGTCCTATCATTTCCTTTGGCATCCACAGCAGGGCTACCTAATTTTGGCCTCTTCACCTGGGGCATATCACCCTGAACACCAAATTTGCAGTTCAGAGCAAAAATAACAAAAAACATTTTGGCACAGAATGTGCCAAAAATCTAGTAAAAGCTCAAAAAAAGATAATACCTCAAGAGAAAAATCCTTCCCCAAATTGGACCATTCAATCCAATGTCTGTCCTTCCAAGTGAGAGAAGACCGAATATGCCAAGCTTTAACAACTGATGTCACACCTTGAGCTAAAAGATCAATAAGAAGCAAAATGATTTTTCAGCAAACAGCAGCATAAGTAGGGCAATCTGGAAAAGGTGCAGCAACAAAATAAACCCAGAAGAAAAAACAAAGAGAAAATCAATAAATAAATACATAAATACCTGGAAAATGGACAGTTAACGAAGTTTCATCCTTTTTGTTTTTTCCGGTGATGACACCTTCCCACCAGCTAAACATAATAATAGCATAGATGAGGTAAGCCATACAGTTTGCTAATGACTAAAAGAAAATAGTTAATATCATTGCAGAAACAGGACATATTGAATATTAAACACTCTGTGAGAACGTCATAGTGAAAATGTACACAAATTTATAGGAGGAACATTCTCTAACTTAGCTCCAAGGTTTCTTATGAGCTTTATAAGGGTACAATTTGAATTCAGAAAATGCATAAGCTTTTCAAGCCAAAACTTCAGGGGAGCCACCTTTGCTCCCTAAAATAGTTTATTTACCATTAAATATGCTCTTACTATCACTAATACATTATCACCAACCCCATAAACCCTAAATAACTCTTTTGTTGCAGTCAATAAAATTGCTTTCCAGCAACTAGAATCTTTATATCCTATACCCTTCATATGTCATACCTTTCTCAATCAATCCAAAATTGAAACATACTGCTTCATCATAGCAAATGAATCACAATAATGTCATACAATACCAAGACCTGCAATGACATCCTTGATGTGTTCCAGAAAGCGCATGCAGTACATACAAAATTAAGATTCACTTCAGAAAAGGTTCATCCCAATTTTCTTTTTGTTCTATTTGATACAGGATGAACAAAGGCAACTGCCACATTTTTGAATTCACACACTTCTAGATGTAGTAACATTATGAAATTGCAATTTTTTAATCAGCTTAACACATATTACTTAAAGTATTTATTTTCGTATATCAGCAGCATGCTCAATAATTATCATTCTCAATTGCTAGTATGCAACAAAAACATAGAACACAAACTTACCTGTCTGTTATCCATGCATCTATCCTATCTCCGACAGACCAAGTATGATCTCCCATAGCAGCTCTGTGTCTTTTCCTTGTTCCTTTAAATTGCACAGTAGTAATGGGACGGGCCAAGCGAATTTTGGGGGCCTCGTCTCCTTCACTTTCAAGCTCCACCCATTCCTTCACCTGCTCTCCCGAGCCTGTAAGATGCAATATGAAATGACAGCATCAGATGAATGAAACATACATGCATTAAGCATATCATGGCTTCAACTCTCCGCATGTACCCCCTCCCCCTTCACTTTAGGAAAAAGAGAAAAAAGTTATCTCCTCATACGAAGCACCAATGATTACTAAAAACAAAATGTGCAAGCAAATGCAACTGAAACTATAACCAAGATCCCTGTAATAGAAATTAACCTAGAAGTTCTAAACTGTCATTCAAAAAAAAAAATTAATTAATTGCTACATGAGATGTAGGTAAAATGACCTACTTTTTGTATACCATCAAGGGTCGTTTACCTTGATCTAGATAAATTTCAGGGTAACAAACAAAAGCTTTCCCATCTTTCACACTCAACACTTTTGCTGTGAACCAGGCTGCTTTACATCCATCACCATCCTTGAAAACCTAATATTGGAATCAGGGTTAAAAAACTTTTTTTTTTTAACAATAGGGTTAAAAAAAACTTTGAATTCATATAATAAATATTGCATGGAAAATCATAATTTAAATAAAAGGCACAAGAGTTTTCCCAACAACAACATCTACAGGTGAGTCTTTTGAGGGAGCATAGGTTGAGAAAACACTACAATACATAAAAAAATTGACAATACTTCAATTGAAAACTATATCTTTATTATTTCAGACTACCTCTACTTGGGAACCCTCCTTAATGCTGTTTCTTTTGGAGGTCTCTGTAGCCTTTTCAAGTTCGTTCTCAACAACAATGGGAGAGAATTCTGATCCAATCCCAGATTCAAGAACAACACTGATATTTTTGGACAAATCAGAATAGTTGTGGCCAATCTGTCCAGATTGTCTTTCTTCAACCAAAGATCCTGAGGGACATCCATGAGTCTTAAATGACCATCTGTTGGTTCCTTAAGCACATTCATCACACTTTGTGACTTCTCATTCACAATCATATGGGTTTCTTTCCTACTTGATTGTCTACCTTTTGAATTCTTCAAAGAAATATCTCCAACTTCTCCAGTAGCACCTTTAGGTTGATCTCTAATTATGTCAGTTGATTTTGTTACAGGCCCAGGATATAATTGCACTCTCCAATAACCATGTGGACCAGTTTCTACCAGCTTACTCAATGGCAATGGATCACCCATAGCAACAATTTTTCCAGCTTGTGATACAGCTTCTGCTGCAAGTTCAGCAGCTTTTACAATGGCATCCATATTTTCAGCTCGCTTTGAGGCAGCTGATGCATCCTCAACTCTCCTCCAAGCCGCCACCCTAGCTGCCATAATCATTGAACTGGAACTGTTTGTTCCATCATCACCACACAAGATTGATGCAGGAGTAGCCTTTCCGTTCACCTCATCAGAAAATGTTCCTGGTCTTCCACTAGAAATTCCACCAATAATTGAAATCATTGCTTGATCAGCCATTAATTTTGCTTGCAGTGCAGCACTCAACGCAACATTGGCAGCTGCAGCGGCAGCCTTCGCGACAGCAGCAGCGGCAGCCACTTGAACAGCAGCAGATGCTAATTTTGCTTCAACATCTAATGACAATCCAGAATTTTTATTCTTATCTAATTGGTTCCATATTTCTTGACAGTGCCCAACAGCTGTAGCAGCAAGTGCGTTCGCATCCTCCGACTGCTTTCTGGTCTCCTTAATTTTACTAAGAGTTTCTTCTGGTAAATTAGACCTATACACAGAATCATAGCCTACTCTTTTAAGGTGATCATAGGAAGAAGCAGGCGAAATCAATTTCTCCGACATGGCTTTGGACTCAAAAGGAGTGGGTGCCAAGGTTGTGATAGAGACAGCCAAAGGAAAACTACTAGTCGCAACAGGTTCAGGTTGAGATAGAGGTTGCAAAACAATTTGATCACGTTCCTCAGCAGCTAAATTCTTTTTTCTTTTTCTAGGTTTAGAATCAATAGACTGCCGCCCAGAAGATGGCAACATTTTTTTTGAGTCAAGCACGGAAGTGGTCCTGGCTAACCCACTTCTCTGATCTCCAGTATGAACTATTGGACCAGAAAAAACAAGCTTTGTAGCAGATGGATTTGGAGTAGATGTTTCCTTCATAGGATTCAATTGAACTGCTTCTGTGCTAGGAAACAATGAAATATGAATACTGGTCTCTGCTACAGAAGATTGTGGAAGGGAAACCCAGGGACCTTGGAAAGAGGCTTGGGGCATACATGATGCATTATGCCCAACAAAGCTCCTCATAGGTGGCGTCTGAATAGGATACAATGGAGAGAGAGAATGTTGATAATTTGAAACTGAACCTCTTGGCATGATACTAGATTTTAAGGTATCCCCGACTGGTGTGGAAACACTCCAAAGTGGCAATGAAAGGGGAATCATAGGGCTTATAATCGTTTGTGTACACTTGATGCTGGAATGACCAGTAGTATCTTTACTTTGCAGAGAATTTTGTTTGGTTACTTGGTCTGAAGCCTTTGTTCCTGCAGATCTCATTTCTACAACACAGTTAAACATAAGACTAAACCAAATAAAAATATAACAAAGTTCTAAAATCCATGAAGATACCAGATTGGGCATGTGAGGGGGCCTCTGGATCAAAAGCACTAGATTTTTGACCCCGTAGCCTCTCAATGCATGTACGCCAGACATTCTCCCACATACTCCTGCCACCACCATCTATAGGTACCAAATCCAGAAAGTTAAAGTGCCAGTAAAAAGGACAAAGAAGAATGAAAAGAAAAAGAAAAGGGGCAAAGCAATCAACCAGGTCCATTAAATGCTGACACCATATAGGCCTCTTCGGGTGCTATCCCCTGACTGCAGGAGGAGAAACATGAATATAAACTTGGGTAAAGAGAATAAAATAATTATTTCCATAAAATCCAATTATATGTCCCCCTTCCATCAGTAAGACACCCGATGATTCAAGTCTATTCCCCTTATCCTGGTTAACGTAAGATGATCCAACAACTAAAAAAGATGTCTGAATTTAAACCCTAAAGAGGACTTGTCCCTAGCTGTTATCCTTTTCTTTCATCTGAATGTTAGATAATGGAATGCATGCAATTGGTGTAACATGAAGTCTCCAAAATAAGTGTATACAACCATCAATGTTGAAACAGCAACAACAATGTTATCAATGTTTCCTTGTGTTCCCATTCTCATTCGATGACTACTTCAAAAGCTCCCAGTTATTTCTTAAGCCTTAATAATGTTACCATGTAAGATGCAAGTATTTTCTAACCTAGTCCTTTGTTACATTTTTTAAGTTTTATTTGGTTCCAGAGCAATCTCATTCATGTATTTGTTTGTCCTGCAGTAATTTAAGAATTTATTTGACTTAATTCAACAATATATAAATAAAAAAAAGAACTTACATTAAAGCTCCATATACAAAGATCTGGGCACGTAATTGCACTTGTTGAAAGTCTGTAAAAGACTGTTGGAATAGTGCAGATTGTGAACCTGAAGTGTTCAACTCTGGCAGACCAGACGTTGCAGTAGCAACAATAAAGTACGGTTTCGTATTACTGCCTTTCACATGGCCATAGTGTTGCGTCTCATTTGATTTCACATGCTGGAAAAATCCAGATGAACTAGGAGTAGCATTGTTAAATTTGTCAGGTCTACCTGATTGCTTTACAGGAGTTATTTCTTTTATCTGGATTCCCTTCTTATCTTTTCCTGCTGCCTTGGCAGATGATCGTCTTCTTTTAATCTCTGGAGTACCTTTAGCACAATCAAAAACAGTCTTTCCATCAAATGCTAATGGACTTGACTGAGAAATATCGTGTGTTGTTGTTGTCTTTGGCTCGGATCTGCCTAAACCAGAACCTGAAGGAGATTTCTGTACAACCTTCAAAAAAAAGTTATTTTTTTGACATCCTTCTAAATTAAAATTATAAGATTTTATGACAAGAATCCCCCAATTCCCCCCACCCAAAAAAAAAAAAAAAACAACAACAACAACAACCAAAAAACAAGAAAAAGAATGGGAGCAGTAGATATATGGAAATAACAGATGCATTGAGAAAATCTAAAATTGATACATTTGGAGCAGGAACATCAGAAAATGATTTCCCATTGCTGCCAGCATCTCCTTTTGGCAATTCCACAATTGAGCTGACATCAACATTGCCACTTCTCTTGTCTTTTGATGCATCATTTCCTTTTGGCTCGTAAGTATTCGATGACACATGGCTGGCAACATCATCAACAACATTGGCAACAGGGGCTTTGTGATTTGTAGAGACCTTGGTATCCACCTTTCCTTGAGTACCCTCAGCAAGCTCAGAGGAACCACAAACTAATTCATTACAATCGGCAGAACCACCTAAGTCTTCTTGTGAGGAAGATTTGCTATGAGATTCAGGCAAAGAAACAGAATGAAATGAACCTGCTCGAATTTCTGGAGAATTTCCTGCAGATAAGGGCACAGTAAACATAATAAAAGCAAAATTTCAGAAGACAAAGCATCACATAATATCCAGACTGAAAGATGACTCTTGAATACACTAACCCTTCTCAGCCATATAGCTTAAGGTACATTAGAAAAATATTTAAATTATATCTCAACAATTCCAATCAAATAATGAAAGTCATTTGGTTATAACTTCTAAAACCTTTAAATCAACTCTACTCAAAATTGATATCTACACTTCTTATTTTTCTCATGAAGCTATTTTTTATTACAATAGCTAGAATAAAGGCATGTTAAAATGAATTTCTTTCAATCAACCGATAAACGTCAAACTCAAAATAAGTTTTGCTATAAAAATACTACATACATAATCCAGACAAGGAAAGACATTACAATAGAAGACAGAGTAATCTTATTCTTTCAGGAGTTGGACTACATATCAGTTGGAAATGCTTTATCCTAGACCTCCCATTCTGGACAGTATTGAAATAACATATAGATATCCCCTTTATCTCCATTTTCTATCAAATGTAAGCATAAACATCCAGGAATTTTTCCCAATTTGTTTTCACCCTTCCCCAAAGTTACAACTGAACGTTTATGAATATCAGACCATACAAATAGTTAAGTCAGTTCCGTGAGAATACAAAGACTGCACCAATATTCACACATAATCTACTCTAACAGTAGCCAACAAATATCTGACAAAAAAATTACTAACAACGACTACCAGGAACAGACGATAAATGAGAAGGGGGTGCAGAGCAATGAAGGTTGACAGAATCATAAAGTCTGAATTAAAGTCTCCATAGGATAAAAGGCTCACTATTGTCATTTTGCTCAATATTTTTCCCTGAATTCTCATCTTTGGAATCTAGAGTAGTTTTCTTGCCTTGTTCAACTTTTTGGGCTGCAGTACAGCGTGTTTCCTCCAGCAGTAAAGGCCCAGGTTGAGTGTGTGTTGTGTCATTATTTGTCATTTCTGCATTACCAAGGATATTGGTCATGATATGGATCCTGTATCACAGATCATATCTATAAAACTACACCAGGATATTTTCTGGGAACTTCAAACAGGCTAAATCAAACTTTTTTGCATAAAAAACAAAAAGTTTCTCTTATAAAACTAAAAACATGCAAGGAGAAACAATGGTCTCCATAGGATGAAAGACTCACCATTGTCCTTTAGCTCAATATTTTGCCCTGAATTCTCATATTTGGAATCAAGAGCAGCTTTGTTGCCTTCAATTTTTTGGGCGGCAGTACAGTGTGTTTCCTCCAGCAATAAAGACCCAGGTCGAGTGTGCTTTGTGTCGTTCTTTGTCTTCATTTCTGCACCACAAAGGATATTGGTCATGGTATGAATCCTGTATCACAGATCATACCCATAAAACTAGGATATTTTCTAGGAATTTCTAACAGACTAAATCAAAACTTTTTGCATAAGAAACAAAAAGTTTCTCTTATAAAATGAAAAACACATAAGGAGAACCAGTTGTCTCCATAGGAGGAAAGACCCATTAATGTCATTTCGGTCAATAGTTCGCCCTGAATTCTCATCTTTGGAATCTGGAGTACCTTTGTTGCCTTCTTCAATTTTTTGGGCAGCAGTACAATTTGTTTCCTCCAGCAATAAACGCCCCGTTTGAATGTGTGTTGGGTCATTCTTTGTCTTCATTTCTGCACCACAAAGTATAGTGTTCATGATATGAATCCTGTATCATAGATCATATCGATAAAACTAGGATATTTTCTGGGAATTTCAAACAGACTAAATCAAACTTTTGTGCATAAGAAACAAAAAGTCTCTTATAAAACGAAAAACATGTAAGGAGAAGCAGTGGCTCCATGCTTCAAAAACAGAATATCAGCAAACAGGATTAAATAAAAAAATCCCTTAGACAGGCAAAATATACAACCAACCCCTTCAATCAAGCATTAAATAATAAAAGTAAAAATAAAAAAAAAGGCAACACAAATTAGTACCATCATGCTCAAATGAGATCATAAGCATCATAACATTAATATGTTGCATCAAAGATAAAATTACAAACTATTACTTGAAGCATCTTTGAATTTTATTCTGATGCATTTTTCCACAGTCACTACAATGGGACTTTGAGAAAAACCTTTTGCTTCCTTAACATCACCATGTTTTTCGGTAGACTTCATGGAAACAGGACATTCACCCGTCTCCTTTGTTTCCTGGTCCTTAAATTCAATGGTCTCTTTCTCTTGAGATGCTTTTTGAGTTTCTGCACAACAGTAATTTCTCATTGGAAAAGACTGATCTATTGGTTTGCATAACATATTTCCATCACTATTATAAGACACACCTGCTTCAGCTTCAGAAACAGGGCACTGCCAAGGTACTGAATGAGAAGATTCAATAGGAGAAGATAAACTAGGTTCTTTAGTGGCAGCTTTGTCAGTCCTATCCAACTGACTCAACCCTAAACTAGTAGATGATGTCATTTGATCCTCCTTGGGGTCTGCATCCATTTTTAAGCCATTTTTGGAAGGCAAAGAAACAGCATCACAGGAAAGAAATTTGGAATTCTCCAACGTAACATCTATCACTGCAAAAGGAATAGAAAAGGAGTTGAAGAATGTTATTGTGTTGTTTGAATAACTCTTTAAGATCCACCAGAACGAAGAATTAGTCAAATACCTAATTCATTGGCAGTAGCAGTTGAAATATGCAAATCTGAAACAATTGACTCATCTTTCATAGCTTCATCAAAATGTAATGAGCTGACTCCCTTGTCCAGAGATTCACCCACTTTGCTATCAGCATTACTATGATCATCAGAAAACCTAGCACTCTCTATGTCACTCACAGAACCATCTCTATTATGAACACCAACATCCAAGCAGGTTTTACTTTGGTCATTCTTAGGTACAGCTCCGCTCACAATAAGAGGTGAAACCTGGCCTTCAAAACTCAAAATCTCTTGGAAAACTTCTGAAGCGTCATGAACACCCTTTAAGTTACAAGCAACATCTTCTTCACAATGCATGTCAGGATGAAATTTTGCAATGGTCAAAGAAGAAATAACTCCCTCTTGACTGTTGCTGATCCTGTGACCTTCACCCTTACAGACCTTATAATCCTCTACTGAAGGGAAATTTGCTTCGGACTTAACAAGTGAACTCTCATTTTTTAATGATTGTCCACTTACTAACACTTCCTCCTCATTTCTGGTTGCCTTAACAAAATTTTTCATTGCCGGATCTAAACCTGAAGGGTTTTCAGCACTAGTAATGCTGAACTTAAGCACATGCTTCTCAACCTGAGAATCACCTCCAAAGGTCACTGGTGATAACTCTTGCTTACTAACTTTATAAGGCTGATTGCTACCAAAATCAGAACCTTTGTCTAGTATCACATCTTCACACTTGTGAAATTCAACTGAAACTCTGGAGAATTCTCCTGTACTACGTTCAACCTGATGCTGCTCAGGATGATCCTTGGACATGTCACTAGAAGATTCCTCCGCATTAATAATGCTAGTTTCAATAGCACTTAGTTCTACAATAGTTTCTGCCTTGGAGGCCAAACAGTCAGGTTTTTCATCCTGAGAAGTATAACTAAAGACTCTGCCTCTATCAACATTCTGCTTATCCATTTCAGGCTCTTCTCTTGAGAAGTGAAAATATGGACTCCCTTCACAAACATCATTTACCTGATGTTGGAGACCTTCGTAATTCAACTCACTACTCCTCATATCTAGACCATGCACAGAAGTGACCAAGGTTTCAACTTGCATTCCTGAAGCAAAGGAATCTTCTTGCAATTTATCAACAGTAAGCTCTGAAGCTAAAGTATCATCTTCCCTTCTATATTCATCGTCCGGCTTCCTATCACCAAAAGTAGTCCCTTCAGATATAGAAAGGCCACCATTTTCATTAACAGTGCTAGGTTCCAGGTCATTTGAACTTCCATCAACATGCAAATCACATGGATGAGTTTGTGTAGACTCTTCTACATGAGGATGGGCAGAAAAATCTCTAGGAACCTCATCCACTAATGTAGACTGTAAATCTGTAACATCCTGCACTTTGGAAAGAATGTTATCATCAATCTTCAATCTAGGCTCCATTTGCTTAATTAAGGAGCGCAATTCATCACAAGCATCCAAATTCTCAATGACAGTTCCAGAAGGAATGACTTCTTCCTGGCCTACAGATTTTAGTAGCATTTCCACAGATTCAGAGGAAGTGGCCTCTGACCAAACATTGTTACACCTCGAAATGGAACAAGCTCCTGCCGCGCTTGAACTAAATTCTATGCCAGTACTTCCACGGACAAAATCACCAATCCAGTGGTTACTTTCGTTGTTCTCAATGCCAAGGAAAACTTCAGTTTCAACCAAAGTATCAAATCTCAAGTGCCCCTGGAGGCTATCATCAAAGTCAAACTTTGGAAGAGCATATGGCTGAACTGAAGGATGCTTACGGTTTCCTTCTCCATCTAAATGAAGATTCCGGCTATGAAAATCATTGTCATCATAATCCATGGGTTTATCCCTACAGCAAAAGATGAGAGCAATAACTCTATCTACGTAAATGTCAAGCTAAAGGGAAATACTGTTTTACAAGCAAAATAGGGCAGTAAACTTCCCCATGCAAACAAACAAGCAACCCAAACATTGATAAAACCTTTTACTTTGATGCATATAACAAAAATATTAATAATATGTTCATAGATAAATCAAACTCAATTTGACGGTCAAACATCTTTAGTTAAAAATATCAAAAGATAACACATAAGAGATTCCTCAATAAAATATCCTCGTACAGATAAATGGAATAATTGAGCATGAAGGGTCCTTCTAGTCCAGTGGCTTTGGCTAGTGGGATACTTTGGTCAAGTGGATTTGCTAGTGGGACACTTTGGTCAAGTAGCTTTGGCTAGTTGGATGCTTCGGTCCAGCAGCTTTAAAATGGGATACTTTGTTTTAGTAGCTTTAAAATGGGATGCTTTAATCCATTAGACTTGTAAACAGGGACAGCAAAATAACATCTGTTCCGTTAAAAAAAATGATTTTATAGCATAATATTTCCTAAGGGTTGGCGAGTAATCCGATCAATCCGCATAAAGTAGTAAATCCGATCCAATCAAGAAGTTATAGTCGGATTAAAATATACAATCTATTCAAATTCGAATTGAACGTAAGTATCCAATATAGCATAACAATTGTCCTCCTAGAGCCTTTTACCCTTCAATATGTACCAGAAGAAAGAAGAAGCCTCCAAATAAAAAATTCATTGCAACACTTGCTTAAACAAGAACAAAAAGCTATAAACTTTTAGTCAAAGGATGTTTCGGTAACACTTGGATTTTACATTAATCAATTTATTGCCTTCTCAAGAGAATAAGTCTCCAAACATGACACATTTAATTCATGTCCCAAGACTGAAAGCAGATCATTTCATGAATCAATTTACTGAAATCTCAAGAAAAAGAGACTCCAAATATGACACATTTCATTCATGTCCCAAGAATGAAAGCAGATCATTGCCACGTAAAATAAAATAGTAGAAACTAAAAAAATTAAAAGTTCTGCTTAAACTGCCTAGCATAACCAAACAGGAGTTTGTAATTCAGTGAGTCACAATTACTCATAAAAAAATGAAAAACAGGGACTAGAATTCATATAGGAGTTTTTGAACATTCATCAAGCTGAGGATAATCAAACCAGATTAATGGATTATCATGCCATGAAGAGATAGAACATTTGGTGCAAGGATCAAGGGTATGGTAAAAGTTATCCCAAGAAAAAGCAACTAGTTGACCGGTTGAATTATCCATTCGCTACAATTGTTAGTACTGAACAACATTCCTAGAAATCAAAATTGATAAATGCTGATTCCTCTCAAGAGGAAAAGATATCTATTTCCCGGTAAAACCGTAAATTTAAAAGTAACTGAACCTTAGGCTAGTCCCAATTTCATTAGCAACTCAACCAAATAATTACTAAATAATTCCCTCTTATGGAATGCCATTTTATATTCGCTTTCCATAACATAAATAACACGTGCTGTTAGGGCAAACCTATTTCTCTTCGAAAGGTTTCAAATAGCGATCGATGGTCAATTTTATTTACTTTTGGCTAGTTCCCAATTTCATAATCAACTCAACCAAATAATTATTAAATAATTCCCTCTTACTGAGCAATAACAATTGCTCGTTAATTAGCAATAGCTACTAGTATCAGAAGGGTCTACAGTTGAAAACTCCTAGCAATTTAAAATGAAAAACTATAATAACCTACTTATTCCCGCGATCAATGTGTTCTCTTCATTGCTAGCATCAAACAAAAGAAAATGTATTTACATTCATACATGAACTAATGTCACAAATTATAGACTATTTGCTTCTTCGCCTCAAATACGTAAAAGAAAGGAAGAATAATGATGAAACTCACCATTTCAAAGAAAACCAAAGAAGCTCATTGACCTATTAATAGAGTAACCTTTATTTTATAGACAAGAGAAAATAAACAGTACCATATGAAGTAAGTCTAGAGACGCTACCTCCCTCCATTCGGCGACGAAATCCAGCCTTACGCCCTCTCAACTGCTTTCCAATCGTAAGTTAATCAACTGGTTCAAAAACCCTAGCATCAGTCTCATCCCTCAACAACTATTACCCCACAAGAACAAGAAAAAAACTACGAACCCTAGCCGAACATGGTTTCCAGATATGGTAAACTTACAGAACTCTTCGACCTTCTGGATTTTCCTAGCCGAACACGGTTTCCAGATATGGTAAACTTACAGAACTCTTCGACCTTCTGGAAAATCCAATTAGGGTTCCGTCAAAATAGAAAGCTATAGCGGTAATCACAGAGGAAAACGACGACGAATATAGATGAACGAGTGAGAGTATGTTCAGAGTCGAGTGTAGGTGTGTTTGTCAGCCGGATACTTTCTCTTTGCCTTTTTTACTTGAATCTGTTTTATTTTAATTTGTCTTTCGTGTTTTCTCAACCAAAAAATAATTAGATAAAATGTAGAATGGTGATCAAAATTTGAGAAGGCGAGCACAACATAATCGAAAACAGACACGTGGCCCTTTATGATCTGTTTCCATTTGCGTAATAATAGGGTCAAGGTTATAGTACGGGCTGTTCTGTAGTTAAGTATCACAGGCACCTGATTAACGATAAATCCTTTTATATAATATATATTGGATGCTCTGGAATGTTATTTATATATTTAATATTATTTTTTATTTTATAAAATTTAATGGTTAAAATTTATTAAAAATAATAATCTTAAAATTTATAATAATAAAATTAGTATTCTAATAATATAAAATGTTAAATTAAAGTTAAATATTGAACGAGTCTAAATTGTCTTTGTTCAATTCCAATTACACGGATGTTTAAAGAAAAATAATATATTAATTAATTTTTTAATTATAAAAATATAAATTTGAATATAAATAATATAATTTTTATTATTATAATTTTTTATTATATAATTATTGTATATATTACATGATATAATTAATTATTATTATTTTTTAAGATGAAATCGCTAAATTAGTGAAAATATGTTATATTATATTATTCATAAAATATACACACCATGACAACAATAATATATAAGTTTCTGGTGGGTACCGAGAAAATATGGGTTTAAACTCCACACACACACGTTAAATTGCAAAATTGTTAAAATTTGATCTCAATTTTGTGCCTTACTTATAAATTTTATTTTGCTTATAAAAATATCCATTATTTTCAAGCAATATGACAAGATATTTTAATTTTTAAAATATTAAGATTGTTAATGGTCAAATTAAATATGATTGAATTAAAATAAATTGAATTCGAAAGCTAAAGCTATCTCCTTATTTTCCATCCTCAATTTAGAATTTGTCTTTTATTTCTGCTAAAATTCTTATAAAGATATATTGAAATCCAAGTGATAAATAAGAATCCCAACCGGAAGGTGATTCAAGTAATATTATAAATATTATATTTTTATTTTTTTGTGATGTTTATAGTTTTATTATTAAAAAAAATTATTTAAATGATAAACATTTTATGATGAGAATAAAAAAAATGATAATAAATAATAAAAATAATCAATATTTATGTGATAAGGAAAAAAAATTAACAATAAATATATAACATTTTTTCATTAAACAATTTTTCATAAACTTTTATTCATATTAAAAAAAAACGTTCATAGAATTATTATAAATTAGCATGACGTAATAAAAATAACTTATAAAATAATTATATGATTTTAAATTTTTATAATTTAAATAAATAATTTTTATAAAATAATAAAAATATAATTTAATGATAAAATATATAATACATTAATTATGATTAATTTAAATTTTACTGTAATTAAATTTATTAAACCTAAAATAATAAATAAGCTTATTTATTTTTTTAAATAATGTATATAATTTTAGAGAACAGAATAATAATATAATCTTCATCCTTACCATACTTTATATTATAAAATATAGATATTAATTTTTTTATTTTTTATTCTTTATTTTATTATTATTTTTTACCTTTAATTAAATAATATCCACAAAAATTTGTCCTAAAAATAATTTACAATCCTATAAAACATGCATATTTTGAAATTTGAATTAAATTAATTTATAAATTCAAAGTTATAAAATTAATTAAAGTTCAAGGACTATTTGAGGTGGAAAATATTACTTAGGAATCCAATCATATAGCATTCATTTGTCATAATCATTCCTTAAATTATAAGGAAAATAACATACTTTTAATTTAACAATTTTTTTCAGAAATCCTAACACCCTTTTATCTTCATTCCCATATTTTCCCCCACCACACCTCCTCCCACCCTCGACCTCAATCCATCATCGAGCTCTACCCCCACCCTCTTACCCTTGGCCTCAGTCAATCCCCAACCTCCACCATCGCCCATAATTGCACTAGATTCGCACAACATTTTTAGACTTTCAGTTTCGGTGCATACTTTCTGATTTGCCTCCCATTCGTAAACTTACAATTTCGACACCAAATTTGCCTCCCACCCACAATGGTTGTCGTTGTTGCCGACAGTTCTATAATTTCCTCTAAGAGCCTTTTTCTTTAGAGTAATCATTCTCCTTAGAGTAATATAGTAGATATTTGATATATTCTTACATGTTTGTTTTGTTTTGATAAGTTTGTTAAGGAGAGTGATGAATATGATGATTGGGACCCATTTATGGTTTTTCTTTAGGAGATTGTAGCACTCTCTCATATAATTTGTGTTTTTATTTATAATTTTTATCTCTATATCGTTTTGGGTGCCTTAAATGGTGGCATTTTTTTTTTATTTTTTTGGTTAATTTTGGTGATAAGTGGTAACATTTACATGTTATCAAGTTTATAATTCTTTTAAGTTATATGAGTTCACTTTTCGTAGTTCTTTTGCGAGCATCATGATATTGTTTTGCTGTATAAGATTAGGTTTGAATTTTAGTAATCTATAGACAATGATTACTTTGTGCTTGTTTTAGTTTTTTGAGTTAGCGCAAAATGATTGTGCATTATTATTTACTTTAATTTTACTGTAATGTTGATAAATTATCTCTCTTTGATTTTTTTTTTTTAATAACCATTTTCAATCTGAATTTGACTTTGGGAAGTAATCTGTTATAATCGCAGTAGAATTAGAATGACAAATGCACATTAATCAGGGCACTAGTGTTTCTTACACAAGTACTTACTACTTATCAAAGTGTATCAAAATTAGACCGACAATCTTTTTATTTATGAAACGTTCGATAACCATTTTAAGTATTCATAATCTCTTAATTTTATTTGGTTTTCAACTTTATTTATAATAATAAAAAAAGTTGCTTCATCATCAATTAAGAATTGGTTAGCACATCCAATTGTGTGAACACCATGAGCCTAGAACACCAACCACCAACGGTATCACAACTCGCAAGTGAATATATTTTAGATTGCAGGGCTATAGTGGTACGTATCTGAATGAAATGACAAGCCGTAAATATTAAGAGATGAAGTACCACTAAGTGAAGGCAAGTTCAGGTTAGTGCTACTGCAACACTGTGACTAGCAAATCTTCTGTCAAGCAAGAGACAATGGTTCAAAATGTGATTTGCTCTAATACTTCGAGCATTTGGAATGAATCTTATGACCACCAAGGCTTATCCATGAGTTCGTTAGAGAACACATAACGGAACCTTGAACTATAAGGCAACCATTCAATGACCTGGGTTGCCTTCTGCTTCTTACTAGGTTTACAGTTCATGCATCTCTGTATCGAATCATGGAGCTTCTTTTCAACGTTCTCGGCAACCCATTTCAGAAGATCCTCTAATCCAAGAGATGCTTCCTTTGCAAATCTTTCAAGCATCTTAGGGAGAAACACTTTCTTTGTCTTCTTTACCACTACACTTGACTGAAGAAACTCACTTTTTGCCACTTCTAGTTCATCTTTGACATTTGAGGCTGTGTACACTCTCAGCTACAAATGTAACAAAATGCACTCAAGACTCAGCGGTGAGCAATATACTATTGAGGTGATTAAAAAACGTATAAACAAGAAAGTCTATGCGTAGACTATGATCTCTGAAATCCAATTCTTTACATGGTTCTCAAAAGTCAAAAAAGCTGAATAAAGCTACTTGCAAAGCTATGTTACATGAACTTTTTCACCGAATGTCCTTAATTTTCGAATACATTTTTTTTTTTTATTTCTACCAATTTGGAGTATGAATACCCACACCCATATCTATGTCGTATTCGTTAGACACGGGTACTTCGTGAAAAATGAAGAGTAACATGACTGGCAAGACAAGTTTTCAAGATAACAAGCAACTTTGGGACTAAGCAAGAACTTACCACAGGATCAGAAAAAGCTCCGGTGCAAAGTGCAAAGCAAATAAGGGGTTGGGAATTCGGAAGGCCCAACTTTGCACTGAGAATTTGTTTATCTTCACTAGACTTTTTTCTCAAAGCAGTTGAAAGGATGGTTTCAAGCCACTGTAAGTTCACAACAGATAAAGAAGTGTGAGTATACTAAGATGGTACATTCAAATAGCTAGTGATGCATACAACAATAATCATAATTTGAAAAATCTTCAAAGAAATGCATGAACTTCACAACTGAGAGGTGTCTGATTTTAAATAACAAAACTACACTTATCAATGCAAAAACAGCTTATAAATTGTTGACAAATTTTTAGTCATGAGGTATTATCTCTAATATTCTGCCATTTGAGTCAACTTATCAGTTATCACCATGCAGTTCGTGTTTATAAATATGAGTAAGGTGAGTACCCGTCCTACTCGGGGTGTTCGGAAGCAAAATATCGATTGCTCTATAGCATTCGCACTGATGACACGGCCACCAATGTTATAAGCAGCCTGCACTATTCCAAGAAATACATAAAAATTTGGGCTTATCTACAAATAAAACTTTTTGTTGTTGTTGTTGTTGTTGTTGCAGGAATGAGGAATCTCAAATAGAACTGAAACCACTGATAAATGCACCATTGGGAAGGGAGGATGGGGACAGAATTGATATGGCCAATTACCTAGGAATAAGATGACAACAAAACCTAGACACTCCCAAGACTATCTAAAACAGATAAAACCATTTCTTTGAAGTATAAATATACATTTATTACCATACTTTTACTCCTCAGTTTATTTCCTAACTCCAGCTGTTTATACAAGATAAACCTATAATGACCTATTAAAGAACCCCATGAACAAGCAAAGGAAAAAGAGGGGAAAAAGTACACTCAAATTGAAGGATGTAGGACGGGGGATTGAAGATATCCTATTTAAATTTAGAAGAGAACCATTAAAAACTATAAGTGCACTGGCCTACATAGAAACAAAAGAAGGCTTGTTGAGCAGGTCTTGAAGCAAAGAATTAGGATTCATTAGCAGGATAGGAATTTTAAGATGTCACTGATTATCTGCATGTCATACTTATTTCAGCTGCAAATTCAGCTTAAATAAGAAGTGCACTACCTTGTGAAACAAAGCCAACCTTCTTAGAGAGCTGTTGGGAATGCCATATGCTAGAAATGCCTGACAAGGTGAATGAAAAAGTTATTTAAGGAAACAAAGAGGCAAGTTATAAATTGTAGCTAGTGACACTTTTTTACATGCATAACTAGAGCATTATACACATTGATCCAAAATGCAGTTTGGGCATTGGGTTCCATCTGACTGACATTCACCCTCTCCAGTTGTTCAACTAAAACTCTGCAATTTAAACCATTAAAACATGTCAAATTAGCATTGTGCATGGGGAAAAGCAAAGAAAGAAATCAAGAATAAACAAGCATAAATATGTATGCATTATATGCTGTAAAAAATTAATACCTGAATCCATATGCTAAGAGGAGCGACCAAAATTTTTAGACTAAGGTTTTTTAAACAATCTAACTGACAAGATCAAATATTGAAGATTGCATCCCACAATATGACGTGGGGGCATGAGTCTAGCAGTTGCAGACAACAGAATTGATGAGCAGTTCATTTAATACTGAATTGAATGCCTAGGAAGTACTGTAGTTTTTACTTATCGGGGGGACCTAAATTTAGTGCAAATGAAACAAAAGCATGAAAATGAGAATGTAAGTGAAAAATGGTGGAACAAGTAAAAGATGGTACTATATTACTGTTATGTCCCATGTCTTAATCCAATTAGTTCCAAGATGAATAAGACATGGGATATAACAATCCCTTCTTTTCCTTATTCCATCACTTCACAATCAGTCATATCAAAACAATCATTTTTTATTAAGTCATAGTAAAATGACCAACCTATAATTGTTGATGGAATAAGAAGCATGAGAAAACTGGCTCTTATCAGTTGATATACATAATATTTCTACCATAGATTTGCCAGACCAATCTTGATCCTCTCCAATTGTACGCCGCGGCTGTATGACATTAGTAGATGATCTTGACAATAAAGGAGAACGATTTTTTTCATTATTTACAGATTGTGCACTCCGAAGCCAACAGTACACCTCAGCCATACACCTTACCATCTCCTCTGATAACTTACTTGGGCATTGATGTAGATGATCTTTCAGAGTTCTTGACATTGGAGTTTTCTCCATGACTGGGACCTTTTCACAGGACTGATCACATAAAACAGTTCAGATGAGAATCGTTAGACAAAGAGATAGTCTTATTTGAATGAGCTTCATGAAGCATCCAGCAACTTATAGTGTGCAAAAATGCTCCATAGAAGTGACTGTTTCATTTTTTTCTATAAAGGGTACAAATCTTTTTAGGTGACCTAGTTATATATGAGCTAATTGGTAAAAAGTATGAACATAAATACTTTTTTTCCAACATCAGAACTGATTTTGCAGTTGTAGAAGACCTTATACATAAGATACAAAAGAACATTAATAAAATGAACGGAGGGTTAAAATCTCTTTTAATCCTATGCCAAGCAGAGTCTCCCATGATGGGAACCCTTGTTTCTTTTCCCTAAAAATTAAAGGGAGGCCCAAAATTGATTGAACAAGTAAGACATTCCAGACAACCTAAATTTAACTTGTGGACCATAAAGGTTCATTAAGGTCCTAGGTTCCCAGATGGCTAATTAATTTAAAAATAACTTAATTGACTTACAGTTTTACCATCCATAAACGAGATCATATATTTTCTGGTCCCTATCAATTGCATAATCAGTACATGTCAGGAACACTTCCATGAGTCAATTTTTAGTAGATTTAATCTAATACAAGATCTCCAAAATTACCAAAATGGGCATAAAATAGATTCCCTTGTGGAGATAAAAAAATGTTATGAAGGACCAAGGGTTAACTAACTAACGAAGTTTAAATAATGCAACCAAACTTGACAAATCTAATTCACATATCCTCTGAGGATATTTGGCGCAAGTATGCAACATAATTATAATGCAAAAGCATACATTTCCCTATAGAAGTTTAATAAACATAAAATATAGCTTACCTTAGCGGCTGGTGTTGAACAAGACTCTGCAAAAGCAGCATCAGTTCTGCCACAAGACAATGGATTATGACCAGTCCTGATGTTTCTTTTTCCTAAATCATCTATAGAAACTAGAGCTTGCAATGGCCGGAGAGGGAACTTTTTAGAAGAACAAAATGCACTTGAAATGATACTTGGCTGTTTTCTTGATTGATGCTTTATGTGTGCAGGAGATGCCACTCCTGAGTTCTGTTCAGAAGGTGGTCTACTAACACAGTTGTCAAAAATGCTCCGGTAGAGAGTGAGAACACGCTGCTCACGGTTAGCAACTTCCTCCTCCAGTAATTCAATTTCAGCAATAAGTTCCTGTGTCTGATTAAAAACAAAAAACATTGCTATTTGTAGTTACTAGCTACCTCCATGATCAAGCTCAGAAATGGAATTAGAACAACCACAAAACCAATAGGAAATAAATAATACTTGTAGACAAAATTTATTAGGCTCACTCACTTGCTACAATGCATGTTCTAGACAAGTAAAGAATGAGGCCAACAATATCCAAAAAAAAAATCATAATCTCAAGATAACCCTCATTGAGTAAATTTGAAGTATAAGGGAGAATGTCTACACTGTAAGGAACAACTTAGGCATACAGTGCAAAGGAGATAAATACAAAGAATGGTTGTAGCCTCTATTGAAACATCTGATGAGTATTTTAAAGCTCCATCAGTTAGGCCAAAGGTATCAATGAATTTATTGGAAAGGTTCAAGAATAAAGGAATATAATTTTACACTATATCGCCAAATAATGCAGGCAGATTATTTGACAGGAATCGCATACAAGTTTATCATGAACATCATCAATATGAAACAAGAAGGTCTGGTTTCCTACTTCCTAGTACGTCCTAGGGTATTAATCAATGTGCAGACTCATTCATAAGTGGAAACAGAATCTGTCTAGTTCAAGATCTAAAGACAATTATTACCTGGGCTGCAAAATGTCTGTGTCCAGGAGATAGAGTACTTGAAGCTCGGCCCATTGCCCTCTCAAGCATAAGGCGCATAGATCTTTCCTGCTGCAAATGCAAATGCAGCTGCTCAATCTGCAAATGAGTAATGTGTGGCCAAACCATAGTTATTCTCAGGTTAAACCTCTGAAAATAAAAGCATCAGACTATTATGAGATTTGGTTCTTCAGCATTAAAAAGTTTCATATCAACAACCTCTGGTGTTCAAGATGTCACTAACAAATCAGTCAATATAGTTCCCTGACATGAAAAGGATAGTGAAAATAGAAAGTTATTTTGACAACTATCTCCTTTTTCCAGTAATACGATACCCGATCCATAATAATAACTTCTCATTTTGTAGCACTGCTACGAGAAAATTGAAGAATATGCTAATGTTCTGTTATTTGCTTGATATTTTTATGGTCATTAGAGGAGCTTATCCATCCTACCAGAAAATTCATAGTACCCTCATTAAATATTTTCATGCTCCATTTTAGTTTAATTTGTTTAACACAACTTCATGTGCCAAGTACCAGAAATTGAGTTCTAACACTCACATCTTGTTCCAATGAGGCTCGATGCCTTGATGTATTCCTGCTAACATAAGTAGGGTTGTCTCGCAGACAATTTTGTCCCCTAGCAACACTTGTTGAAGGTGGTGATGCCTGCTAAATCAAAAATATATAAATTATTCTATTCCTTATTATCTGCATTTTAAGGTATCTTAGGCTGGTATAATCGTACTATTAGACCATTTTCTTACAATAAAAAAAAAACTAAAATCAGAATGAAATTGTTATTTCGCAAATTAAATGTGTCTCACATCAGTCTCATTCTGGTCCTTCTTTGTAGATCTCAAGAGTCCCACTCGTGAGTTGTTGAAGTTCCTGTCAGAAGCACTGGAAGTAAAAGCAATGGTCACCAAAATGACAGAGATGATAAACATAGCATGATGCTTCTATTTTGCCCAAAAAGAAAAAAAATGTTAATGTCTTGGAAGTAAATTACGCAAGTGCTCAAATTGAAAAGGCCTCACTCCAATCTTATCTTAATAGTCCCTTCTTAAATTTGGATGTTCACACAATACTAAATTTACAAAAGCACTCATCAAGGAATGGCATGCGAGTCAAACCCAAACCCAAACCTTAACCAGCACTAGTAAAATTGTAAATTTCTTCTTGGAGAGAGAAAACACATAATGACATCTTATATTTACAAGTAAGCTTGCTACTAGAAGTTTTAGTCCACACAGAAAAAGCTTAAAACTACAAGCAGCAGAATGGAAACTAATATAAACACCTACATGCTCAAAATATACAGAAAATCAGAAAGAAATGCAAATGACGGCTCCATCTCATAAAAGAGGTATCGGTTCTTAATATCCAATTTAAATTAACATCATCATCATTATCATAGCCAATATTAATAACAATCATGATGTTGGCGGCAATAACATCGAAAATGAAAGGCTTGAGTTTCTTAGACCACACCTCTTAGACCGCCTATGCTGATTATTAACAGGTGTAGGTGCCAAAGAGTCTCCATACCCTCGTTTCCTAACAGCTTCTTCATCCTCCTCGTCTACAATTGCACTAAAACCACCCATTATTTATCTCTAGTTCTCTCTCCCACTTAGTTTTTTAATCCCACAAAACTGACCGAAGAATTCACAAATCACAACCTTCTTCCATTAAATATCATTGACATATAAACTATCAAGAACAGATGCAAATTTGACTGAAGTATACCAGACAATAAATTTTGTAATATTTTAAAATGGGTAAGAGTCCAAAAGATAGGAAGATGGGTCGAGGAGTGTAGGAGGAACTAAGGAGAGATTTTCATAAATGGGTAAAACTAGCAGATGGAAAACTTTGAAAGAAAATAAATGTAATATTGAATTATCTAAAACTTACCAGAGACGAGTGGAAAAAAGTAAGTACTGTAGCTACGTACTGCCACAAAATTGAATTTGATCAATTTGGGGTCGTTGGGAGCATTCAATGTGAGGATTTAATATGGTGGTACAATCTCTCTCGGTTTTGAAATGAAAAGTCATCAGAAGAAGCTGGTTGATACTTTGAATTTGATGGTAATGGCTAGCGGCCATAAAAACTACGTGGTTTGTATTCTCTTTGCCCGCATGTCTGATCCCCAATAATCTCGAGCAACATAGATGCCATTAAAAACGCACATGGTAAATGAATTTTGTTCCTTTTCATTCAAATTTTGCACATCAAGCTTTTATTTATTCCAGTGATGACCCTTTTTTAAATGATTGTCTTCTCAAAAATGACTCTTTATTTACTCCAGTGATGACCTTCTTAGGCACTTGACTTCAGGACCAAAAGGCGACAATTTGTGTCCTGACTAAATTGAACTTAAAAGACTCGAACAGAACATAAATTAAATTAAATTTAGATTTATTTTAATCTAATTTAAATAATTTTGAAAAATAGGCTGGTTTAACCCCTTATTAATAATCTTAATCTGAGTTAACCCCCACTAGCACATTTTTAAAAAATACCTTATTTGTCCTCATCAGGTATAGAGCCCCTGAGCTCCATTTGCACGAGTAGACTGTGAGCTTCTTTTATTTTCCCCAGTTGACAGATACGTGGGCTAGAGGCGCTGGTGGCGTGAGCTGGAGGCGCGGACTGGTGGCGCGGACTGGAGGCTGGAGGCGCGGCACTGGTGGCGCGGATCTGGGCACGCAGACTGGACGGCGAGAGGCACTGCTGGTGACTGGGCTGCTCGCGGCGTGGCAGAGACAGGCTTGCGGAGGAGTTGCGGACTGGTGTGAGGCGACGGACTGGCGCTGCTGGACCTCGCGGCGGCGCTGAACTGGGCTGAATGGAGCGCGGCTGGGCTGGTATGGAGATGTTGTTGAAGTTGGGTGATGAAGACCGAACAGAGGGTAAAAATATTTTTTTTTTTTTTTTTTTTTGAAAGTTGATCTGAAATAGATCAAATAGAAACGAGATAATTTAGAAAAATGTTTGTTAGTGTTCAAGCTCTGTTGAAATAAGCTCTCTGATTTTAGTTGGACGTAGTTGGACATATGTCCAACTGAGCTCCGGCGAGTGAAATCGCCGGCCAATTAAAATTTGATCAGTTGGACGACTGTCCAACTGAGCTCCGGTGAGTGGACATATGTGTCCTCTAAAATATACTCCTCTAGTTTTCAGTTGGACACATGTCCAACTCTGTTAAGATGAGTTGGACATACGTCCAACTGAGGGGTTATTCTGGGCAGTCTAGTTGGACATGTGTCCAACTCTGCTCCGGCGAGTGGGGGTCGACGGCCGGTCAAAATTTCATCAGTTGGACAGTTGTCCAACTGAGCTCCGACGAGTGGACATATGTGTCCTCTGAAATATACTCTTCTGGTTTTCAGTTGGATACATGTCCAACTCTGTTGAGGTGAGTTGGACAGTCGTCCAACTGAGGGGTTATTAAGAGCATTTTTGTCATAATATGTAAAAAAATCAAGTGGAGGGGGTCATATCAGATTTTTAATAAATAAGGGGTCATAACAGCATATAACCCAATAATTTTTTAAAAAAATTAAGTTAAATTCGTACCACTTTCGTTAACCCACGATAAAATTAATTTAAATTAATTTTTAAATAAAAATATTAAAAAAAATATATTAAAATTTAAATAATATTTTATCTACTTCAGTAGTTTTTTTTATGATATATTATTTTCTTCTTTAAAAAAAAAAACTAATAATGAATAAATAGTTGTAATTTATTTATTTTGTCACAGTATTATGTTACATTCTTTGATGTTAATGCATTTAGTATTTAAATCTACCTAACTCTTAAAAAAAATATTCACATTTAATTCTAGTTAGTATTATGAAATTTTTATTTTTTAAATCAATTAAGTATTAGTTTTTGAAGTAAAACTTCAAACTTTTTATTAACTTGTGTTTGCTATTATATTTTCAACTAGTCTATTATTCTAAGAATTATGTATTATGTAATAGTCAAAGTTATAGTTTTGTGTATATAAAAAAAGTTATATTATCTTGTGACATTTTAAGTTGCTTAAATTCTTTATTTTTAGTAAATATTTTTATTTAATTTACTTATCTCTATTTATTTTTTTAATAACTTGAGTAATTTTTATTGGGACTTGCAATCACTTTATTCTAAATGTGAGTTTTCATAATGTCACAATGACCTATAATTTTTGCATGTGTGGGTTTTGATGCCGTTTATTCTTTGCCTACTTAATTTAGAAATTAATTTTTTGTTTTAATAATTAATTTTTTATGTTATATATATATATATATATATATATATATATATATATATATATATATATATATATATATATATATATATATATATATATTTATTTATTTATTTTATGTAATATTATTTGAGCTTAATTATTAATCACATTTTTAATAATATAGTAATATGAATTTTAAAAAATTATAATTAATAATTTAAGTTAGCTTATATCAATTTCTTTTGTGTTTGATTTGAATTAGAATTTATTATTATTAATTTAAATTAAATTTAAATTATGTTAAAATTTAATTAATTTTAATTGAGTTCGTTAAAACTAGCCTAACTCATATAAATTACTACCTAGCTCCTTGGCGACCCTGAGCATAATTTTGTAAAATAAATTAAAGTCATTTTAAATGGTTGCAATATACAGATTTATAGATCAAATTCGACCTTACTTATTAGCGTATATTTTCTTTTCAATTTCTATTTTTATCAATCTTCTCAATTTTAGTTCGACCAACAATTAAGCATGAGACATTGATCTAAAAAAAAAAAAAACGATTAAGCATGAGATGGAATTGATAATAAGTCACTTAATCTAAATAATATATATTCACTTTTTGATATTAAGAAGAAAAAAAAAGGCTGACTTTGTCAAATTTTCTTGATATTTAAAAAAATAAAAGCTCATTTGATAATTATACAATCTAAATTAAATTAAAAATTTATCAAAATTAACACCCTTAAAATTTTTAGTAACAAAATTAGTACCCTCCATAATATTGAACGAGTCTAAATTGTCATCGTTCAATTCTAATTAAACGGGTGTTCAAAAAAAAAAAAGATATATTAATCATTTTTTTTAATTGTGAAAATATGAGTTTGAACACAAGTGGTGCTAGTTTTGTTATTACAAGTTTAAGGAACGTTAGTTTTATTATTTTTCTAATTAAATTTTGGATTTTGCCTTAAATGAGTATTGACATGTGGTTTAAAAATATATTCTTAATACTTGTTAAAATTTATTAAAATGGACATTTTATCAATTATTTAACTTGTAATTAATTTTGACAACTTCGACAACCTTAAAGTATAATCAACTATTTTTTCAACTGTACTCTTACTTTTTACAAGGAAGAGCTCAAAGCGTGCAAATTAAAAATAATAATAATACAGGAACTAAATATTGAATGTGAAATAATTTAGGGATAATTCACTATTTATGTTATAATCATCTTAATTATAAAAAACCAGAACCATTAATTGACAACTCTAGCTCTTCTCCACTGTAACCCAACTACTACGATGACAATTTAATTTAAGTGATTAAATTATACCTATTCGATATAGTTTCTTAATTTTAATTAGTACAACTAATTTGAATCTCATTAATTACAAATGTATCTTAAAGTTATCACGATCAAACTTTGGAGTAATTAAATAATATATGAAACAATGTAATGATTAATTAATTAATCAATCACAAATGATTTGTGAATGAGATTCAACAAGGAAGAGTGGAACCTCAAATTTCTTGATCACATTCAAATATATTTAGTATAATTAAAAAACATTGCTGATTACATAGGATCGAAACTGGTCGCGGTAAACATCATTAAGTTGATCAATAAAATATTATATAACATATGTACATACGTATCTATATTTATATTAAAAGTGATTTTAAGATAAAATGTTTAAAAAATAAGCATATAATTTGTAATTATGTTAGAAAGTACAAATGTATTTACACACTACTACAAAAAAGACCTTTAGGGACGGTTATTAACCGTCCCTAAAGACATTTAGGGACGGTTACGTTTCGGGTCGTAACCGTCCCGTATGCGGGCGTCCCGAAAAGTGACACTTTTAGGGACGGTTATTAACCGTCCCTAAAAGTAAAACGGTTACTGGGAAACTTTTAGGGACGGTTATTAACCGTCCCTAAAAGTTTTCCAGTAACCGTCCCTAAAAGTTTTGTTTGAGGTTTTTGGGGACGGTTAATAACCGTCCCTAAAAGTTTTTTTTTTTTTTTTTTAAATTTTAATATTATGCTGTTCTATACAAATAATTTACTTGTAAAACGCTGAAAAAATATATATATTCAAAATCATAAGAACGACAATATTTCATATCATTACTAATTAATTAATAATTACAATATAATTAGTGATTAGTCACAAAATAATTGGAGTTAAAAATTCTCCAATATATACATTAAACTAAACATATAACAGACCTAGTTAGTTAATTACTAACAAGTAGTAATTAATTACAAAATTTGGTCTAATTATCAACTAAATATCCCATATAAATTATACATAAGTAATTTCAAGTTCTATCTATTCTTTTAATCACAAACGTACACCATTCAAATCATTTACAAAGAGAGAAAAAGAGAAGTAAAAAAATATGAAACAAATCGAAACAATGCTGATATAGGTAAGCCTGCTGGAACTCAAATATGCTATAAGTGGGAAAAATACTACCAGCAATTCGAGTGTTTATACACTGGTGTCAAGAACCCATAACAAGTCCCTCTCGAGAGATACTGGTAACACGCAAGACAGCTTGAGCACTTAAAGGAGAAAGTTTTGAGTGACAGAAATTCTCCCAAGAACCCATCTCTGGATTCTCGGATACTGCCATTGGTGAGAGATCATGAAATTTCTGATACACATTCTGCAACTCCAGGAGTAGGCTTCGAGCAGCCTCTCTTGACTCAGGAAGCTGGTCACTGAGCTGTGATGCAGCTGTTTGGATTAATTTGTCAATCCCAAATGACTTAATCCCTTCAACACCCTGTCAACATCACAGAAGATGTACTTATAGTAGAAAATCAAGAAATAGTTTTACATAATCAAGCAATAACTCACAAAAGACATATTGCTAAACAATAAAATAACAACCTAATCTCCTGGATTAAATATCAGGGCGGCATGCACAAGACATGGATTTAAACATAGAATGAGTGATAAGAGTAAATTAGAACAGAGGACATGGAACAAGGCAGTGTATGAATAAGGAGACCACCTTGCCATTAAGAGAACAAACAAAAAAAGTAATGAAGGACCAGATGAAAATTGTTAAGTGGAACCATCCAATAAAGTGATAAAGATTGCATCATTGTCTTTTTCCTTACCAGTCGTACTTCAACAAAAGCACATTATTGCCTTGGCTCGAATCCGTGGATTCCTATTCTTGAGGTGTGGTTGCAGCTTTGGTAACAACAAGACAGGGTTAACCCAAGTGGTCATTGCTACTAAAGCTATCTCTGCTGCCTCACATACAAATCGCTTATCTTGTGAAGACTTGAGAAGTAGTTGAACCAACTGAATTCATAATGTTGAACATGTGGAGAAATAAATAATAATTAACTATATGCAAGGACAAAACCTTTAATTATAAACAAGATAAAATAAAATAACCTGGCAAAAAATGCAGAGAATACAAGTTACCACATACCAGAGAGTCCAATGAATCAATTGTAAGATCATTATATGCATTGAAAATGTCTGCGGAGGTCATAATAGCAGTCTTGCAAACAGCACTTCTAGGATTTTTAATATTATCACAGATGAGATTCAGGGGCGAGCCAACAATACATTGGGAAATGGGGGACAAAGCACAAAGGATTTTTAAATTAATACCTTAAGGTTGGTATCAACATCTTCAAGCTCGTTCAAGTTCTCAGACTCAATGTATTCTACTTCTAGTTTGACAGCTTCAGCTCCATTATTAACAACTTTGTCACCATTGACATGAGAAGAAACCAAACAAACAGATGTTTTCTTCTGCCATTCCCCAAGATTCTCAATGATTTCCCCATTTAAAGATTTAGTAATGCTTCCTTTACTAGAGCTTTCATTCTTTCTCTCAGATTCATGTATGGTAAATATAGCAAAAATATATTAATTCATGAGAAGATTTACTAGAGCCTTTTAATTCATGAGAAGTGTTACACTGTTAATTTTGTAATAAAATTAACAGGATTTATTTGAAGATTTACTGACACTCAAATTGTGCTATTACTTCTAAATTACAAGGCACAAAATTACAAGCTTCTCTTCTATACAAAGAGAGTGATGATTTAAAAAAATTTCTTTATTTGGTTACTGTTACTTCTATTGGTTATCCATAAGACTATGAGCCATTGCTCAATTGGGTACGAGCATTTTCATCATTTATTCTTATATCCAAGATTTAAAACATAATGATTTTCATATATACATAACAGATATATCTCAAAATTACCACTAAACAAAAAAAATTATTGCTTTGCCAATACTGAATTATCATAATCAACACTCAAATTCTCACAATCAACACACATCTGAGATCAAATTCTGGAAAGCCAAAAGAAACAGAATATACAGATCAATAGAGGAAGATAGTATATATAAACAAAATGTTGGTTCTTTTATAAAATTACATAATAGTTACATAGGTATCCCTGTTCCATTCAAAATATTAAGGAAGGACAAAGTATTCCTCAGAACATAAATCATCATCACTAAAAAGCATTCATTCAACCTTTAAATCTTTACTTATATCAGATTAAAAAAAAAAAACGAGACAAAATCAGAACATCAAGTAAAATCCTCCTTTATCTCATATTTTTCTCTACCACTTCACAGATATGATTTAATAAGCAATGGAATCACCTCAAAGCTTCTTCTTGTTACTGATGCATCAATCCACTGGAAAAAATTGCAACCAGTATGTTTGTTGTTGTGTCACTTCTATGGGAACCATTAATAAATTGATAATAAGAAAAAGTTACTTGTAAATTAAAGAGAGATAGAGAAGAGAAAGTACTGAAGAACAACCTATTCACACCTATAAAATCGACACCCAAGATTTTGATGGGTTCATATTTTGGTAATAAATTAAACCAGATAAGGAAATGTCTACGGGTTGGTAAAAAAAAAAAAACAGCCCTCGCGCGCATGGAGGGCTGCCGTCCAAGCTAGCCATCAGATTACACTAAATAGCCATTCAATCATGTATATATTGCAGGAAAAAAACAGGAGAAGTGTAGTCGTCCCTGACCTGATCGGCGAGGAGCGGCGTGGCGGTGGAGAGCTACCGTGGAGGCTGCCGTGGAGAGCTACCGTTCAAGCGCGCTGTGGCTTGGACGGAGGAGCTGCTTGGTACGCGTTGCTGCAGATACCGCCGGCGGACACTGGAGTCGCGGACGACGAGGACGGCGACAGCTGGGAGGTTGACTGCTTGCGTCGAGAGCTGGGGGCGGCTGGAGGCGCTGGGGGGGCGCTGATATTACTTAGGGTTTTCGAACAGATAGAGATATCGCGAGGGCTGGTGGGCTGTGATGTTTATAAGCACATTTAGGGACGGTTATTAACCGTCCCGAAAGGTAAAACTTTTAGGGACGGTTAATAACCGTCCCTAAATGTCATTTACGAAAAATTACGCCACAACCGTCCCAGAATCCCACTTTTCGGGACGGTTCACCGAATTTTTTTAAAAAAGAACCGTCCCTAAATGTATATATTGTTGTAGTGACAAATCTGAAGCAAAACGTAACCTAAGTCACTTAATGAACATGTTCTGTATAGTAGTTGTTCCATTATATACATAGAATATAAATAACTCCATTAATCTGTTTGCTTAAAGTATTCTTAGTTCTTATCACATACAATTAAGAATATAAATAAACTAATCTCTGATCTCAATCCAGTTCAACTGCGATAATTTTTATTAACAGCTATTGTTGTGATCTTATCAATAACACAATTTATTATTACCATATATAATTTGCTTACGTGGAAAAAGGACTTCATATATACCTTAATCACTTATGTAATGGAGCTCACGTTTGGAACAAAACAGCAGCATATAATATTCTTTAAGAATGTGTCGATATGCTCATCTCTGCATTTTGATTTTTATAATTTGTGGATTGTCCTCTCATAATTAATTATTCCTCCGCATTAGTTGTCTTACCCTCATAATTGCCTTATAATTTTATTCCCAGAATATAAAATAAAATGGCGGTTTGTCCACTACCAATCAAATAGCGCCACATAATCAACTTTTTTATATGAGCGGTATCGGCCATGGTCATTTTAGATAGCCTTCTGATTTCTGAAGACTATTTAAACAGTATCTACATAATGAAATGTGCACCAACCTAGCTGATCAAAGCCAGTGATCCATTAATATTCATATCTCAGCCTTTTGAAATCTCTTTTTTCAGTGATCAAAAATGGTAAAATTGGATTTTGGTAATTTTGGTGAATCTTTTAATGTTGCCTCACTTAAGTCTTATTTGGCTGAATTCATTGCCACCCTTCTTTTTGTTTTTGCTGGTGTTGGATCTGCCATTGCTTACAGTAAGTTAATTAACCTAGAAGCACTTATAAATTTCGTTTTTTTTCCTACGTGTATTTTTTGTGCTAAACTTATGAAGTGAAAATAAACCTCATAAGGGCACAATTGAAGAAATAGACCCATGAATTTTAATCACACGAAAAAAAAAAATTTTGAAATCAACTTGTTGATGAGTTTTTTTTTCTTTCTAAAATTTGAAATCAATTAATAGCATATCATATAGACTAAACCCTAGAATATTATCGGCTTAATTTAAGTTTTTTTTTTTTTTTAGTATTTACTGACATTAGTTAATATTGTGTTCTATGAATTTTTGTAGATAAGCTCACAACAGATGCAGCACTAGACCCAGCAGGCTTAGTGGCAGTAGCTGTGGCTCATGCATTTGCACTGTTTGTGGGAGTCTCTATTGCAGCCAACATCTCAGGAGGCCATTTGAATCCAGCTGTCACCTTTGGCTTGGCTATTGGAGGCAAGATTACCATCCTCACTGGTATCTTCTATTGGATTGCTCAGTTGCTTGGTTCCATTGTGGCCTGTTTCCTCCTCCAGTTTGTCACCAATGGAGAGGTATATGAATATTATATATGTTTTCATCAGCAAAAAAATAACAAAAATATTTACCAAGAAACTTCTCTGAAGCAATTTAGCAAATAGGAGCACAATATATACCTAGCTTAGCAATTTTTGATCAACCCATAATTACTCTATAGAAGTTGCACAATCGGATCTATTGATTAGACTGAGATTATATGTTTTAAGGGTCAAATTGCCAATGAATTATAGACTTTATTTGACATTAATTTTATTTTTTTTGTTTTTGTATTAATGACCAAGATGATTGGTTTTGAAGAGTCAATGCGATTTTCCCCCCTCCAAAATTACTGCACAATGTCGTTTTACGCATCTCAAAAGATCTTCACTTTAAAGAATTTACCATATTTTTTGAAAAAATATTCTGGAATGTTTTTTCTAACTTTTTGGATTTTTAGAAAATCTTTCAAAAAAAAATTTAGAAAATAATATTTCTAAAGTTATAACAGCAAAAATAATACTTTAATAATATTAAAAAAGTCTTAAATAACAGTAATTTTATTTGAACTATATTTAATGTAAAATGATAAGTTATTGAATATAATGAATACTATTTTTATAATTACAAGTTTTAAAATTGTTAGTTTTGTTGTTTTGTCAAATTTTAAAATGCACTGCAAAACTTTTTTAAAATTATGATTGCAATTTTTTTAGTAAAATTTTCAGCCCACATATATTTAGTCATCTATTTAGATATAGAAATCCATTTGTTTTGTTAAAAAATAATTAGTATGTATTCAAAGTTTCAAAACCATAATGTTTCCAACTTGGATTGAAAATGTTAAATTTGGCAGCGTATTCCAACCCATGGTCTAGCTTCCGGATTGGGAGCCCTCGAGGGAGTAGTGTTTGAGATAGTAGCAACTTTTGCATTGGTCTACACAGTTTATGCCACAGCTGTTGACCCACAGAAAGATTCAGTGGGAATAATAGCACCAATTGCAATTGGGTTCATTGTTGGGGCTAACATTTTGGCAGCTGGTCCATTCAGTGGTGGCTCAATGAACCCAGCTCGCTCATTTGGCCCAGCTGTGGTTAGTGGTGACTTCTCGTATAACTGGATCTATTGGGTTGGTCCATTAATTGGTGGAGGCCTGGCCGGTCTTATCTATGGTGATATTTTCATTGGGTCTTACACCCCAGTTCCTGCCACACAAGAATATGCCTAAATAGATTGGGGATGAGATCAGAATGAGATTTGGGTTTGTCAGGAGTAATTTGTATTTTTCTTCATTTCGGCTTGAGCTTGTGCTTGTCAATTTCCAGTACAAAAGGTTTCAAGTGTTAATAAAAATGTACATGATAAATCCATTTCGTTTTTTTTTTTGTTGTGAAGTATGATGACGAATAGAAATCTTTATCAATGTTGTTACGTCAACTCTTTCATTTTATTTTATAATGAAAATAATTTGTTAATAGTAAAGAGAAGCAAAAAAAAATCCTAAATTAAAAAGAAAAAGGCTCCTTTCAACAAAATTGGCTTTTTTTAAAATGTAAGCCGACAACAATTAAGGAGTCCTTTGGACTTGTTGATGATAAACATGTAGCCGAAAGTTTTTGGGTTGGTACTTGTAGACATCACAAATTTGTTGGCTTCTACGAGGCTCATTCAAAAGTATATATCTCATCTCATCATGCATGTTAATATGTTATTGTTTGCTTTGTGAAAATTACTTATCATCCTTACTTCTATCAAGTCTATAGTGTATAATTGATTTAAAAAATCACAAATTAAAATCATTTTAAAAGCATTCAACTATGATGTGGCACCAATAACCAATTGGTATAATGCTTCAATTACGTTACATAATACAATATTAAGGAAAAAAAAATACATGATACATAAATAATTTAATTATTTAATTAATTTTATTCTTAACATTTTTTAATAAAAAAATATATGATTGTTGTATTACAATGAAACATATCCATTTAAATTATAAGAAAAACGAACATATGTTTTTTTAAAATAAAATTTCATACATGAAGGAAAGTTATAACATACAATTAAAAAATAATTTAACTACTTTATTAGTCTTCAAACTTTAACTAAATTTACATTTAGGTCTTCAAATTTTTAAATGCTATAATTTACTTTCTAACTTTTTAAAATTTTACATATAGATTCCTAAATTTTAAAATTCAATATTTTAGTTCCTTAATTTTTAAAAATTAACATATAGGTCTTATCTTAAGTACTAAAATACATATTTTTGAATCAAAATTTTAGAACTTATGTATAAATTTTAAAAAATTTAGGATTAAATTGTATGATTTAAAAGTTTAAGTATCTATGTATAAAATTTTAAAAGTTTAAAGATTAAATTATAAAATTTGAAAATTTCGGTACAAATTTAGTTCAAATTTAGGTATTAATGCTATACTTTAAATTCAATATATATATAAAAAAAATGCTATTGCTTAAAAACCTTAAAAAAAATAAAAAAATAATAATAATAAATCTAAACAGCCTTCACCGTCCCGTGAGGTTAATGCATGCCATCGATTGGTCCATGCAATTACTTATTCAATTAAACAACCATTCACCAACCTAAATTTAATAGTGCGCTAAACCCACCAGTAAAGACGAACCAAGCTCCTTTATTTTTGAATTAAAAATTGAATTTTCAAAAGTTTTCTCTCATAGATATCAGCGTCTTTCTTGCATGGAAGCTACGAAACCGTTTCCCTTTTATCCAGGAACGTGCTCTGTCAGTGTTCCTTAACATAGTTCTTTGAATTTATCGCTTTTACTTGTTTATTTTCTTCTTTTATTCCTTCAATGAAGTCTGACCTCAAATCGTGGGAGTTCAAAGCACTAGATTCTTCGTTATGCGTTTTTGTCACTCATTCTGTCTCTCTGTTTTATGGTTCTAATTTGTTGTATTTAAACAGTATGTTGCAACTCAGGTGGAGACGTGGAGTGTGTATGTGTCTTAAGGCTTGTTAATCCTGGTGAAGAGCTTAATAGTTTGCGAGGTTAGTAAATTCGGTCTTTTCTCGATTTCGATTTTTTTTCCGTTAATTTTGAGGTTAATTTGTTTTGCATATTGTGTTCTTTCGCATCCAGTTTGTGAAAACTAAAGCATTCTCGCTATTAAAATCAATAATTTAGTTCCCGTTTTATCCCCAATTTCAACATGTCTTGACTTTTAATTACCTAAAGTGGATTTTCGAGGTGTAATTTTTTTTTTTGAATCATCTATTGTGGTGTGCTAATGTTTTTGCTTTCTATTGATACTACAGGAAAATCAAGGCTGGGGATTGTTTAATTTTCTTATTGGAAAAAACATATACAATTTGAAAATTTCCCCATAAATTGTTGAATTTTTTAGGAAGAATTAATTTTTAGTTTAATTGACAAGTGACCAGTCAGTCTTAGAAAGAAAGATACTGAAAAATGGGAAGTGATTATCATTCATTCTGGAAGAAGAGTCCTTTGTCAGGACTGCTTAATGTAGAGGATGAGGAGGAGCTTAAAACAGTGTCGTCTTTGCCTATCATTCCTCAACCTCAAACACCTCAGGAGCCTATTGAATTCTTGTCCAGATCTTGGAGTCTTTCTGCTTCAGAAATTTCAAAGGCTCTTGCTCGAAAACAGAAACAATTTTACCCTGATAACAGTCCTAACACAATTCCAGAACCAACTTTTGCACCTCCAATGGTAAGTTATCTTGTCCATTTTAAACAAACGTGTTTCCCTTGTGGTCTGGTGCCTCCCTACATGACCAACCACAACTAGCTAGAGGCTCGTTTAAATGTGCTTATCTTAGAAGAAGTTTCAAGAAAGTAATTTGATTAAAAGTGATTTTAATATAAGTTTTTTAGGTGTTAGGATGAAAATGTTAGAAGTGGATTTTAGTAATTATTATAAGAAGGGAACATGCGTCCAAAATTAATTATCCCAAAAGTAAATATCACTTATTTTTCCTAAAAACATTAATAATACTTTTCAAAATTTTAGAAACATTTTTCTTGAAGATTACCAAAAACTTTAAGAAGTGCTTTGAGCCATTAGAAACCACTTTCAATTACAAAGAGAAATAGTTCCAAACTGGCCTAGTACTCTTTGATTTTAAAGTGAATAGTTAACAACACTTTTCTACCTATCTAGAGCTACATAACCGTGGTTCAACACTTTAAGTGACAGGTTCAATACTTCAATTCTTATTGTTTGTCTTTTGTTTCTTTAAGCTGCAAAGCAAGGTCAAAAAACATGTTCATGCTCGAAGGGCGGCATCAATTGGGAAATGGTTTCACCATAAGGAGCCTAGTTATAACACAGTAAAGAGGAAAGATAGGATCCGAGCGGAGAATGCAAGATTGCATTCTGCTTTGTCCATTGCTGGACTTGCTACAGCCTTGGCTGCTGTAGCATCAGAGAACTCAAGTGGGTCGGACTCAAAGATGGCCATTGCTTTGGCCTCTGCTACTGAGCTTTTGGCGTCACATTGCATTGAAATGGCTGAAACAGAAGGAGTTGATCATGACCGTGTAGCCTCTGTGGTAAGATCAGCTGTGGACATTCAGAGCCCTAGTGATCTTATGACTCTTACTGCTGCTGCTGCAACTGGTATTGGCTGCTCTCTATCCTAAATGTTTGCGCCCACAAACTAATTTTAGATACCATGAAAGGTTCATTTACACGCTTATAGAACTTTTGGGTCTAGATGTACTATTTATCATCTGACCACTAATTAAATGGAAGTGTTTTATATATCAGCTTTACGGGGGGAAGCAGCTTTGAAAGCCAGGTTACCAAAGGAAGCAAGAAAGAATGCTGCCATAAGTCCCTATGAAACCAATTCAGAAGCTGCAGTTTATAAACCTCAAGTGGAGCATGGTTCTCCTTGTGTAGGAGAATTATTGCAATTGGCACCTAAAGGTACAATAATCTACTGTTTAAGATCCATAGAAAAAACTTGATTGATTGATTCTATGGAATTACTAAAGTGAATATTTGCTGCACAACCTTGTCACTAAAGCTTAAATAGAGTATCTGAAAATTCAAAGACATGCATTTATTATATATTCTTTATGGTAGTGGAAATTTGTCTGCAAGTATGTCAGTATAGGACTTGAATTTGCTACTGGGAACTTGATATCCTATCATCTTACGTAACATAAAGCCCAAATTGGACTTGTCAATTCATACAACTATTATTTTCTTTCTATATATTAACTAGAAATGAAACGTTGATGACACATTTGGACTGATAGTTTTGTTGCTTTGGATGTTGAACTTAGTGTAGTATTAGAAGAACTACTGGAAAAGTGCCTCTTGGTAAGTTTGATGTATGCAATTTAATTTACATCGTGTTGATACTTACAGGTGTTGTGCAGTGGAAGCAGGTGACCGTCTACATCAACAAAAAGTCTCAGGTAACTCATTCAAATGGAAGAAATTTCAGTTAGTAGTGCTTTCTGTTATATTTAAACGGGCATTTTTTTTTCTTCACATCTTCCAAGGTCATAATTGAACTCAAAAGTAAACATGTTGGAGGGGCCTTCTCCAAGAAGAACAAAAGTAAGCATTTGCATCTCTTGAAACTGTTTTGAAATCCACTCTGTTTTTAAGATTATACTGAGCATGTTAGTAGTGAAAAGGGGAAAAAAAAAAAAAAGAACTAAGTCTTCTGGTGTTTAGATTTTAATCTAAATGAAGTATTTCTGGTACTAGGTGTTGTTTATGGCGTCTGTGATGAGACTGCTGCATGGCCCTATAGAAGAGAAAGAGAAACTTCAGAAGAGGTCTGTTTTGGACTTAAAACTGCACAGGGTTTTCTAGAATTCAAATGCAAGAACAAAATCCTCAAGCAGACATGGGTTGATGGGATACAGAGTCTTCTTCGTCGAATTAGTTGTATGGAAGCAACTGAATGCTCTCTAGGATTTTTAACTATTAGTGATAGCATATGATTCAACAGTGTGTACGTGTATATAACCCAAATATTACAGGCCATATTTCTGTTACATTTGAGAAGATTATATTACAAAGAAAAGTCAGTGAAAAAACGTGCTAGTACTTATGATTGATTAATGGACGGAAGTGATAAATTTGAGCTGTCTGTTCACATAGATCAATTAAAATATTTAGAATGTGAATAAGGTTAAAGCAATATGAATGAATTTAGCATGTAAAAATATTGCACGCTTTTGAATAATTTTGAATGTGTAAATTCCAGTTTGCTTTCGGCCCATGTAAATTCATTTCAGGACAAGTTTAACTCTATGAATTTAGCCTCTATGCTGCTATAGTGCTATAAAATAAAATAAAAAATCATTTCCTTTTTTTATCCTATAACTTTACATACAATAATACAACATATCATATGCATGTGAAAGTGTAGGATGAGTGAGAAAATATAGATTAAAAATATCTATATTTAGAAAATACTTGTAAAAAAATCAGCAATTCAATAGCCTATCAATATGTCAAAAAATTTAGGTTTGAGGGACGAAAAAGTTTCGACAATTCTCTTGTATAAATACGGTGATCATAAATAAATAAAAAGAAAGAAAGTATGTTTATAGAAAAAATTAGAATAAGAGTGTCAATTGAGGAAAATAAATAAATTAATATATGACGTGATAAAGATGGAAAGAAATTATTTTAGCATACTTTTCAAAATAGATAACAGACATTTATAAATACAAAAATAATAACTTATAAATTAATATTAAATGCCATTTAATTATATACTATTTATATTAAATGTATTAAATTTTGGTCAATTAAGTCACATTTTATATAATTTCCCTTACAAAATCTACTTGCAACTCAAAACATACATTATGTAAATAACACTATAGATCTTTCACTCTTTAAGTAGCAGGTTTTATCTTATAATTTAAAAAAAATGTCAATTTAGTCTAAAGTTAGACAAAATTTGAGCATATATACATGTTTTTTGAGGAATACAATCGAAATTTTTCTCCATTTAAAAAAAAAAAATCTTAAAAATAATTAAGAACCATGCAATCTAATCCCACCATTGTCATCTATCACAATCCACTGCCACCATTTTCGATTAAATATACCCTTCCTTGCACTGACAATGTTTTACTACCATATATCATTAGTGCCGACAACGTTAGACACTAAAGCTTGCTGATTATGATAACTACCCCTCCACAGTATGTCTTTGAAATCCTCCATACGAACCGTGATAAAATTTCTCTTCTCTTCCGAGTGGCATTTGCAAAGGATTATCGACTTAGGCAAAGCAAAATTTAGGGTATCACTGAAGCCTGTCACATCACCATAAACACCAATCTAAAACCCAAAGTATTATTCATATTTCATACTCTCACTTAATTCCATTAATTACTTTTTTTATTAAGCAATAAATAATTGTATTTTTCAAAAAAATAAATACATTAATTTCATTAATTTAAAGTATCATATTATCACTTTTTTTTTTTAAAGTTAAAAGAGTAAATTTCATTAAACAAGGATTTGGTTTACAACATAAAGTACATTCAATCTAAAATTACATCAGTATTCCAAACTGAAAAGGACATAAAAAGTGATGAAATTTCAGCATCAAATAATACAACAAAATACAAATCAAAACCCTCATCAATGAAATTACAACACAAAAAACCTACATATTTTAGGTTAAACCAAAATAGCAGGACATTATTAAAAAACACATTAAAGTGAACATAATTAAATAACCAAAATACCCAAAAACAGCACAATCACCACCGGCGGCCGGCCACCACGAACGGGCCGAGCAGAGAAAGTAGAGTGCACTGAGGGACTATTATGTGCCGCCACCAACCACCGTCCACCCGCAGCCGCGTCTCCCCCGTAGATCTGCCCACACGACGAAACAAAACGCCTGCGCAGCCATCGCCGCCAGCAGCCAGCACCTCCAGCAGCCAGATGCCTCCAACAGCCAGCGCCTCCAACAGCCAGCGCCTTTCAAGAATAATGAATAATTTTTCTAACAACACTTTAACACCAATAATAGAAAGATAGTTAAACAACTGTAAAATTTAATATATCAACCAAACAGTAGCCATGTAAAATAATTGAATTTTTGTCTAAAATGGGCAAAATTTAATATATCAACCAAACAGTGGCCATGTAAAATAATTGAGTTTTTGTCTAAAATGGACAAATGGGATAGTTTAGTTTAAAAAAAAGCTCATTTGTGTTAAACTTTACAAATGAGCTTTTTTTAACTGCCCACCTGTTTGCGTTTTTTAGCCGATTTTTTATTTAAAAAAAAAAAACGAAAAAGAGTGCTTCAAAACATTTGAAATAAATCGAACAGTTTCCAATTTTTCTCCCACTCTCCCACTAAGTTGAGGAAGACGACGCACACTAACTCGAAGAAGACGACGCACCATACGATTTACGAAGACGAGGCACATTACCGACGACGAAGACGAAACTTCTCCTCCATTTTTGAGCTCTGCAACTTTTGGTAAGTTTTTTCAATGAATGTCTTCTCCGTCCCTCCCTTCGTTTGGTGAACCTCATAGCTGAGTGTACGCTCCATGTTGAAACTAAACGAAATAACTCCATCGTTTTTTTTTATGGGTTTTTGTGAAATATTGGTATATCTATATTCGACTTTTGTAAAATATTATTTTTTTTATATTGGGCTTTTGTAATTATGGATAATCTGATTTTCTAATATATCGTTTGTTAATCTGATTTCTGGTATTTTTAGAGGTATGTGGTATATATGTTATATCTGAATATACCAAGATATATCTGGTATATCTCTGGTATATCTCGATATACCAAGGTATATTTGGTATACCTGTGGTATATCTGTGGTATATCTCGATATACCAAGGTATATCTGGTATATTTGTGGTATATCTATGGTATATCTCGATATACCAAGGTATATCTCTAGGTATATCTCGATATACCAAGGTATATCTGGTATATTTGTGGTATATCTGTGGTATATCGAATATACCAAGGTATATCTCTGGTATATTTCGATATACCAAGGTATATCTGGTATATCTGTGGTATATCTGTATATATCTCGATATACCAAGGTATATCTGGTATATCTCGAGATATCTCTGGTATATATCGATGATACCAAGGTATATATGTGATATATCTCTGGTATATCTCTGCATAAGTGGCCTTAGATTTTATGTTATCAACAAACCAATTCCAATTTATGCCTTTACTCAGCTAGGGTTCATAGTTCAATCTCATGCATCGTAATTCAACATTAGGGCTTTGTCTTCTTCAAATTTTAAACCTAAATTAAAGAGAATTTGGTAGATCAATAGAAGATAATCAATCTAAAAGATTGTTTGACAAGTTCTATCATTAACTTCACTTGATTATGTCGCAAAGCCGACACTAGGCCCACCCCACCATTGTCGCTATTCTTCTCGCCGGTTGCATCCTATTGCCATTCCACTACACCATTGCCTTCATCGCCATTCCAGTCACCAATCATCGACCATCTTTAGTCTAGGAAGCCGATTTGAAGCCAAGTCTTCTTTGTGAAGTTCAACTTCTACAAGTCTTCCATCTCGTTTTGTAATGGTTCGTTTGTGAGCTCAATAATTACTTTTCTTCTCAATTCAACATTAATTTATTTCTACCTTTTGTCATTCTTAATGTTAAGCCAAAGCTCATTCTGCCGTCAATAAAAGTCCTAACTGAGAGTTGTCATACTCCTTTGTTATTTTGAGGTGTTTCTCTAACCGTTTTTTCTAAGAGTTTATTAGCTCTCTAGATATGGTTCATGATTTTTGTGATTATTTTGTGCTATTGTTGCTCTGGTTTGTGCTTTAGGTTGTCTATGAAATGTATGCTTGGACCTATGCTTGAGTGTGGAGGTTTGGAAGATGAGGAGGAAGAAACTCCTGATTTAGTGACTGCTGCTCAAATCCTTTTTGTTCAGCTTGTGTGTTTTAAGATTGTGAATGTATCAGTTGTGTTTTCATTTTGCTATTTAATCTAGTTTTATATTTTTTGTTAGTGCGTTTGCAGTGTCTATTTAGGTATTGTTGTTGTGTACGTTCTTGTGGCGTGTTTTTTTGAAACTAGTTATCGCTATTAACTGAGATGTTCGGTGGTTTGTGCTTTGTAAACCTTGCAAGGGAAATAATTTTGGTAACTCTCCTTCAAATAGTTGTTCTAGATTGAATGAAGAGGATATATTTTGCCAATTGTATTTTCAGCTGTGAACTGAGATTTGTTGTTTGTCTGATTTCTTTCGATGAAATTTCTCATTTGCAACCAAAAAAGACAATGAAGCCTGTCATGTCACAATTGATACCACGAGTCCAAAACCCACTAAAGTCGCACACAGGCATAGCAGAAAGAAAGTGAAACAAAGGGAAACTAAAATCTCAACAGATTAGAAAACGTATAAACACGGAAAAAAGATGGAAGATGAATAAAATTCATTCAAAACGAACATGATCCAGGTTCGAAATCCCCAAAAATTGAAGTGCAAAGTGACTATTAGTACTATATCCTTAGAGAATATCCTTAAAAAAAAACAAAACAAAAAAGCACTCAAGAGAATATCCAGAAAATGATGCCAATAAACAAGACAGCACAACCAAATTTAGCGGTAGCGACGAAGGGAGAGGGTGTTGTTTCGCTTCCAGGTTGCCCTGCGAGAAGGCCGTGCCTTGTGATATCGATGTCCTTTACCACGCAGACCCCTGTATTTCTTTCCTGCAGAGGTGAGACCTCGAAGCTCCCTATGCTTGTGCACAGGATTACAGATCCAGTTGATTCTTGGGTCATTACGGATAGCATTATGAGCAGGGTCAGCCAGGATAACCTCAAAATACTTGTACGTTGAATCCTATATCAAAACAAAACAGAATCCCTTTTGTATGTAAAGAGCGGAAAATAGCATCTTAAAAACAATGCAATCAGCAATAGTTACGACAAATACAAATGAGTCACAAACCTCATTGAGCCAATATGAATTGACCACCCTAAGGCCTCCCAACCTTCTGCCAGCACGCTCCTCAGCAACAGACCTCTTGCTACGCTGGAATTTCAGTTGAGTAACACCCTGGTTTGTGGGCTTTCCATAAACTATACCCTTGGGCACTGGCCTCTTTCTACCACCACGCCTCACACGGACACGATAAATCACATAACCCTTGCATAGGAAAACAAATTGTTAAAAACCACCAAGGTTAAAAAAATGGTTTAACTACATACACAAGGGAGGAAAAGTAACCAAATATCAGTCCGAACAAAAGAATATAATCCAAATATGAAGCTCGTAGAAAAGGGTGCAAATGGAAAGAACACAAAAGCACGTTATAGGGGAATAATATTGTTTGTAACACAGACAAATTTAAAACTTATCAGATCGAGACCAAAGCAAGTCAATAAGAGAAAACCCACTTGGTGGGAGATTGGTGGTTGATATACATGGTCACAGGAAGCATTACATCACTGTACCTATGCAACCTCAAGAGATTGCATTAAAATCAATAAGGGTGTGGCTAAACCAGCTATGACTCAACTTCACAACAGAGGTCAAATAAAAACCACATGCAGGAATACATTCACAATAAGTGAACAAACCAATTACAGTGAAAAATCACTAAATGAAATGAAGAACAAATTTCCAACACTAAGTCCATGATAACTACAAAGTTCACATGCCAACTGACATCCGACCAAATGAAAGACAGCACTATAAGTCATAAGAATCAGGAAAAAGTATTCAAGAAAATAACCATGAACAGTACTAGAATATCAGAATTAGTGAAAATGCTAGGTACTCATTTCCACCATTCAAAAGCATAAATCCAGATAAAATCAATGAAAAACAATAAATGAAGAGTTCACCCATGATCAATAAAGTAACAGACACATAGCAAAGACATGGACACTTCAAGTAAAGGGCATACAAGGGAGTAAGACTTTATCACTTTTAACAATTGATTTGGTGGAGGGTGCCTACCTGTTTGGCCTTGTAACCCAAACGGCGGGCCTTGTCAGGGCGAGTAGGCCTTGTGACTCGAACAATAGATGGTTGTTGACGATACTCCCAACACCTCACCCTTTGTAGAAACCTCATGACATCGGATTGCTTCTTCCTCCATATCTCTGACACATACTTGTAAGCCCCTAATTTCATTAATTCAAATATTAAGCATCGCCCTCTTTGCATCAGTAAACACATTAAAAAAAACTGGTCAAGAAACGCTGCATTCCTGTAACTTCCACCCGTTCTTAATTGATGTTACTCGGAAAGAGAAAAACTCCTTTTAATAAGAAACAAAAATATCAAGAATAACAACACCAAAATATGCTCTTAAAAATCTGTTGGAACTTGGAAATTATTAATCTGTATTCACTAAAATATGCTCTAAAAAATCTGTTGGAACTTGGAATGCTTAATCTATATGCTTAATAAATGCAAAATAAAATCTTATCAAATTACAACATTTAAAAGTTGTATTGATATTGAGAAACCAGATAAAGGGCAATAAAATACTGCTAAAAGTGAGATTGTCCAATTAAGAAAATGATGCTGAGGAACCAGTGAAAGAAAGAGAACGAGAGTACACTTAAGTCATGTATTTCCTTTTTTCAGCAAATGAGCCCAAAAGTTTTACTGCCAAAACCACAAAAATAACATGAAGCATGGAATTCAAAAAATTATATCAGCTAATTTCACATTCGTAACATCAATCGATTATAAGCTCAGAAGGAATTAGAAAGACAACCAAGCAATCTAATAAAGAAGGAATTAGACGTCGATTAAGAACGCCATATAGAAAGGTACTAAGAATAACAACGGAAGAAGAGCATTACCCATTGTTGGATGAGATAACTGCAGCGTTCACGCAGTGTTCGGCGAGGGTCTTCACACGGAACTAGGGTTTTTGGTTGAAAACTTGCCTTGTATTTATTGGTATTTTTTCGTGGGCTTCTAATATGGGCCTTCCTTTATTTTGAATGGGCCTTTCTCGTTTTCTTAATTATTCTTCCTTCCACCGTTCCACGTTTGTTAAACAAGTTTCACGGCAATAGAAGAAAATTATAGACATTTAATAAATTAATACGAGAAGGGGTGAACAAAATTACACGAAATCAATTCAATATATTAAATCCAATCCAATATAAAAAATTAATTTTTAAATTTTATTAATTTTATTTGATTATTCATAATAAAAAATCAATTAATATTATATTAATTTAATTTTTATTTATTAAAATATTAAAATATTGAATCAATCCAATTTATTTATTAATTAATTTATTATATTTATATTTATATTATTATTTTATATAATTATTAAAAAAAATAATTTTTTTTCACAATTGATTAGGTTTATACTTTATATATCTTTCAATGAATCAGTTTTCCTTCAAAAACTTAAATCAATGTCTTTTACGAGTTACTCATGACATCTTTTACAAGTTACACTTTCGTCCTACTTTAGCTAGTTGTCAGTAAATTTTGCCAACTTTTGTCGTTAGAGTTTGTATATTTAAGTGAAATTCATGCAAACACTTTTCTACAAGATACTCTCATTTCTTTTATTTTTTATCCACGTAAGTCACTAATTTTGTATTATTTAATTATTTAACCATTATAAATTTATAATTACATCTTTTTTTATATTTTTGTCCTTAGAATCTTCATTTTATAAACAACATTATTGAATAGTATTATTGGATATGAAAATTAACAAATTTTGCCACATATGTGATTACTATTACTTATTGCTTATTTATCTTAATTTTAAATTTTTCTAGCACTTTGTGTTTGATATGGATAATAATATTAGATAAGCGACCGAAATTTGTATATTTAAAATTAAGTATTATAATAAAATTAGCATTAAAAATTTTAGAAACTATAATAAAAGATATTTAAAAAAATTAATAAACAAAATTCATTATTAAAAAAAAAAAAGAAAAAAATTTCCTCTAACCAACCCAAACCAAAATAAAAAAATTAGTTCGGTTATCATTTTTAAAGAATCGATCATATTGAGTTGATTCTAATTTTGCTCTAAATCTAACCAACTCATATATGTTCACCCTTAAATATAAGAGAGAAAGATACAAAAATCTAAATAAAAATGAGAATTAAAAAGATTTGAGTTTACATCTCTAGTAAAATATACCTACTTAAAAAAAAATAAAAAAAAACCCTAAACAGCTGTTTACTTTTAAAAAGAGCATTTATAAACAAAAATAAAAAGGCAAAAAATAGTTAAATTCACTAGAAGAGTAAAAGTTATATAATATATTTTTATTGAAAAAAGAAAACATTTTATTTAGATCTAATCATAATTGAATTGATTTAAATATGACTTAAAATGTGAATGAGTGAATTTTACAGTCAAACAACTTTATGAAAGACAAAAAAAAAATAAAAAATGGATTGCGTCAACTATAATAATGAATAATCAAAATTCAATCAAAGGTTAATTTTGCAACCTTTATTTTCTTGTTGCCTATTGTTCCAACATTTTGATAAACTTTTAGTTAGAAATTGTTTTTAGTGTCAATTAAAATACTTTTTTTTTAATGTTTTTTTAACCGACAAAAAACATTATTGTTTAAAAATAACAAGTATCTACTTTTTATGGTTATTAATAACATTCTTGTAATTGTATTCAAATATACTATTTGTTAATATTTTTAAATATAATCAATAATTTTTGTATATATATATGCGGTGATAGTAAAAAAAAAAAAAAAAAACACGTTTAAAGATAAAAATTAAAATAAGGGTGCAAATTGAGAAAAATAAATTAATTAATATATGATGTCATAAAGATGGAAATGAATCCTTTAGTATACTTTTAAAAATAGAAAACATACATTTATAAAGTTATTTAAATTTGTAATAACAAAAATAATAACTCATAAATTGAATGATGTCTAATTAAATGCTGTTTATATTCAACATATTAAACTACTTGTATTTATAAATTGAATGAATGATGTCTAATTAGTTGCAAGTATATTCATCATAAATTGAATGATGTCTAATTAGTTGCAAGTATGTTCAGCATAAATTGAATGATGTCTAATTAAATAATAACTCACATTTATAAAACTTCCTTTCTAAAATCTACTTGCAACTCAAAACATATATTATGTGAATAATACTATAGTGTTTTGACTCTTTAGATAGTAGGTTTTGTCCATTAATCTCTCTCTTTTTTTTTTTTTAATAATTTAGGCTAAAATGTAGCATAAATACATGTTTTTTTTTAGGAATAAAATTAAAATTTTCTCCATTTACAAAAAATATTAAAAATAATTAAGAGCCATGCAATATAATCCTACCATTGTCACCTATCACAATCCACTACCACCATCTTCGATTAAATATACCCTTCTTTGCACTGACGATGTTTTACTATCATATATCATTAGTGCTGACAATGTTAGACACTAGAGCTTGCTGATGATGATAACTCAAGTGACTCCTCCACAATATGTCTTCAAAATCTTCCATAAGAACCATGATAAAATTTCTCCTCTCTTCCAAGTGCCATTTGCAAAGGATCATCAACTTAAGGCAAAGCAAAATTTAGAATATCAAACACTAAAATCTATCATGTCATTTTTATTAAACTCATATAAAATTCGAAGTATTATCCATTATTTATGAAATATATTTCCTACTAATCATAATGGTTACTCTTTTTATTAAATAATGAATAATTGCATTAATTTTATATATTATTGACTTAAAAGTATCATATTATCACTTATTCAAAGAAAAATAAATAATTTCTCCACCAGTCTAACACCAATAACAGAAAGATAGTCAGACAAATGCAAAATTTAATATATCAACCACAGTGAAGGCTTGTAAAATAATTTGTTGCATAGATAGATTTTATGTTATCAACAAACCAATTCCAATTTATGACTCTTTTCTGCTAGGATTTCTAGTTCAATCTCACGCGACCTAATTCAACATTAGGGTTTTGTCTTCATCAAACTTCAAACTTGAATCAAAGAGAATTTAGTGGATTAATAGAGGATAATCAATCTAAGAGATTGCTTGACAAGTTCTATCATTAACTTCACTTGATTATGTCGCAAAGTCGAAGTTAGGCCCACTCCACCATCGTTGCTATTCTCTTCGTCGATTGCATCCTATCGCCATTCCACTACGCCATTGCCTCATCGCGTTCTAGTCACCAATCACCGGACCATATTTAGTCTAGCAAGGAGATTTGAGGCCAAGTCTTCTTTGCAAAGTTCATCTTCTACAAGTCTTCCATCCCAATTTGTAAAGGCTGGTCTGTGAGCTCAATAATTGTTTTTCTTCTTAATCCAACATTGATTTACCTCTGCCTCTTGCCATTCTTAGCGTTGAGCCCAATCTCGATAAAAGTCATAATTGAGATTATTTTCACTCTTTTGTTATTTTGAGGTATTTCTCTAATCGTTCTTTTTAAGAGTGTCTTAGTTCTTTGGACATCGTTCATGATTTTTGTGATTATCTCAGCGTTGTTGTTGCTCTGGTTTGTGCTTTAGGTTCTCAATGAAAGGTATGCTTGGACCTATGCTTGAGTTTGGATGATGAGGAGGAAGAACCTCCTAACTTGGTGACTGCTACACGAATGATGATGAGTTTGAAGAGGAAGAACCTCCCATGCTTGTGTTCTGAGACTGTGAATGTATCAATTGTCTTTGCTATTGAATCTAGTTTTATATATATATATATATTTTTTATTTATTTATTTTATTTTTATTTTTTTTATAGTGTGTTTGTGGTGTCTATTTAGATATTGTTGCTGTGTAGGTTGTTGTGGCGGGTTTTTTTTTAAACAAATTATCTCTGTTAGTTGAAGTATTCGGTGGTTTGTGCTTTGTAAAGCTTGTAGGGTAAATAATTTCGGCAACTAACCTTCAAGTAGTTATTCTACTTTGAATAGGGTAGATATATTTTGCTATTTGTATTTTCAGCTGTGAATTTGTTGTTTGTCTGATTTCTTTCAATGAAATTACTCATTTGCAACCCAAAATAAACCGTGAAGCCTGTCATGTCATTTTTGATACCACATGTCCAAAACCCACTAAAGTCACACATAGGCATAGCAGAAAGAAAGGAAACAAAAGGAAACTAAAATCTCAACAGATTAGAAAACGTATAAACACAGAAAAAGGATGGAAGATGAATAAAATTCATTCAAAACGAACATGATCGAGTTTCGAAATCTCCAAAATTTGAAGTGCAAAGTGACTATTAGTACTACATCATTAGAGAATATCCTTAAATAAACAAAACAAAAAAACTCTCAAGAGAATATCCAGAAAATGATGCCAATAAAAAGACAGCACAACCAAATTTAGCGGTAGCGACGAAGGGAGAGGGTGTTGTTTCGCTTCCAGGTTGCCCTGCGAGAAGGCCGTGCCTTGTGATATCGATGTCCTTTACCACGCAGACCCCTGTATTTCTTTCCTGCAGAGGTGAGACCTCGAAGCTCCCTATGCTTGTGCACAGGATTACAGATCCAGTTGATTCTTGGGTCATTACGGATAGCATTATGAGCAGGGTCAGCCAGGATAACCTCAAAATACTTGTACGTTGAATCCTATATCAAAACAAAACAGAATCCCTTTTGTATGTAAAGAGCGGAAAATAGCATCTTAAAAACAATGCAATCAGCAATAGTTACGACAAATACAAATGAGTCACAAACCTCATTGAGCCAATATGAATTGACCACCCTAAGGCCTCCCAACCTTCTGCCAGCACGCTCCTCAGCAACAGACCTCTTGCTACGCTGGAATTTCAGTTGAGTAACACCCTGGTTTGTGGGCTTTCCATAAACTATACCCTTGGGCACTGGCCTCTTTCTACCACCACGCCTCACACGGACACGATAAATCACATAACCCTTGCATAGGAAAACAAATTGTTAAAAACCACCAAGGTTAAAAAAATGGTTTAACTACATACACAAGGGAGGAAAAGTAACCAAATATGCGTCCGAACAAAAGAATATAATCCAAATACGAAGCTCGTAGAAAAGGGTGCAAATGGAAAGAACACAAAAGCACGTTATAGGGGAATAATATTGTTTGTAACACAGACAAATTTAAAACTTATCAGATCGAGTTGAGAAAACCCACTTGGTGGGAGATTGGTGGTTGATATACATGGTCACAGGAAGCATTACATCACTGTACCTATGCAACCTCAAGAGATTGCACTGAAATCAATAAGGGTGTGGCTAAACCAGCTATGACTCAACTTCACAACAGAGGTCAAATAAAAACCAAATGCAGGAATACATTCACAATAAGTGAACAAACCAATTACAAAATCACTAAATGAAACGAAGAACAAATTTCCAACACTAAGTCCATGATAACTACAAAGTTCACATGCCAACTGACATCCGACCAAATGAAAGACAGCACTATAAGTCATAAGAATCAGGAAAAAGTACTCAAGAAAACAACCATGAACAGTAACAGAATATCAGAATTAGTGAAAATGCTAGGTACTCATTTCCACCATTCAAAAGCATACATCCAGATAAAATCAATGAACATCAATAAATGAAACGTCCACCCGTTATCAATAAAGCAACTGACACATAAAATCAAAAGCGTAAATCCAGATAAAATCAATGAACATCAATAAATGAAAAGTCCACCCGTTATCAATAAAGCCACAGACACATAAAATCAAAAGCGTAAATCCAGATAAAATCAATGAACATCAATACATGAAAAGTCCACCCATTATCAATAAAGTAACAGACACATAGCAAAGACATGGACACTTCAAGTAAAGGGCATACAAGGGAGTAAGACTTTATCACTTTTAACAATTGATTTGGTGGAGGGTCCCTACCTGTTTGGCCTTGTAACCCAAACGGCGGGCCTTGTCAGGGCGAGTAGGCCTTGTGACTCGAACAATAGATGGTTGTTGACGATACTCCCAACACCTCACCCTTTGTAGAAACCTCATGACATCGGATTGCTTCTTCCTCCATATCTCTGACACATACTTGTAAGCCCCTAATTTCATTAATTCAAATATTAAGCATGGCCCTCTTTGCTTCAGTAAACACATTAAAAAAAAAACTGCTCAACAAATGCTGCATTCCTGTAACTTCTACCCGTTCTTAATTGTTGTTACTTGGAAAGAGAAAAACTCCTTTTCATAAGAAACAAAAATATCAAGAATAACATCACCAAAATATGCTCTTAAAAATCTGTTGGAACTTGGAAATTATTAATCTGTATTCACTAAAATATGCTCTAAAAAATCTGTTGGAACTTGGAAATGCTTAATCTATATGCTAAATAAATGCAAAATAAAATCTTATCAAATTACAACATTTAAAAGTGGTATTGATATTGAGAAACCAGATAAAGGGCAACAAAATACAACTTCTAAAAGTCAGATTGTCCAATTAAGAAATTGATGCTGAGGAACCAGTGAAAGAAAGAGAATGAGAGTGCATTTGAGTCATGCAATTCCTTAATATGCTCTAAAAAATCTGTTGGAACTTGGAAATGCTTAATCTATATGCTTAATAAATGCAAAATAAAATCTTATCAAATTACAACATTTAAAAGTGGTATTGATATTGAGAAACCAGATAAAGGGCAACAAAATACAACTTCTAAAAGTCAGATTGTCCAATTAAGAAATTGATGCTGAGGAACCAGTGAAAGAAAGAGAATGAGAGTGCATATGAGTCATGCAATTCCTTAATATGCTCTAAAAAATCTGTTGGAACTTGGAAATGCTTAATCTATATGCTTAATAAATGCAAAATAAAATCTTATCAAATTACAACATTTAAAAGTGGTATTGATATTGAGAAACCAGATAAAGGGCAACAAAATACAACTTCTAAAAGTCAGATTGTCCAATTAAGAAATTGATGCTGAGGAACCAGTGAAAGAAAGAGAATGAGAGTGCATTGAGTCATGCAATTCCTTAATATGCTCTAAAAAATCTGTTGGAACTTGGAAATGCTTAATTTATATGCTTAATAAATGCAAAATAAAATCTTATCAAATTACAACATTTAAAAGTGGTATTGATATTGAGAAACCAGATAAAGGGCAACAAAATACAACTTCTAAAAGTCAGATTGTCCAATTAAGAAATTGATGCTGAGGAACCAGTGAAAGAAAGAGAATGAGAGTGCATTTGAGTCATGCAATTCCTTAATATGCTCTAAAAAATCTGTTGGAACTTGGAAATGCTTAATCTATATGCTTAATAAATGCAAAATAAAATCTTATCAAATTACAACATTTAAAAGTGGTATTGATATTGAGAAACCAGATAAAGGGCAACAAAATACAACTTCTAAAAGTCAGATTGTCCAATTAAGAAATTGATGCTGAGGAACCAGTGAAAGAAAGAGAATGAGAGTGCATTTGAGTCATGCAATTCCTTTTTTCAGCAAATGAAGCATGGAATTCAAAATTTTATATCAGCTAATTTCACATTCGTAACATCAATCCAGTATACGCTCAGAAGATACAGTAACTAAACACATTGGACCATTCTGAATGAAAATTTACTAAAGCTAGAGCAAATTCTAGATAGAACAAAGAAACAGATCACAATAATCCATCAACCCATAAAATATGCGAAAATATTCACAACTAGAAAGACTACCAAGCAATCTAATAAAGAAGGAATTAGACGTCGATTGAGAATTTCATATAGAAAGGTACTGAGTATAACAGCGGAAGAAGAGAGTTACCCATTGTTGGATAAGATGACTGCTGCGTTCACGCAGTGTTCGGCGAGGGTCTTCACACGGAACTAGGGTTTTTGGTTGAAAACTGGCCTTCGTATTTATTGGCGTGTTGCCGTTGGGCTTCTAATATGGGCCTTCCTTTATTTTGAACATGGGCATTCCACGTTTTCTTCATTATTCTTCCTTCCTCAGTTCCACGTTTGTTAAACAAGTTTCACGGCAATAGGAGAAAATTATAGACATTTAATAAATTAATATAAGAGAGAGAGATATGTAAAATTCTAAAAAAACAATTTTGAGAGATAGAGAGATTTGAGTTTACATTACTTATAAAGTATACCTGTTTTAAAAATAAAAATTCCTAAATAGCTGTTTACTTTATAAAAAAAAAGGGCGTTTATCAACATAAATAAAAAAAAAAAGGCAAAAAATAGTTAAACTCATTTGAAGAGTAAAAGATATATAGTATATTTTTATTGAAAAAGGATAACAATTTGTTTATATATAATTATAATTGATGTGATTTAAAATGTAAGTGAGCAAATTTTACAATCAAACAGTTTTATAAATGACAGAAAAAAATTAGATTGTGTCAACCATAACAATGAATAATCAAAAATTCAATCAAACATTAATTTTTCAACCTTTACTTTCTTGTTGCCTATTGTTCCAACATTTGATAAACTTTAGTTATAAATTGTTTTTAGTGTCAATTAAAATACCTTTTTTTTTTTTTTTAAGTTTTTTTAACCGACAAAAAAATATTGTTGTGGTTATTAACTAATTTCTTTTTTATTATCGAAATGTTTGCAAAAAAGTCAACAAAAAGATAATATATTAATTAAATATGGTAATAGAATATGTACTTACAAATTATTTTTATATTATTTTAAAACTTTAGAGGATTTGTAGTAAATTTTTTTTTTTTAATAATTTAACAACAAATAAAAGCACTTATTATTTTAAACATATTTGATAACAATTTTAATTTTAAATTAAATAATATAATTTTAAAATTTATAATAATTTATATTTATTAATTTTCATGAAAAAAATAGAAAAAAAATTACTTAAAAATAATTGTTTGCAAGCATATTTTATTACGATTTCACATATAAAAAAAAAAGAGTGAATATAATAATGGATAAATTAATATATTTGATTGAAATTGGATTGAACTGAATTAAATTTTATATTTTAAATATATAAATATATTAATTTTAGTTTTAAAAATACAAAAACAACTTATATAAGAATGATTATGGTTTTAAAGTTGTCAAAATAATACTTAATCAAGCTAACATATATATTATTAATATAAAGATTTGTTTATTTTACTTTATACATTATAATACATATTTCATGTATGTTTTTGACAAATTAATTTTAGTTAGGATTTATTGTCAATTGAAAAATGTGAAATATCTTATATTATATAAAAATTGAATATAAATAATAAATAATTTAATTTAGTTTTCAAATTTTAAATAATTTATTATATTTATATATTTATTTTAAAATTAAAAATTAGTGCATAATTATAATTTAAATGATGGTATGCAAGTTTTTTTTTTTGAATTAAATTGATGATTAAATATTAAATATTATTTATTAATTTAATATTAATATAAAGATAAATTAATTTTTTTTAAATAGGTAGATCTAAGTCAAGAATAAAAAATTATAAAATTAATTTAATGTTTCATAATAAATATTTTATAAATTAGTTTTATTCATAACAAGGAAAACTAATATATATTAATTCAATTAATATTTTTAATAAAAATTAACTAAAATTGAATCTCGCCCGACCCTAACCAAAAGTGTCACTTTGTCATTCATTAAAATATTCCCATGGAGATATTACTCACTATTAATTGAGTAAATGTCTAAATGATGATGTATTTTAAGTTGATAAAATTTTTAAATAATAAAAATATATAAATATTTAATGATCATAAGAAGAAAGTAACAAACACGTGAAAAATCATGGTTACAGTAGAAAAAAAAAATAAATATAAAAAAAATATTAAATTCTAAAACATGAGATTCAAAAATTTTATGTTTATCACTTTTCCAAAATGTACTAGATAAAAAATTTCCAGCTCCCTTGAACGGTTGAACACACTGAGAACCGAACTGAAAAGACCGCATACTTTCATCTTCGAGCAGAACAATAATGGCGGCTTCCTTATCACTCTATTCGAAACCTAGCTTCACTTCTACACCCAGAGACACCCGCAGTTTCTCTCCTCTTCTAGCCCTCAAAATCTCAAATTCCCCTCCATTTATTCAAACATCAAGCCACTAAGCGTCCATTCTTCCCACGCAGCATTGCCGTATCATGCGCCATCGCTTCAGCATCGTCGTCGTCTACCGGCGCGATACATCTTTTCACGGCCTCTGCTATGTCGACAACAATCATATCGACACCGACCACATCATTCCGGCCGAGTACTTCACCTTGGTGCCATCCAACCCAACTGAGTACGAGAAGCTCGGGTCTAACGCGATGTGTGGTCTTCCGTCAAAATATTCCACGCGCTTCGTGGAACCCAATGAGACTAAGTGGAAGTACTCCATTGTCATCGCTGGAGCCAACTTTGGGTGTGGATCGTCGAGGGAACACGCACCGGTGGCTCTAGGAGCGGCAGGTGTGACTGCTGTGGTGGTCCAGTCATACGCGCGAATCTTCTTTAGGAACTCAGTGGCTACTGGAGAGGTGTACCCAATTGAATCGGAAACGAGAATTTGGGAGGACAGGTGATGGGGTGACAATTGAGCTTGGTGAGAGCCGTTTGATTAATCACACAACTGGGAAAGAGTACAAATTGAAGCCAATTGGTGATGCTGGGCCTGTTATTGAGGCTGGTGGGATTTTTGCTTATGCCAGAAAGGTTGGAATGATTCCTTCCCAGAAAGCTTGAATTTTTAAGGTTACTGATTTGCTTTACATTCTGGATTTTTCTTTTCAAATGCTTTTATTTTATGTTTATGCGTTTCTGTTAATGTTTTATTGGTTGGAATTGATTTTCTTTTCACCTCTAATTTGGATGTTCTGCTTCTTTTTTTTTTTTTTTGTAGTCTTGGGTTTGTGTGTTATTGTATCAATGCTGTTCTTGTTAAGCAAATTACGAGTTTTAACACTTTAGTGATTGCCCTGAATAGAAAACTGAGGAAATGAATGAAGATATTTCTTGTGTTTCATAGCCTTGACTTTTTAAAGCAATATGGTGAATCTGTGTGAAAGCTTAACATTTCAGACTAATATTGTAGTTGTTTATGAAAGTCTTAGCTCTTCAAAACAACATGGTGATTGTGTATCAAAGCCTTAACTCTGTAAATTAGCATGATGATGATTGTGTTAGCGTAGTAGGTAGAAATTGCATATAGTAGATAGGCATCTTGGGCTATAGATCGTTATTTAATAGTTTAATTTTAGTGTTTAGTCTGTGGGCACAAGCCAATAAGTGATGGTTTATTAACTCAAATATAGCACTTGGCTCCTGTTGCAGAACTTTTTTACACAACATTACTAGACATGTAAAAACATCAATTTCTCTTCTCTTTGCTGTATGATATGATTGATTCTTCAAAGTTAAACATCAAATTTAATGTTGATTGTCATTATAAAAGAAAATAAAGGCTCTTGCTTGGACCAATTTTTTAATATTGGAAATTAATGGAAGCCATTCATTTTACGTAGGTTGCAATTTGGGTCGAAAAATGAGATTACTCGTAAAATTTATTCCTTATCGTTATTAGGTTTTTCTTTCAAACGTCAAAATTTTTTTGTACCATTATTGCATGCGGAGGTATGATAGTAACATAGTTGTTGATAATATTTTGTACAGCTGCGAACAAATGGTGCTACTGACTCAATTCCATCAACTTGCCGATAGATGAACATAGTTGAAATGTCAAAAGCTGAGTTATGGTATTTTGCCAATTGCAGCCATGCAAAATCGTTTGAAATTATATCCAAGCTACTCATTTTGTTAAGTGTTCATTTTTTTCTTCTTTCAGAATTATAATTATCAATACCATTTACTTTGGTAATCTGTTTTATTTTTGTTTCAAAAATTTGACGTTAGTTTTGGAACCTAAAAATAATTAAATCTCAACACTTTTATTGCTTTTATTTAATATATTTTTTTTAAAAAAATATTGAAAATCTAGTTACAAAATCAAAATGTACTAATAAAATATTTATTGGTCTCTTTAACTTTTAAAACTGGCCGATATGGTTCTGTGACTTTATATTTGAGCGGTTTAGTCTCCCTAAGTTTAATTTGAATTGATTTAGTCCCTTGTCCAAGTTAGTACCCTAATTTTTACGGAATGACCAATCGTTTATTATTTGTAAAAATTGAAGTTCAAATAACAAAAATATATCGTAAAAATCATATGATTTGTTAATAAATATTTATGTCCAACTTTCTTGCTTTTGCTTACGAGTCTACTAATTTTGGTGACTCTCTCACCAGCCTTCCATTGTATCAGTTTATTAGGTCCTACTAATAAAGAAAACATAAAATGATACTCAAATTTTAAAAGTAAGTATTTGTTATTTGGTACAAAATTAAGATTTTTTTTTGGCTTCTGATATAAATTTTAACATAAATTGCTAATTACAATTATGGTGATCAAGATGAGCAATTTTACCATTCAGTTATCTCAACAATGTGTTGATTTTGAACCAAATTTACTGATAAATTTAAAGTCTAATATAAAGTATACTGAATTAAAAGGTAAGGAAACAAAACAACAAGTATTCTAAAACGGGATTAATTTATCATTTATTTTAAATAAAATATAATAGCTAATTAACCCCCTTTTATATAAAATAAAAAAAGTTTCTAGGTTCGCCTTGGTATAAATCAAACAATATTATCGACTCAATCAAAAGAGAGGGAGAAAAACAGTTGGCACAATTTTGATTAATTTCAAAAGGCAACTTAAGAATGAATCGAGAAAACATGTCACGTTCCTCATGTTGGTATCTCATATTTTCATTGATCTTCATAAATAATAGCACCGTATAGATTTAAAGAAAAGCAGAAAATAGATTGAACTACTCAAGATTTATGAGAGGAGAAGTCCGTTTTTTTTTTTTTAATTAATGATAATAAAATTTTATTAGCAACAACCCTTCAATTGATGCCACAGTAAAACATGAACAGAAGCTCAAATCACTTGAGTTCAAAACATGAGAGTATTAAACATCAATAAGAAGGTGATTCTCTACTCCTACATTTCTTCCCTCGACGTTACAACGAAATTGGCACTTACAAGCGCATAGCGCAATGCCATAACTGTGCTCATAAAGAGAATACAGAATGGAGATTAGAGAGACAAAGGCGTCTATCTGTACTTACTACTACGTTCCCTCTCCCTCGAACCTCTTGAATGCTTGGAAGGATGCTCTTCCTCATCACGAGGCGGCAGTGGTGGTGGTGATGACTCGTATCTCGACGGCTTCCTTTTGAAATGCCTATCATCATCGCTCGACTCATAGTCCCCCACACTACTGCTTGCTAATTTCCTACTAACAGATGGTGGTACCACTGACCCCTTGGACGACTTGTAGTCATCGTAATAGCCATTACTCATAGTTGCCTTATTGTAATGACCCGAAGAAGCAGAGGTATCTCCACCGGCCTCTGGAGCAACTGAAGAAGTTGATGAACGTTTCCGCTTTTTACTCGCTTCTCCCTCCGGAAAGCTAATGCGAGAGAACACGCTTGCCTTTTGCTTACGGTCCAAAGCCGCCGCTTCCGCCGCTGCAATTACGGCCGTCGGAGGTTTGGTTGATGTATCAGATGACGGTCTTCCTGAGGAGTCTACACGACGTCGGCTCTGATGATGGTGGTGGCGAGGCTCGCTGTCCCGATCATAGTCTCGGTCTTGATCGTACTGATCCCGGTCACGGTGACGATCAGGATCGTGATGGGGGTACTCAGAATTTCTCTTTGGTGGCCGAGGAAGTTCGAGTTCTCGCGGAGGACGTTCAATAGACGACCTCTCAGATCGATGCCGGTGGCGATGTTCCGGACTTGGTGGTATCCCACTGTTGGATTTCTGCACCTAAATAAATAAACAGAGACCATATCAGATTTTTTTACGAGTTTCTTTTATAATTTTGTATAAAGTGAATTCGGCGAAAGGTATACTAATACTAAATAGACAATAAACGACACCGCACAATCGCCGTTTCAACAGTCCATAAAACTATCATCTACTCCTGTTTTATTGGAAATTTATTTAGGTTTATCTAAAATGGGCTTTTTACTATAACAAAGCCCAACATATAGGCCCAACCCGTTAATGAAAGAGTTAAGACTCAATAATAGCACAATTTCATCAATAGCACACGACAGCCAGTCACTTTGTTTTTTTAAAATAAAAAATCATAATTGTTATTATAATTTGTTCGAGCTCTCTCTTTTTTCTTTTTTCTTTTTTAAACCTTTTAAACACTAATTAACAAAAGAAAAAAAAGAATTAAACCCTTTCAATGAACCCATCATACCACAATAATCTTGGAACATGTTGGAAGATTTGACTTGTTAATCTTTTTTTAGAAATCAGTTAATGTAGTTTGGAATAGCCACAAGTTAATAATATTAAGTTATGAATTTAATATACTATTAGAAAAAAGGGATTATCTATTTATTGTTAAAATGCACAGCCTTGGAGAGAGCAAGCATCCAAGGAACCGCATCATAAATGGCAAATTCTACTAACATACCCCCTTTTTTTCAACCACATACCCCCACACATACATCCCCACATCCCACACATCCCTTGAGGGGTATGTGCTTAGGAAATAGGGGGTATGCATTTAGAATGGGCCATCATAAATAGCTTTCGCTCAGACTAATCATGTTGTACTGAAATTAGTTTTAACTTGGGGAAGCTGAGCAGCCCATTAGCCTCGGAGGTGGGCTAGTTCCTCCAAACAAAAAGCTAGCAAAAGAGGTCCAAAGCATGCAGTCCGAAGAAGACAATAAATCAAAATTCCAGAACACTACGAAAAAATTCACACAAAAACTCTTCTAATCAAACTAAGGGCAAAGCAAAACCCTGAAACTAGTGCAACTTCAGATGCGATGAAAATACTTTAAAGCAATTCCTCTTGAAAGATGAAGATTCAGTTCTTCGCATTGCTTACCACCTCCTTTGAGTTTTCAAACAGCAAAGATCTCCCCCACCACAAAAACAACTTAATTTGTCAAATTGGAATAATAGGGCCGCTTGGATGTAGATATGAACTAGTTATAAGAATACACAAATAAAATGGGGAGGACAATGAGCCCACCATACCGATTGTCTAGACAAGGTAAATTGCGTAAAATCAGTTTATAAGACAAGGATGAAAGGCACTCTGAACAGAGAACCACATATTAACACCATCTTTTATGCTTAACCACTTTTTAACTCATCCCACAACAGTGGTTTTTATCGACCACACGCACCTAGATTTTATCATAATTTTACCTCCTATGGTTTAATTTAATCAATATTACGCATTATTCTTAACATATATAGATGTAGCCAACTTTAAAAGAAAAATTAAAAACTTGTGTATAATTTCTACGCGAAGAAACAATGTCTTGCCAACTTGGCATCCACTCGCAAAATTCTTACTAAAGATAATGAAAGCTAGCTGCTGCTGCAGGACACAAATGAGGGGAAAAATTACAGAAACAAAAAGACGTACAGATTTAGGCTTCATTGATGGGGCATTGCCAGTGCTGCTCACTTCTCTGCTGAAGTCCCGATCTTTTGCGAATACCCTGTCATAGAAAATGGAAGTCAGTTACTCTTGAAAGAATTCATTATAAAACAATAACGGATATATATGCATGTATATTTATTTATGGTAAGTCGAAGATATGACAATTGACAACAATAGACTAGCAAAAAACAAGAAAATACACATTTGAAACAATAAATTAATGTGCAGAATTATAAACCAATCAACGCTCACAGAGAATAACTGGCAGGTCTTCAACTCCAACAAAAACAAAAACAAAAAAGGAAAAATATGGCATTCAATGTAACCATACTTTACACCCCCATCTTACCGACCACCCAAAAAAACCCCACCAATGCTGGTTGGTTGGACAAACAGCAGGCATCAAAACTTCCAAACATCTTCATAACCACAGCCAATAAATCTCAAACGGGACAAAAAACCAACATCTGTGATATGAATCACAACAGAGACAACAAACTAATAATATCCATATTACCTTTCAACCTGTCTTTCATTCTCTCGCTTCCTCATCAAGTCAGCTTTCCTTGCCTCAAATTCCTCTCGGCTCATGATAGGCGGTGGTGGCGGTGGTGGTGCTAAATTCATACCCATGCTAAAGTCTGCAAGATCCCTGTACATGCTCAAGACCATAATCCAATTAGCCATATAACTCATTTACACCTCATTTAGTTGCATTATTAATCAGACACAAAAAGTTAGCTAGCCAAACAACCCAGCCCTCTTCCTTTATCACACCCTATCCCACTCATCCAGAGTGGAGAAGAGTAGGGCCCTGGAACCTTGGGTTGAGCTGGGAGAATCAAAAGAAAGACAATTTACCAAACAATTTGTATTATACCTTTGGGGTGGCATGCCAAGGAACATACAACCTTGAGCAGCAAATGGATCATGTGGAACAAAACCACCAAATGGCACGTCTAAAGGACCTAGTCCATAGCCCATATAAGGCATAGGATTAGCAGCATAAGGCGCCATATAGTCCATACCAGGTTGCATGCCTGTCCAATATGGATTATAAGATGATTGTCCCATAGGCATCATGTAGTTATCAACTGCAAGATCTTGAGGGGCTCTCCACTGCAAGTCTGCAATAAAATTAAAACAACAGTGAGATATTAAAAAGCATGGGAAGTGGGAACAAAGTACCTAACATTTATTTATCTGGGAATTAAGACGTGAGATAAAGCACTATCGTACCATTGGCAGGAGCACGGACTTTTTTCTTCTTTTTCTTCTTTCCTGTAATCAAAAGTTAGATAGCTTAAATTTTTTATAGAAAAAAAATATAACAGCAACCGAAGGTCAAACTCCATTTTAATTCTTGTTCTATTTGCAATGAATAAACTCATGAAACAGGGAATACAGCAAGGTCTTAGGCAGCCTGGAGACTTAAAAAAAAAAAAAAGCAGCAGAACACAAATGGAGATTTACGGATGCAACCAGTGAATGTTAAATAAAAGTATCATGATACCTGCTTCAATGAAAGCCACCTTCTGCTGCACTTCTTCTTCAACCAGCAGAGCACTGCCTTGTGATGCTGGCTCCTTTACACTAGCTGATTCACGAGTTGCTTCAGATACATCAGCCAATTTAGCAGTCTTCACCTTCTCCTGTGTCTGTTGGGAGACAACAATAGGCTTTGTCTCATCTGCAATTTCTTCCACCTTTGGGGTCTCTTTGTTAGCAGGTGACAGTCTTTCTTCCCCCTTTGATGCAGCAGACATAGTTGGGGATGGAATCCTTGGCTGCGGACAGCGTGCTGACTCCATATCTAATTAAGAATCAATTGAATTACAAAGCTACAAAATATCTCAACGATAGAATCAGATTAATTACAAAGCTACGAAATATCTCAACTATCTAGATCAAATTACAAAACCTCAAAAATGAGACGCAAACCTTGAACTTGGAATGTACTACCCGCATTTTCAGTACTACTGTTGCCAGACTCCAAAATTCGATTTATTGTGTCCCTGAGCGTTTTATTTGGCAAAAGATCATCTGCAAGGACATCCCTAGCCCCACAAACACACATTGACTTGGAGATAATATGGTCCCTAATACCTGAGAGTAAAATTTCAAACATGTGAATTTGATTACAAATGCATATAACATTTTGAGATAATTAAGAAAGATTGAGAATTAAACTTAAAACAGATTACTTTCATGGAATATCTTACTGAAGAAAATGTAGAAGTTCCAATGCAAATTTGCAATCAAAATACCTCAGAGAAAGCAAATGTAAAAAATGACGATAGAACTTACATTTGTCACAGAAACTCTTAAAGCAGCACTTGCTAGTTAGTACTGCATCTTTCATTACTTCCTTGCATAACGGGCAGTGAAGCTCAGGTGGTAGATCACCAACAGATCGTGTGGATGGTAAACCTTCAACTTCTCTGTCAAAAGCAGCCCTGTTTTGAAAACATTCACGGTAAGCTCTCAAGTTGACTAGCTATTAGGAATATACTACGCTTCATTATAGAAAACATCTTACTCATTTGGCCTCAAGACAGCTACTGCACCACTTGGCAATGCATATGACCCATCAGGGGTTGCCATCAGCATCGACTTTGGAATTCCAGTAGGAGGTTTCACTCTTTTGATGTCAAAAGTAGGATCACCATTGGTAGGGCAGTGCTGAATAAAATGTCCTGATAATTTAATATTATTATTGTTATACAGCACACATATAACCATATTACCCTAGAAGAAGCAATTCATTACACAAAAGATGAAAGAAAAGAGCCACATCAAGCATTAGCAGAACATCAATATACCTGGAACTTTACACCTGTGACACACATAGCCTTGAGGAGGTGTTTTCCTCTCCAACCCTCCTCGAACTGATTAATAGAGAAATTCAATTCCATCATATAAAAAATAGAGAAAACAGATGCATCCATTAAAAACAATAACAATCAAACATGGGAGAAAAGAGTACCAAAACCACGTCCACCCAAACCCCTTCCAAAACCTCTACCAAGACCAAACCCATCAGGGCCTTGACTGCATATAAATAAATGGCAAAACACACAGAATTAGAACTACAAATTATTTGTTAAACCAATAACAAAAAATATATGTAAAATGATTAATAAACATTATCTTACTGTTGCCAGTCTAATGCTGGAGTGTCGATTAGAGCCTTAATCTTGCTATCCTCATCGGCTTGATTTGTAGGAGCAGCTTCTGAAATTGAATTACTTGACTGAACTGGCAGTGCTTCAGGAATTTCATACAAATCACCCCCAAGATCATCCCATTCAGAGTCATCAGGCTACAAATCAAAATTAAAACGTTTAATTTAGAAGCATTAATCATGCGGAAAGTAGGGTGCCTCAATAACCTTTCAAATCCAAGGACCCATCAGGAAAATAAATACATACATATTTGAAGACAGACGAATCAGTTGCTGCAAAGTTGGTCTTTTCTGGTTCAACATGTTCTAACTTATCTTCCACTTTTGGCCTGAAACCAAAAAGGTCACGCATAACCCAGGGATTATTTTGGTCCCACAACAAGAAGTCATCCAGCAAAATGAAATCCTACTACCAACATGATACTTTTTAGAAACATTATGCAGGAGATGCAAACATAGGGCAGTGAGCAACCCTCACAAAGAACGTAGAAGCAGCAACAAATCAACAAAGCTTATAACTGATCTAACAATAACAAAACTAAACTAAATTGAATAAAATTAACCAAGTTGTGATGACTAAAGGATTTGAAATAGTACTCTGGAGTAGCAACAATGGGCATGCGAGGACGTCCTGGAACACGGCGAATTAAAACTGATGTATTTTTTGGAATCAACATGGCTTCATCAAAATACTCTGAAATTCCAACACAGAATAAAAGGTCTATAAAGCACTGAAAAACATGAATACATTAAAATCCAAGCATAAAAGTCACCATAGCGCGATCCTCGTTGACAAACACGACTATTCCTAGATGTGAAACTCAGAATCGACACCTCGACCAAAAAGATAACATACACTACCTAAGTTGGGCAATTAAACAATAAAATGTTGTGGCCAAATGTTTATCCTTCTGGTACAAATCTACATTCCCAATGAAGGTGAAGGTGAAGGTGCATAGAAAGTCTTTATCCAACACTATTTACAGGAAGCATAACAACACCGCACCGCACCGACCAACCCCTTTAATCCCCCGTCCTAATCAACATTCAGAAAGCTATGATTACGACAATCACCTCGTAGTTATAGCTTTTATTTATTAATATTTTAGCGTTCATATTTTCAAACTTCATTCACTAACAAGCCAGAGAGAAATTACGCAAATCAATGATATGACACTTGAATAAAGAGAGTACACTTAGATATCTAAATCTGAACCAACCTTCATTGGTCTGAGCGTTGGTGACCACAAGATCGAAATCAGTACCCCTCCCCAAATGCTTGGATTCAAATATTTTTTCTTTCAAAGTACCAACTGAGATAAAAGGACCGTCCATAGGAATTGAATCATAATCTTTTGCACTCTTAAATTTATAATACACCGCCATGAGAAAGTTTTTCCTTTAATCTCTTCTAAAAATAATTATATAGAAAAAGGAATAACAAAACCCTGAAAAAAAGATAACCAAAGGCCTAAGAAAAAAATTATGAAGGCCTCTTATTAAACTCGAATAAAATCAAACATTACAAAATTTGTGACTTTTTTCTTCATTTTTTCATTTCAATTACTCAATAAAGAACAAATATATCGAACCGCCAAAAGGAGTGATCTTCGAAATCTTCTTCGACGGCAATATCCTCCACAGTACACAATTAATCAGAAATTAGAACCGGCAGCTTCAGAGCCAAATCGTATAACAGTTGCTCGGCAAGCAATCTTGAAAGCTTCCAATCAGAGTGCCGCGGTTACAATCTGGCAGCGATTACCGAAATTAGAACAAAATTTCAAGGATCTCAAACGACGTAAGAAAACCCCTTTTCCGTAACGGAGGAATCCAACCGCAATCTCTTCAGCAACAAATTTGACAGAACTGGAAAAACCCTAGCTCCAGCAAATTGGCAAGATATCGAATCCCTGCGGCGGAATCATCGATTGGAAATCTAAAGTCAATAATTCGAACAGTTTCTCGCTGAGGAAACAGAAATAATCGAAATCCTGGAACGTAACCCGACAAATCGAGAATGATCAGATGCGATTCGACAAATACTTGATGAATCTCAAATCCCCAGTGGATAATAAGTGATCGAGAAAATCGAGGGTGAACTAGGGATTCGACAAGAAAAATAGAGGGAGGAAGATATTATTTGAGCGGCCTACGAATTTCATTTTAGGGTGTCTTCTTTTCCTTTCGGTCGCACGGATAGATTGGGGTGTATTTTGTTCGTCTAAAATTGAAAAGAAATTCTTCACTGCTCCAAGTAATTACATAGTATTTTAAATTAATAAAATATAAAATTAATTTAATTATTTTTTTAAAAATATAATTATCTAATATTTAATTAAAAAAATAATCAATAAAAATAACATAAAATATACTCTAAAAAAAATAACAACTCAAAATTTAAATCATATATATATATACACATTTCAATTATTCAACTAAATTTATTTTTAATTTTTTTAATAATAAAAAATAAAAAATATATTTATTTTTTTAAAATAATGAATTAAATATATGTTTATTTTTTTAAATATTAAAAATTATATATTTACTTATATTATAAAAAAAAATAAATATATATTTTATAAATATTAAAAATAAAATTTTATATATAAAATTTGTATGCCATATATATATATATATATATATAAACCAAATTTAAAATTTAATAGCCTCGAGAGTTTTACTCATAGACCCAATTACTAAATAACAATCTCCATTTCTCGTCCAAATTATGACAATATTATGCAATTATAATTAATGTAATTATTTATGCCCCATTACAAGTGCGTTCGTTACATCTATTGTTTTTTCCCCTTTTTATCAACACCAATTTTTTTTTTTTTACCTTCCACCCGAACAAAATGTAAATTTTTGTTAGATATATAATATAAAATTTATAAGTAATCATAATATAAAATTTATAAATAATCATAAAATTTAATTATCTAAAGATTAATATTTTTAATGAGTGAATATCTCATATTGTTTATATAATATATAAAATTTATATAATATCAGAATTTCAGTTGACTAATGGACCAAATACTTTGAACCTTACCTTTTAAAAATAAATAAATGAGCATTGCTAAAGAAAAAAGACAAATAATCCAAATATAATATAATAAAATAGATTAAACTTTGAAGAAGGATGTTAAAAGTATTGTCACATATTGCTTAAATATAATACTAATGTAAGGTTTATAAGTAATCATAAAATTTAACTACCTTGAAAGTTAACATTTAAAAAAATAAATATTTCATGTTATTTATACACTATATAAAAGTTATAAATTTATGGTATCATGCATGCTTGAGTTATTACTTTTTAAATAAAAAATAAGTAGATCAGAGCAACTTGATAAAAATTGTTGGCAATTAACATTTAATACTTGTTTAAAAATATTATTTAATAATATTAAATAAAATTAAATTTGATAAAATTTAACATTAAATTAGTATAAATAATATGAGTTTAATTTAAATGTTTAGATTAAAAAATATGACATAAATATACATATTTTAGGGGATATATGCGTGTATATAAATTATAAATGTGTGAATGATTTTCACAAATGCCAGTAAAACTTTTACACAGCCGAAAAAAATTATTTGCTTTTCTTTTTTCATCGTCTACAATACTTGCTTTAAAAATAATTATACATTGTAAAATTTATTTATCAAAATCAGGATTGTGAACATTATTCTAGCACAAACCAAAGGAAATTAAATATTATCCACTTAAAGAAAAACCTTAAAAACACGATCAATAAAGGAAAAACATTCGTTCATAGAACTTCGTACGGGCACTACCCCTAAACGAGAAATTTTGATATTTTGAAATGTGAAATTGAAATTATTCAACAATGTGAACACTGTTGTTTCTACTCATGATTATATTAGAACTGAATTGAATTACAGCCTAACCATCAACGGATTAAAAAGGATATGGGTGTGCTGTGTATAAAGAGAAAGAAAAGAGTAAGGAAAGCAAAAAATCATACATCGGTTAAGATTAATGAAGATACAATTACAACATATGCCAGAAAAAAGAAAAGGGCTATCTGAATGAAGAATTTTGGATTTTCCCTCATGTTCGGGGAAGTAACAGCCCTGCAAAGCAAACAAATATGGAATTCATTAATGGCAAAAGGAGATAAAGGGGAAGAGAGACATCAGGGGGGGCTGAAGATCTGCCAAAATTCATTGATACAATGCCAGACATTACCTAGCAATGCGCTGCGAAAGTTTGTGAAAAGGTAAACTCTGGATGAAGACGATGCCTGGTCCGGTTAGAATGGCCGTAACCAAATTTTCACCCTGTGGTTAAATAACAAACAGTTAGGAAACCCGATTATGAAAACAAAGAGATAGGTCAAATGATTACCATTTAACTATGGTATTGGAAGAACCTAAGATCAAATTATCACCCTAAAGATGACAGCGAACACCTGCCAGGCTACCACGATTATTGAATAAAGAACTACTTAAATTGCAAACAATACAATAGCAGTCCAATTTGAGTTAGTGGCTTCAATTCTAAATTAAATTTTTGAAACAATGTGAACATGTCGTAAGAAAGAAATTTCTAATTCCTGGAAGTGGCTCGAACTCCTAATATATATAGGTTAGTCTTTCGCAGCCACTGGTTGCAAGCTCACTGAAGTAGCTGGCAAACTTGCAACTACTTTCATGAAAGAATAACAATATCTTGACTAGTTTGTACATGCGGTATTAAAAGATAGAAGCAATTACAAAACTGCAATTAAAATAATTCAGTAAAAACATCTTACCCCAAACATTGCTTTTCTCATGGGACCATTGTATTTGATTTGGATATTGACTGTGGAAGTCACAGCAGCAACTGAAGACACATCCACCAATAGTACCTCACCTATCTCAAGATTTTTCTGTACAACTAGTATATAGAATAAAACGATATTCATATTTTGGTTGAAGGAAAAAAAAAAAAAACTTCAACCATCACTTCAGTCAAAATTCAGGTATTAGGACTTCCATAATGATGATTCTACATATCTTAACTATCAAGGGTTCACTAAAAGAACAAATAATCAAAGCACTAAAGTTCAAGCACAAGGAAGTAATTGAGAAGAATCTCCATATAATCGAGTATTTCAATGGAACAAGGATATTTTCAAACACTCTCTCCCCCTTAAAAAATGACTAGGTATATTGTTTATAGTGAAACATGTTTGCAAAAAAATCTCAAGCCCAGACGAGGCAGATAAAACTTCCAACATTTGATGTTAGAAGTAGCATTCTCGATCGCTTGTGGTATGGAACCAGATTCTTTAAAGTCTAATATCCATTCAACAAAAATGCAGAAGACAAAAAAGCCCATACCTGATCCCCCAGCAAGTATAAATGCAAGCCCTTGGCCTGATATCTTCTGTCTCAAAAATCCCTGAAGTAACATCATCATCAATGAGAGATCAGACAGAAACATCTTGAACACATGCATAAAGGAAAGGAAATAGGAAAAATGAAAAGAAATTAACAGCAAATAAATAAAACAATCAGTTCCAGTGTCTCACCTCTGCACCAGCAACTACATTACGTGCCCTCTGATCGACAGTGTTACTGACTTTCACATCATTAACAGAACAGACGAATGCATCTGGCTACAAAATTGGACTGAAGTCGCATTAAAATCATCTTAGTGTGAAATAAATGGGAGAAAATAAGGTGATGTGATAGCAAATAACATCGCAATTTGCTCGCTTGAAACAGGGAAAATACCCAAAGATGAATTAAAATAAATATGAAGTATTTACCTGGCATAAGATCTCTCCACCGAACATCGCCAAATCAATCTGCATATTAAGATGTGTTATGAGTCAAGGATCAAGCAATGGCTAGACTAGTTATGAGTTTAGGATCAATTGTGTTCAGAATCACAAACTGGGAGGATTCTTGCAAGAGAAGGTGCTGCTATGCCAACAAATCCATCACTTGAACCGGAATTTCGAAAAATTATGCTAGTTACGGTCTTTCCAAAAAGCCACTGCCACATACCGGCCTCATTTTCAGGAAGAAAGACATTATCCATTTCTATGGACCCAGACATGAAGCACATAGAACCTGCAAATTGTACAGCTATCAGAATGTGGCAAAAATTGAAACTTCAAGCTATGCAGTGCAGACCACAAAATATAACCATGTCTATAGAATCAGACAACTATATCTATAGAATCACAATGTCCCTAAAAATGAAAAGATTAAAAAATCTACTAAAAGTAACTAATTGAGGTGATGTCATGCAAGAGGAGTCATAACAAATAATGTCAAGAAACCCATGCTTTTCCACCATCATAAACATTGCAACTAAAAATATATTCTTAAATTTCAGTTTCAGACAAAGTTAAATATTATTACTAAAGTAAACTCATTAAATGTTGGAGTTAGTAGTTTGTTAGTATTCTGTTATGTTTCTGTTATGTACTTTTGTTACATAGCTTTAGCTTGTTATGACTCACAGCCTATATAAGGTTGGTGTATACTCATTTTCTGATATGAATCAATAATAATAATCCAGTTTAGTTTTCATGTTCTTTGTTCATGAGTTGTTCAGAATTAAAACTCCATTTGACGTATGGATCAGCGAGAAAAAATGTGAAGACTGTGTTTTAAGAATTCTACCCATTGAGTCCATGACCCCATCGAGCAGATAATTTGATACAAACAGAGACAAATGTCCAAGAAACATAGCAATGTGATACTAAGACAACAAAAACATACCTCATGGATTAATTCAAAAAATAAGTAATGGCATTAGTTGATAGTATTAAAATGACAGACAAAGGAGGTTTCACATCCAAAAACACCATTCATAATTCATAGCAAATGTTTTTATAAACTTATTTGGCAGTAAAATAAGTACTTAAGGCTGCAAAGGCTTCAGAATTAAACAACTATCAGAGTCCAACACCTATCTATAGACAACAGAACATCTGGATCACCAACAATGCTAGAGTCTAACAAATCATGCCCCCGATAAATAGTATGTAAAGCAAGCATATCATGAATCAAATTTCTGCGATAGGGATGGGCATTTTTAATCATAAACCGACCAATCTGATGCTAAGCAAATCAAGTTAGGCATTTTAAATAAATTTGATAGGTCTGATCGGGTGGGCTTTTATAATAACGGATCAAAGTCAGTCTGTTTTGCTCTTAATATGGAGAAACCAAAAACAAACCTAACTGACCGATATTTAATTAATTACATTTAAATATTATACCTGTCTTATGTTATAGCAGGCTAAAACTAAAATTCCAAATCAGACCTCTTCCCAAAACATGTATTCAAACTCCCAACATACCCCCCCACTTCCCAAAGCACATACTTCAACTCCCTAAAACATGATTTTCTTCCCTTTTCCCAAAAACGTATTTCCCTTTCCCATAAAAGGATTTTTACGTGTGCTCCTTTCCCAAAAATAAAAGCTTTTGATCTTTAAAGTTGTTTAAAAAAAAAAAAGCACAGTGACCATACTCAAAGCTTTCATTTGAGACCCATTCTCCTCACATCTCATCATATCTATGATTGTTAATGTCATCAGTTCTTATTGTATTACACTTGTCTTCATGTGTTGGCTTCAGTAAGGTACTTTGATTTTCTTTCAATTATATTTCGTTATCCATGACTATTATCTCTATCTGAATATTTCTTTCCTTCTTTTGTGCTTTTCAGTTTACATTGGGTCAGCATTTTGAAAAAGCAAATTTATTTCCGTCCACATTGATAGGATTTTGAAGGTTCTCGTATTGGGTGGATATCTTCTAAACTGAAAAATCAAACCTCAAAAACTGATTTCCCGGTCAGTTGACAGTTCGGTTTTTTTCTTACACATATGTCCGTTTCGGTTGGGAAAAATAACTGATAGCCTAATAGATTTAGTCGGTTCGGTTTGTTATTTTGGTCCAAAGGTGACCTCATCGAACCGTGTTCAATCCTATTCTGGGAAAGCTGTGAGCTAATATACTATAATGGGTAATGTGTAAAAATAGCAAAGAAAGAAACTTACCGGGCCTTGCAACAACTTTTTCTTCTGGCTTCAACATTATCTAAAAGTGCAAGGAAAAAGCAAAGAAAATGTATAAAATCAAATTCAAAATGCAAAAATATTTAATAGCAAAGATACGAAGAAATATGTAATAAATTCTTTGGGATTCTTATAGCATTTACCTGAACAACCTGAGCTTCACCTCCCAAAATTTGAAAAGGTATCACAGCATCTTGTGGACTCTAGCACATTATTCCATTTCTCAAATAAGATTAATCATTAACATAAGCTTCATTGACTCTTATAAAAAAAGAGCTTCATTGACAACTCATTAGTTGCCAAGTTCAGCTTATCAACAATATAAGCGTGGTAAATTCAAAAAGATTCCATTTGAAAGTAACAAACTTAAATACAAAGCAATTAACAGCATTATTATACATCATGGAGGAATTGTTAAAAGTAAAAAATAAAGAAAAATATAAGGAAAAGAGGATTGCTAAAATCGCTTATGTATGGTCTCTTAAGGAGCCAAACAAGTTGAGTTGGCATTATCTATTTGCATGTATTCATTTAATGCAGGTCTCGCAATAAGTACAGAGGCTACTATATTGCCAAAAACCCATCAATATAGCTCCAATAGAAACTAAACCAAATATTTAGTTTCTTAGCAATCAATGTGTAAGAAAAATCATTTTCTAAACACAAAAAATTCCCATAGAAATTTCCTTCACACATGAAAGTACTTTTACGATATACTTTTGTGAAATTGTGTACAAGTTCTCTTTAAAATCGATGTCAATTACCATTAAAAAAAAAAGAGAGAAGAGAAGGGGAGGGGAGGGATATGTGAATGCTCCATAAAAAAGAGCCTCTGCGTGCACATGTCTTGCAGAAAAGAAAGCCTCCCCCTCTAATAGTCTCTAATAAGCATTTTCGTTTGGAGCACAAACCCTTAAAAGTGATATGGGAACATACTAACACCAGATTTCATTTATTGTCATTAAATAATATCAGATCTATTATCCTCAACAATCTAACTTTTTAAGTGTCTGTTTCTGGTATCATTTTTGGTTCTTACCGAACTTAAGCGTCCTCTTTATGCTCGGGACTCACTTTAGATTTGTCCAACGAAGAACAAAACTTTATCATTCAAACTGAAACTAGTACATGACATACATACTAGTCAAGTTTAACCTCTGCACTTCTAACCCCTAAACTCGTAATTTTAAGGAAGTAACAATAAAGAACATCACCCAAGTACATCTTAAGTTCGGATAAGAACATCTTCAATAAAGAAAATAAAACAAAAATCAGTCCAGTACAACACAAAAATTCAACCATACAGTCAAAACGAATAAATCAAATGTCCCAAACATTTATACATATACCCAGCTTAACTAATTGATCCTAGTACACCAAACTGCAACCTTGGAATAGAGAACAAAGTCTAAAGGCCAAAAGATAACTAAAACCGCTATAAATTCCATACAATGAACATAAATCTAATGCTACAAAAAAGAGAAAAAGAATCGAACACGGAAGAGATCAATAATTTCAAATTTCTAGAGCATTCCCAGCTACCAAATAGATGGCAATTAACAAAGTAAAGAAAGAAATCCGAATTTTGCTAGAGAAAGGAAAAGGGCATAAAAATTGACAGAACCTGATACACGTAAGGCTGGAAAGGCGTTGAGAAAAATGGAGCAGCCATAGCTAAAACACAGTGAATTTCTAGCTCTGATTTTAACGGGAATCAAACTAGAGTGAATCGTTCAATTTTAAGAGATTTTGCGGGCCATTTACGATCAGATCGAAAAATAAATCAAATCCATAACATCCCAACCAAACTCTCTAACTTTTTTTTTTTTTTTTTTTGCAGAACACGGTTTTGGATTTTGGATTCGGATAACAAACGGAAGAAAAAACAATTTCTAGTAAGCGGTGTACACGTTGGTGGAACCTTGACATGGCAAAATATGATTGGGTACAGCGTGAAGTCTTGACGTGTTTAGAGCTGTCTGTCCTTCACTTAGGGTCAGTATTTTTATTTATTTTTTTAAATATAACTCATACTCACATATATTTACGATAAATAAGATTCGAACTCCCATATTTAACATTCTCAGTTACTCGCTAAATACAAATGATATTCACATCTTAGGGGCAGTTTTGAAATTATGAACGTGGGTTATAAATCATACGACATTGTAAAGCACATAATTTTTCAGGGTTCTTGGATTTTCTTTCTTCAAATTTAGTAGTATATGCTAGTGGACACTACCCCAAAGTTTATAAGAAGTCCATCGAATCCGTAGAATGACTTGTTAGTAACTTTGATTAGCCAAAATTAATACGGCCTTTGTAGTGTGCCAAATTGTGTTAAATTGATAAAAAAAAATTCATTCGATAAAATGAAAGTGTGAATGAGAAGGCAGAGAAGAGTCAGTTTTGAAATTGTACACGTTGTAAAAATTTTGGTATAGAAGGGTCAGTTTTGATACGGTATTGCAATTCATTTGATAAAATAAAAAAAAAAAGGTATAGAAGGGTCAGTTTTGAAATTGTGAATGAGAGTTATAAATCATACATCTTGTTGGATTTTCTTTCTTCGAGCTTAATAATAAATGCTGGTGGGCTGTATCCTAAAGTTTCTCATAAGCCCATCGGAACCCGTAGAATGTCTTATCGGAAACTCTGATGAGCCGAAATTAATACGGCCTTTTCACTGTGCTAAACCGTGTTAAATTAGTTGATTGAATGGTATTGCAATTCATTTGACAAACAAACAAACAAACAAACAAAAAAGGTTTGGTATAGATATCGTATCGGAGGGCCAGGTACCTTATAGATTTTTGTACGTTTTATTTCTCAAATTATTTAATAATATTTTATTAACCTTTTAAGTTATAAAAAAAAAAAAAAATTGCGTTAAAATAAATAATAAAACTATTGTATTAATTTATTATAAGAATATTATTGTCATTTTAAGTAATCTCTTTAATAAATAAATAAATAAATAAAAAGCTAAATAAAGAACTGTTAACAAACAATTTTTGAAAACTTTTTTTTTTCTTTTCTAATAAGTGAAGATTTGAGCTTAAATTATCTACTTGGCTTGATTTTTTTTTTTTATGAGAATCTACTTTGCTTAATAGAATGAAAATATTTACTATTTTGATACTATTTAAAAGTGCAATATTGCAATAATTGCAAACATTTAAATACTTTATTTTTTAAATATTAAAAACATGCCCATATTAATGTATTTTATACATGTATGTGCTAATCGTTCAAATATTTTCTTCACTTATTAGAAAGGAAAAAATAAAAGAAAATAAAACCATTTCTTTATTTAACCATTTTATTTATTTATTTATTAAAGAGAGGTTTTAAAATGACAATAATATTCTTTCAATAAATTAATATAATAATTTTATTATTTATTTGATATAAAATATATATTTTTTTAAATAATTTAGATACTAATAAAATTTCATTAAATAACTTAAAAAATAATGACACAAAAATATTAATATATACACCTATGAAATACCAGTCCATTGATTTATGCCCAATATTCGTGACTAAATTTCCCAGTAAAAAAGCATCGGTGTCTAATTTAGTTTTTTACTACATATCGGTCCACATTTTTTTGCTACTGATATATTATTTAAAAAAAAATACCAATTATATATAAATTTGCATTAATTTTTGTATCTATATTAATTTAAATTATGATACGTAATGAAATTATTTTAAACAATAAAAAAAATATTCAATTTTTTAAATAATTTTACCATATATCAAGATATAATTAATATGTGTACAAAAATAAATATAAATTTATATAATTATAACATTCTTTATTATTTTAATATTACATTAAATTTGTGTTTACTGGTAAGGAAAGTGAATGAGCGGAAATAGAATACATATAGAAAAAAAATAAATAAATAAAGGTTTCTAAAAATTTTAGAGATATTCAAATTAATTGAATTCTTACATTTATTAGGTATTATTTTTTTTCCTAAATTCATAATGTGCATAACTTTTAATATTTTATTTTATTTTTTATTATGAATCCTTGCTTTTAACAAAGAAGTAAACTAATATTTTTAGTAAACATTACAAAATTTAGTAAACACATAATATAGAATTTTTTTTTTATTTCGACTAATTTTAATTTGAAATTAATTTTTATTGTAAATTAATAAATATAATTCAATTCTTATATGCTAACCATTCAAATGTATTGCAACATTAAAAGTGTCAGTAAATCACTGAATTGAACAATCAAAATAAAATTTAATTTACACTTGAGAAAAAAAATTACAAATTGAAAAAATATTAATTAAATAATTTTTTTTTAAAAAATAATAAAAATAATACTTTTTAAAATTTATAATAACAAAAATAATATTTATTATTTTCAAACTTATATTTTTATAATTAAAAAAAATTAAATAATGATAATTTAAATTGATTCAATATTTAACATTTAATATTATACATTAAATATTATTAAAGTATTAATTATTATAAATTTTAAAAATATTATTTTTGATAATTTTTTCGTTGTTTTTTTACTGTAATGAATTGGGTAAATATCAATTAAACTGGTGAAATACACTAAATGCGGCGGAATTACATGCTTATTGTCTATTTCTTCCGCGGAAGAAAATTTCTTCTTAGGTCAAAATTAAAAAAAATTTAAAAACGAAGACAGGTAAATTTGTAATGATTATTGAAAAAAGAAAAGTCAAAAGGCTATATAAACTAGAGTCGTTACCGTGTGAGCTGGGCAACCCTCTGTCTTCCTGTATTCAAGCTTTGGGCATCTGTAAAAGTTTATTTCGTTCTTTACCAAAATTCCACTGTTTCATTCTTCTTTCTTCTTTTTTTCCCTCTCTCTTTCACACCGTGTCTAGATCTATCAACTTCTTCAACTTCGTTTCTCCGAGCTGTTTACTTTTCTACAATTATTGCAATTACAGTTCGGAGAAACTTACTGACGAATCAAGGTATAGGATTTTGTAATTTTGTCAATTCATTTTAATTTTAATCTTGTTAGTCTTAGCCGAATTCAATCTCTGTCTAGTTGCATTTCTTTTGAACTTTCTGTTTGTGAAACTCACGTGTTAATTAATATTTGAAAATAACTGTAGGAACAATTAACTCACAAAAACCAATCATTAAGGGCAAATAGAAATTCTTAATCCAAGATTAATAAAAACCCCACTCAAATTCCACCACCAATTGTCCTATATATATATATAGGGGTAGGGGGGGGAGTGAGGTGAGAGGTTGAGAAGAAATGTATTTAGAAATGGGGGCAAAAGATGGATCGTTCATTTTGTGAAGTAAATCATGTCATTTTAGCAAAAAAGTTAAGCTGGATCTTATGGTTTATTCTTCAAAAGAGACTGGAATTGAATTTAGCAAAGTGGGCTTTCTTTAATTGCTTCATATTGTTGATAGAGTTATTTATACTTCAATAGAATGTTGTCAATATTTCATTCTTCTAGTTATGGATACAGTGTAATAGAAAATCAAAATGATTATTACGTTAATCCTTCTTTGATAATTTCTATCTCTCTCTATCTGAAACAGTTAATCTGTTATTTAGTAGCCCGTTTTCTTTCATTTTATGATAGGAATCAAGTTTTAATTATTTATTATCCCTCTGTGAATTTAGGATGGTTTTGTGACAGGTTAAGTGTTTTCAACTCTAGGATTGTACTTCATGCTGGTGATTGTCTTTTCAATTCCTTCTAGTGCATTGAGATGACAATTTTAGTGCGACGCCTGGCTATTTTCCTGATGAAAGAATCATGTAGGCGTTACGCTGCTGGAAACAGACTTGACTGGAGAAAACTTTTCTTTGCCGGGGCTATGATGACTACAGCAGGTGTTCTGTTGCAAATGTGTACACTACCCTTTCCACTGAATTCCTTGTTACTCTCTCCACCATTAAGAGTTGTATATTATCAACCCCTGAATGGAGCAATAAAGTTGAGTAAGACTGTCAATGAGTCAAGCAAACAGGTTCAATTCCTTCCTGGTATTGCATTGAATATATCAACACCAGATCAATCAAATGGAACCGGGAAAAGAAAATCTATATCTATAAGAAGAAGGAAAGTACATAACAGACCAAAGATAATACCTCTTCCTCCACCTGCCCCTAGAACTATACCTTATAGCTTACAGGTACAACAATTAAGAGTCCCTTAACCTCAATTATGGGTTTTTTCTTCCAAAAAGGGAGCTCTTGTGATCACTGGTACTCATGCATTTATATCATACATTTCAGAAATTTCTTAGATCAGTACGACCTAACGATGTACTTGAGTATGCAAAGAAAGAGATCGAGAATGCCCCAGAAGTTACTGATGATCCAGAACTCTTCTCCCGTATATATCGAAATGTCTCAGTTTTCAAGAGGTGTATTACATGACCTGTTGTAAGATGTTCTCCATCATGCAGCATTGCATATCTAGTGGTACTTGACATAATGAGTAACATCTGTTTGATGTCTACTTATTTCAGCCTGGGTTGTCCAAACCTTAGTGTCATGTAATAATATTCTAATGGCATTGAAGTTCATGTACATATCTAATCATTTTTTCTCGATCTTCCTATGCAAGTATACTTATAAACACTCCTCAAAAGCCACATGTTTTGCACTGCAGGAGCTATGATTTGATGGAAATGATACTTAAAGTTTATATTTATCCAGATGGAAAAAGGCCAATTTTTCACCAGCCACATCTTAGAGGAATTTATGCTTCTGAAGGATGGTTTATGAAGCTAATAGAAGAAAACAGACAGTTTGTCACAAAGGACCCAGAAAAGGCTCACTTATTTTATCTTCCATACAGTGTGCGCCAACTTGGATGGGCGCTTTATAAGCCCAAATCACATAATCTTAAAACATTGTCAATCTTCCTTAAGAACTATGTGAATGTGCTTGCTGCGAAGTACCCTTTCTGGAATCGCACACGGGGAACTGATCACTTCCTTGTTGCTTGTCATGATTGGGTATGTATGCATTCTTCTCTCCATGGTTTTCCAGTATTATTTTGCTTGTTCAAATTAGGGACATCTTTCTTTTCTGTCTCTGTTCAGACTATTATTCTGGCTTCCCTCTTTATAAGATGTTTTCAGTTCTTAATACCAATTTGCTGTCAGAAATTGTTGCTTTGCCTTATCAATCAACATAAATAGTTTTTCTTACTTTTTCAGTTTTCACAACTAGCTGACATTCTGATGTGTACTGACTTGCATATCACCTCTGTTATTGAGTGGAATTTTTTTTCTTTCTTTCTCTACTGCACAGTGTGATATTTATTTTCCGTCAGGATTATCAAGAAAATAAAATCAAAGAAAAAGTATAGCTGAAAAACTAGAGGCAAAAATGTATATAGGGTTTAGCATTTTCCTTTACAAAACTTAATATGAAACATCTCTCCTTACTTTGTGATACTGCAAATAACATTTTATACATTTCATTTCATACTAAAAGTAATAAGCAATATCAGCAACTTCAGAAGTTGGATTATTGTTTACTCCTGGCATAAAGTGAATGTTCCTTTGGAATCGCATACACTACTAACTAACTTTCAACTGAACTATTTATTGCAGGGTCCCTACACATTAGTAGAGCACAAAGAACTAGTCTTAAATACCATAAAAGCCCTATGCAATGCTGACATATCAGAAGGAATCTTTAAAGCTGGAAAGGATGTTTCCCTGCCTGAAACTACAATAAAAAAACCCCAGAAGCCCCTTAGAAATATCGGTGGATTAAGAGTGTCACAACGCCCAATCCTTGCCTTCTTTGCAGGAAACATGCATGGAAGAGTCCGTCCACGGCTACTTGAACACTGGCTTGATAAAGATGAAGACATGAAAATTTATGGGCCTTTACCTCATAATGTTGCCAAAAAGATGTCTTATATACATCACATGAAATCCAGTAAATATTGTATATGTCCAATGGGATATGAAGTCAATAGTCCTAGAATTGTAGAGGCCATATATTATGAGTGTGTCCCAGTGATTATTGCAGATAACTTTGCTCTTCCTTTTAGTGAGGTGATTGATTGGAGTTCATTTTCTCTAGTAGTGGCTGAGAAGGATATTCCCAGGTTAAAGGAGATTCTATTGGCTATACCATTAAGAAGATATCTTAAGATGCAAATAAATGTGAAGATGGTGCAAAAGCATTTTCTTTGGAACCCAAAACCCATCAGATATGATTTGTTCCATATGATTCTGCATTCACTGTGGTCTAGTAGGCTAAACCAGATCCAAATCCCAGAGTCAAAACAGATCTTTTAGTGTTCCTTTATAAGATAAATGATTCGTCCTAATTCACCATTTATTTCGCTCATCAAGTACACCTAAATATTATGTATGTCAAACAGAAAATGAATAAAACCTTTTTGTGCACCTGGGCCATAAATACACTACGCTCCCGGTTGAATCTCTGCCCAGCAAGGGGCTTAGGCCTGTGTCTCTGCTATACAATTTTTCTCTCTAGAAAATGACATATATGGTCCATTGATGTCTAGTTTCTTTAGTTTTTATTCCTTAACAGTTGAATTTGCACTCAATGACATAAATGCACCTCGAAAATGATTTGTTTATCATTGTTATTACAAAATAGTGCATTGATTATGAACAGAACTAGGATGAAAATTCTAAAAGATTAAAATTGGAGTGCCAAATGAAAAGATTTTGTACTATAAATATATTATTTATATTTATTGTATAAAAGTTTAAATGTATGTTGTGATATTTTTGCTTTTTATTATTGATGATATGAAATAGAATAAAGAAATGTTACGAGTAAATGTTAAACACATGTCATTTAAATGTGCATAATAAATAATAAATAAAAATAAAAATTTCATTTTGATCAAATAATAATTGAAGTTATAAAATTCAACTAGAATATTTCTTTCAAAAGTACCAAGCATGTATCATTCTCTCGGAGGCTAATGATAAAAATGAAATTAATCTACAAAAAAATTCACACATTCAAACTACTTAAATATATACAAGACCACTGTAATGTTAATTTCGTAACTAAAATGTAGTTAATGAATTTTTATGGGTATATTTTTTAAATTTAAAGAGTGTGCAAGGTGCTTAGCTACAATATTCTTGTAGGGATCAACAACATTTTAATCAACATGTTTTTCAATCATTTAAATCTAATTTGATCTAAATAGGATATGAAGATTTTTAATTCAAACTAAACAAATATGAAACCAGCTTGGAACTCATAAATGAAATATTAAGATAGATCATAACAATATAATAGATAAAATATTTATTTATTTATAATTTTAATAATAATTTGATTTATTATAGTAGATTATAAATTTTGTCAACTTAAATTATTTTTATATTTATTAATCTGAATTTGGTGCAATTAAAACTTCAAAACTTTTTCAATTTTTTAAATAGGATTGAAAATTTTTAATTAAGTGAATTAGTATGATTATTTGTTCACCCTTAATTCATATTAACATTCGTTGGACTGTAGCAGATGCTTTTTTTAATGTCAAACTCATATTCATAGCTCTAAAATAGTTGTTCAAACAAAGCTGACTTCAAACGTAATACAATCATGAAATAAGAATTTCAATTAAATAAGTAGTATTTTTGGACAAAAAAAATATTAAAAATACATAAATTTACAATTATTTTAACATGAACTTTTTATATTAAGTCACATGTTAACATTATCAAGAAAAATAAATGATTTCTTAAATTTTTAAAATAATTTTAACCCAAGTCACAATATAAGGAGTGAAAGTAAATTTGTGCAACATTAGCATTTTTATGTGAGATAAATATGTAATTTAATTAAAATAGAAAAATTATAAAATTATTAAAAATATGTGTAAAAGGGTGAAATCTGAAACGAACCATTCTTTCAAATAGTGGGTCATGCCCTACTCCATTGGTGACTCAAAATGGTAATGGCTAGACCAACCTGAATGGGTCGGGTAGCTGAGAGGCATTGACTTATTGAGACCCATACTTGCTAGCACGGCATATTCCTCGAGTCCGATTTATAGTTCTTGTTCTAATAAGGATCACCAGCTCGAAGGAGAATGGGAATAATGAAAGAGAGTAAAGAATTAGCGAGAAAACGTATAATATGAGTTTATAAGGAGCCAAAAGTAGCAAGAATAGGCGTTACCGAGTAAATAAAAGAGAGAAAGATGGAATGACTACTACGCGTTTGACAACAGTCGGGACCTAATTTAGTCAAATATAAAGGCTCCCTTCTCTGGAACATTTGACTTCTCAACTGGAAAACGTTACTCTGTATGCTCATTACTAAAGACAAAAATAATAATAATATCGACATTCGAAAATAGGATGACAAAGAGAAGTAGATGAATACTAGCCGGCAGAAGAATCATAAGAGGCGGTAACTCATAAAATAACACCAACCTCCAAAAACGAAGTGCTTGCATAGTTGCATTACTTCACATGCTGCATTTCACACGCTTACTTACAGTCAGAGCAAAATAGTTCAATGCAACAGCAGCAGCAGGGAAAAAAAAGAATACTTTTTTCTTTGTATATCCCTTTTTCCTTTTCCTCTCTTTTCTGTCAACTTACCAATTCTTGGTCTACTCTCATTTACACTTTACTAATGCGTTTAAAAGTGTTCTTCAGTATACAAAAAACAGCAGACAAAAGCAAAATCATTACAACCTTCTTTGACGCAAACATTCTAAGGTTCACCCTGAGGCCGTGTTTTCTCATTAGCTTCAGCACTGATGCACCCAGCATAAGAAACCATGAACTAACAGCAAAGAAAACAGCCTTTGTTGTCTCTTTGGGCCCACAAACCTTGTTAAAGTCATCTTTTGAAATTTTTATGTAAGACCTTGTAGGGTCCCCTTGGTCGCACTCTGGTTGATTCAATCCAAGACTATCATTCAGCCAACTTGAAAACCAGACAAGCAATCTCGCAAGCCATGCAATCTCATCAGCAGATATTGGCCGATTCATCCAGTCACCCTTGTATTTAACATCTGCCAACTTACGACTGCTTACTCTTCTGGGTGTGAAAATTTCATCACGTGCTTCCAAAGGTTGTTTTGGTTCCAGCGATAACAACAGTGGCTTCATATTATGCCCACCAAATAAGCAACTCGCCTTTGCTTTCAATGAATCTAAACACTGAAGGTTGTTTGCAAGATTATCACCAGATATAGCTTGCAGCTCAGCTTCGGCTCTTAATATGAACAACTGTAGCAACAAAAATCATTAACTGTGAAGATTTTTTTAATGAAAATGCAATGTGTTCAGTAAACATAAATGACATAGTATCAATAAAAAACAAAAATAACCTGAAGCAGCTGCTGCCCACCATCCTCGCCATCACTAAAGAGACGTAAATCTTTGTTCCAGTTCTCATGCAAGAAAGATCCATCCGCATCACTCTCACATAAACCATCTTCCCAATCCTAATATTTCACACAGAACGCACAAAAGGAATTAATTGAATGACATGTAGTTGCTTCACAAATCATTTCTGCAGTATTGGCAGGGCATAAGACACTGACGCGATTTCAAAACATATCGCTTTAGGAACAAAAAAAACCATACATGTTCTTATGTCATACTCGTTAACACAAGTGCCGAACAAAATATTCCCCATATATGAACAATTAACCATTAGTTCACTTGAAGAATAGATAACAGTATGCTTTATGCAAATCTCAGAGCACCAGAGAAAGACAACCTACCTGCAATTGTTCCCGAATTGATGGGAGGTATCTACATAACATTGATTGTCCGGATTCAGCTTGTTTAGAATGGATAACAGAATCAACTGTCCTAATAAGATCAGTCAGCTCTTTTGATGTTGTCAATATATTTATAACCTGTTAATGCAACAAAATAGATTGAAATTAGAAGGAAAAAAAAAATATTTCTGCATAAAACTAAAGAAGTATGAAACGTAAACAAGTATTTGCAGCTCCTCCAGAGAGGAACTATGTTACAACTTACAACTAAGTAGCCAACATAAATGTCAGGACCAACATCAGCTCCGAGTAGATTCATAAAACCAAGAGTTGCTATAAAAATATCATTAAAGACTACATTTAGTAATTTATGAAATACACTTCCAGAAGATTTTCATTGTCTGTTTCACTCGAGATATATTTCAACTTAATAAAGAATGAATCCCCGTGAGGTGGATATACATTTGTTTAGAACTTCCTACAAACTATTTACAAGTTATAACCTATTTCAACCACCAATCACATTCCTTAAATCACAGCAACTTTCTAATAAGTCCAGCCACCTAACTGATCGCCAGAAAACCACCAAAAGTTACTAGCCATGCACAGCCAACTGATAAGCAAACTAACTCTATAAATCTTTAAAATGGCAATAGAGGATACTATAATGACTTTACGCGATTGGCTTACAGTTAATTAAGGTTTGAATTTCTGCTTAGATCAAATCATTAAGAAATATGTCTCAAATTACAAATGAAGAACCATATGTTAATAATAGAAATCTCCTCGTAACTAAATCAAATTACTCTCCTACTCTGGTCCAATGATGCTCAATTGTATAAGGGCAATAGCAATAGTAATAGTAATAAATCTTCATTTTCTTTCTTTTCTTCCCCCCTACCCTTCCCCTATGAAATTCGAATGCAAGTCCGTAAGACCACAAATATACAATTAATCTAATTTCAAATATCACATTACCCTTTATGTTTAAACTCTAAACATCAACTTAAATTCAACGTAACATATGCTTCCTTAAGAAAATCAATATCGATGAGTTTTCTTCTCATGACAAAAGACTAAAGGAGCTCCGAGCAGCTTCCAAGTGTTTATCCAATAAAAAAAATTAACCTAACAAGTTAAAATAAAAAATTAAATTCATTGCATGCAATAGACAGAAGTTTGAGACATGCACACGTTTCAAAATAAGAGAATTAACAAATCAGAATTAACTACCAGAAAAGGCAATATTTGGGAACTTATAAACTAGTCTAAAGAATAAAGAAAGCAGAATAAGCTAACCTTCAAAATCATCTGGACTATTATCTCAGCGTCAGTATGAAGGAACTTGTGCGCAAACCCAATAAAGTGCATCACCAAGGAACTATAGTATAGATAGTTGGACAGCACGTAACCCTGCCAAGAAGCTGTGTATCCAGAAGTTTGGGATTGTGAATCCTCGTTTCTCAAAATTTTAACAGAACCATCAACAATAGAATCAAACTCCAAAAAGTCATCCAAACTGATCATCCAAGATTGCATATAACTAATCCAAACTGAAAACACCTCAGATGCATTCCTGATTGAAGTCCCAATGGGGCAAAACAAGAACGTTCTTAATATAAACCTGTACAGAGGCCTCTGTATCAAGAGATTCCAGGACCCGCTAAAACGCAAAAAGGGAGATGCCACCGATGCATCCCTGTACCTGGCATCGAATGAACCTGAAGTCTTCCATTTTGGACTGCCACTATGTCCCACATTCTCATTCCCATCACACTGCACCACTGTGCCCAAATTCAAATATTTCACAAACAACTTGACTAGCTGCCCCAAGCCAGCAGTTGGGGGACTCTCACCCAAAACTGACCGGAAAGGAAAAGATACACCAAAGGAGTTCCACACATTACTAGGCATCGGTGAAAAATCATTGTCAACCAGCCAAAAATGTATAAGCGTATTTACAACAAACTCTGCTCGCATTATGACCGAACCATCATAACTTGAAGAGTAGTGAAGCAACGAACTACGATAAGGTTGGTGTGCACTCAAATCATATATAGGCACAAATTCACGAAGATAAGCATAAAGCAGCCTAACATATAAAATGCTTTCTATTTTTTGCTCCGACCCACGTCTAGCACTAGAAAACCCTGAAATGGAAGAAACCCAATTCTCTAACTTAAACCTTCGATTCTTCTTAGGTGAAATATTATAAGAATTCTCATTGTTTCCTCGACAAACAGGATAGTATGCGAACCAAAACATGTAATATTCGAAAACATTAAGCTGAATTTGATACGCTGAAGCTTTAATTGCATCCTCCTTAACCCTACCTTTAAAAATTGGGCATAAATCAGATAGTACCCGACAGTCTTTATCAGAGGATAACATATATCGAGTCCACTCTGGCAACCTTTCGACTGGAAACACATATTTAACAAGCGAGAGACGATCAACGGCCGCTATTGAGCTCAGGAGTACACCATTGGGCGATAAGAGAGTGAAAACCCTATTGGATAAATCTGAATCGTTGGATGCCAGAACGCTGTCAATCCAACCGTGGGATGAATGAGAGCTCGATGGCGGTGGCAAAGGCGAAGACGGTGACGGTGGCGATGGTGTAGCATCATCGAAACCAAAGAGCTTGCAGATTAAGGCAGGGAATGATAGGGAGAAGAAATGGCGGGATTGGTCAGGTGAGTGGGAGTGCAGGAAGGATTCAATGGAGGCGCAAGCGGTGGAGATCTGGATGGGTGTTGAGGAGGCGAGGATGGTGGAAGCGAGGCCTTGAGCTCTAGATTGGGAATCGACGGTGTAGGAATTAGGGTGCATCGTAGAAAGTGTGGACGCAGAATTAGGGTTTTGCAGTGTTTCAGAAGACAAAGAAACTGATAGAGATTTTGAAAGTTTCAAAAGGGAAAAGACGCAAATGGCGGTATTTTACGAAGGAAGGGAGTTGGGTACGTGGCGGGAGAGGAAGAGTTCGAGGTGCTGTGTGGGGCGGGAATGGAACGCTCTCGATACTACGTGAATTTCACGTTACGATCCGTTCCATTAAACTATTATATTAAGCTATATATTATAATTTAATTTAATAATTTATACATTCTCTTTTATATACATATATGTACTTGAAGGGTGGTATATGCCCCTTTTCACTTAGTTTAAGATATAATTTTACAGTAAAATTTTACAATTTTTATTAAAATTATTTCATATTTAAGTATCATTTTAACTTAAATTTTAAGCTTATAATTTAAGTATAAAATTTTTTCAAGTTTAATTTTTGTATGTAAAATTTGTTATTTTTATATAGAGCCTAATAAAATTATAACAAATTTTATATTTTGATATTTATTTGTACAAAAAAATTTATCACTCAATTTTTAACTATAATATTCAATTTAATTTTTAGATCATAAATTTTTTATACAAATTTTACATTATTAAATATTAACTAGTGCACTATTTGAACTTCAAAACTAAGTTCTCCACTAATTACTTCATATTTATTTTACTTTTTTAGTTTAATATTTTAATAAATTAAATGCTATAAAATAATTAGTTAAAAAAATAAGTTATATTTTATATTTAAACATTAATGTCTAATTTAAAATAATTATTCATTATTATTTTAATGAGTAACATATTAAAATTAACAAGTAAAAAAATTAATAAAATAAGAAAATTATAATTATCACATGTTTTTAACTTATTTTAATTATAAGAATATATATAAATTAATAACAACATAAACTCAATATAATTGATATATAAATTGATTAAAATAACTAAAAGATAATTTGATAAATTTAATTATTTATACTTTTTAAAATTTCAGTAAATTAAAAAGGAAAGAAGTTGGTTTAGAAATTTGATACTTTATAAATCCACCAGCTTTAAAAGTACAATTTTTTTTTTATGTATATATCAGAGGTCTCATAATTATTTAAAAAAATATATTTAAATTTAATTTTTTATTACCAAATAAATAATTGACTTTTTTTCACATACAAATCACATAACTATTTTTAAAGGGCAAATTTATCATTTTGGTGTTTCATAAAAAATAATAAAATTATTTTAACCTATAAGATAAAAGTAATTTTCAAAAAATAGATTTTGCAAAAGATAATTTTGGGATAAAAAAAATATATTTTTTAAAATATAAATATTTTGATGTATGAGGTAAAAATGATTTCAAGACAAAAATAATTTAAATGAATAAATTGAATAAAATTTTTACAAATAAAATTAAATGATTTTGTTAAGGCTTTCCCCTCATAATTGCACACAAGTTTATTACAGAAGCGTCATTCCTCACTACCTAAGTGCAAAAATTAATTTCATATCATGTCAAATGCATCGCTAAACTTATACCATCATATATCCATTAGCCATTTGCAAGGTGAACTCAACTAATCATCTAGGTTAGGTTTAGAAATAATAGCATCATGTAATTTTATTAAATGTTGAATTTAATTTTCTAACTTTTAAATTAAACATAATAAGTATGCTAATTATTTTAAATATAATTTTATTAAATGTACAATTTATTTTTGTAATTTTTTAATTATGTATAACAAAGATACTAATTTTATAAAAAGACTAAATAAGTAAAAAAAAAAAAGTCAAAAGGCTATTTGGGCATTTTTTTAGACTTATTTGACACTTTATAAAATTAATGTTCTTATTATCTTTAACTAAAAAATTATAAAATTAAATTATGTATTTAAAAAAATTATTATTTTTATTTAAAAATTAAAAAATTAAATTATTCTTTTAATAAAATTACAAAATTATCATCCTTTGAGCTTAAAACTAACTGAGGAGTGAAATAACTCGTAAGACGAAATTCAAATATTTTTTTAATAAATAAATAATATAATTTTTTTTAATCAATTGAAAGAAGTAAATTAAATTGTTAGTTACTTTGGTTAGCTTTTTCACATTTTATAATATAACTATCATCCTTTGGTTAGCTTTTTTCAATTTTCTTTCTATAATTTATCTCAATTTTTTATTTTGTGTATTTTGTTTACTTTTTGGGTCTTTTCATGTTATTAGGATTTGTTATCAGTTAAGGGTATTTTCGTCTTTGCACTTGAGTTTGTTTTTCTTCTGTTTCAGTTTGTTTTCTTCCCGCTTTCTTCCCGCCATTTTTACTCTGTAACAAATTGCTATATATATAGCAATGTTTCTGTGTAATTGTTTCAGTTCAGTTTTTACTGATCCAATAAGAAGAAAACTTTCTTTTGTAACATGGTATCAGAGCGATCATCTCAGTTTGCAGAACTTTGATTTTTTTTTTTTTCTCTTCTCTTTCAAGTTCGGTTATGGCGAGAGGTGGTTCCAACGGCGGAAATGTCACTTCTACCGTTTCTGTTCCGAATGGTGATACTCTTACTCAAACCGATTCAAATAGTCCTTTTTTCTTACATAGTGGGGATCATCCAGGTATCAATCTCGTTACAACTTCTCTAAATGGCGTGAATTATCATACATGGCGTCGAGCGATGGTTATGGCTTTTACAGCAAAGAATAAGGTTGGATTCATCGATGGTACGATTCCTAAGCCCCTCTCTACAGATCTGATTTTCAATTCTTGGATTAGATGTGATAGCATGATTTCTTCCTGGATTATTAATGCTGTGACTAGAGAAATAGCAGATAGCATTCTTTATCTTGATTCTGCATATGAAATTTGGAGAGATCTACATGATAGATTTAATCAAGGCAATGGACTGAGAATTTTTCAGATCAAGAAACAATTATCTGATCTTTGTCAAAATAGTTTGGATGTTAGTTCTTATTTCACAAAGTTAAAGATTCTTTGGGATGAGTTGAAGGAATTTCAACCTACTCCAGTTTGTCGTTGTGGAGGTTTGAGAATTTGGACTGATCATCAACATAAGGAATATGTTTTACAATTCTTGATGGGCTTAAATGAATCATATACTCAGATTCGAGGTCAGATCTTGCTAATGGAACCTTTGCCAACAATAAACAAAGTTTTTTCTCTGGTTATTCAGGAAGAAAGACAGAGGAATGTCTCTTTTATTCATCCTATCACCGAACCTATGGCTTTTGGTTCTAACTCTAATGTCCCTGCAGGAAGTTCAGGTGGATCTAAGACTAGAAGGGATAAAATCACTTGCTCACATTGTGGTTTTAATGGTCATACGAAAGAAAAATGTTATCGACTAGTTGGATATCCTCCAGGTTGGAAAACTAAGCCTAAAGGATATAATTCTATGGCAAATAATTCAGAAATTATTGGTTCCATGAGTGCAGGATCAGATGCACAGGATCAGAAATTTTCTATGCCTTCTTTAACCAATGCACAATGCCAGCATCTTCTACAGCTTCTCTCTACTCAATTACAAGATTCATCTTCAAATACTTTAGAGCCTTCTGCCACAGATTCTTCAGGACCTTTTGTGTCAAATTTTGCTGGTAACAACACCTTTTTTTCCTCTAACTCTTGGATAATTGATAGTGGAGCTACTCATCATGTATGCAATAATTTAGCCATGTTTGATTCTTCTGTTGCTGTTAATGATGTTAAGGTCACTTTGCCTAATGGAATTAATGTTCCAATACTTCGAATTGGTTCAGTTCATCTTTCACAGGCTGTTAAGCTCCATAATGTCCTCTATGTCCCAAATTTCAGATATAATTTGTTGTCTGTAAGTGCTTTTACAGATAACCTTCCCTTTTCACTCACTTTCACTCGTGATAATTGTGCTGTTCAGGAACTACCTCAAGGGAAGATGATTGGGACGGGTAAAAGAAAAGGCAAGCTCTATCAGTTTGAATTCAATAATTTCTCTGTTAATAAAACATGTGTTGTTGCTAGCTGTAAACAACAGAAGCTTTGTAATTTTTCTCTTTGGCATTCACGCCTTGGCCATCCCTCTGTTAGTAGATTGCAAATTCTACAATCTGATTTGGGTTTGACAGACTTTGTTGGCTCAGATTTACCTTGTTCCATTTGTCCATTGGCTAAGCAAAAATGCTTACCTTATGTTTCTCATAATACAAGACGTTCTACTGCTTTTGAGCTTGTTCATTTGGATATTTGGGGACCATTTGCTGTTGCTAGTCACGAAGGATATAAGTATTTTTTAACTATTGTTGACGATCATACTCGAACAACTTGGGCTTATATGTTAAAAACAAAGTCAGATGTTCAAAAATACATACCACTCTTCTTCAATTTTGTTAAAAAGCAATTTGATAAAGATATCAAGTCTGTTAGATCAGATAATGCCCCCGAATTGTCTTTTGCAGATTTTTATAACTCTTTAGGAGTTGTTCATTATCACTCTTGTGTTGAGACACCTCAACAAAATTCCATTGTGGAAAGAAAACATCAGCATATCCTTAATGTAGCCAGAGCTTTGTTTTTTCAGTCAAGTCTGCCTCCCTGCTATTGGAGTGATTGTATCCTTACCTCAGTTTATTTAATCAACCGAATTCCTAGTCCTTTCTTGGGTAACAAAACTCCTTTTGAGCTTCTACATCAGCAAAAACCTGTCTATGATCACTTACGTTCCTTTGGCTGTCTTTGTTTTGCTGCTACTTTGAAGTCTCATAGAGATAAATTTTCTCCTCGTGCAAGGGCTGCTATATTTCTTGGATATCCTTTTGGCTTTAAAGGGTATAAGGTTCTTGATATTGAATCCAAAGCTGTTGTTATTTCTCGTAATGTTGTTTTTCATGAGAAGATTTTTCCTTTTTCCAAAGATGGCTCATTTCCTTCAGATTTTTTTCATCAGAATTTTTTGCCAAAAATTGTTCCTGACAGCATCTGTTCTTCTCCTGATCTTACACAGTCCTCCATAGTTCCTCCTTCAGAATCTCCTGTCTTTAATTCACGACCTACACGAGCTACTAGAAAACCTGCTTATCTGAAGGAATACCATTGCTCTTTAGTCAATGCCATTGACCATGTTGGCCATGTTTCTACTCATCATCCCATTCAAAGATATCTGGGTTATGACAATTTGTCTGCTTCTTTCAAAGCTTTTACTCTTTCTATTTCACTAACAACAGAACCTAATTCCTTTGCTCAAGCTGCCACAGTTCCTGAATGGCGAAATGCCATGGCTGCTGAGTTGCAGGCTCTTGAAGACAATGGCACTTGGACTGTTACTACTTTGCCTGCAAATAAACACCCGGTGGGCTGTAAATGGGTATATAAAATCAAGCATAGAGCAGATGGGACTATAGAAAGGTTTAAAGCTCGTTTGGTGGCTAAAGGCTACACACAAAGGGAAGGCATAGACTATGTGGATACTTTTTCTCCAGTTGCTAAGCTTGTGACTGTTAAATTGTTGCTTGCATTGGCTGCTGTTAAAGGTTGGCATTTGTCACAACTTGATGTGAATAATGCTTTTCTTCATGGTGATTTAAATGAAGAGGTTTATATGAAACTTCCTCCTGGTTATGATCACAAGGGGGAGTCTTTACCAAAACATGCTGTCTGTCTTCTTCATAAGTCCTTATATGGCCTTAAACAAGCTTCAAGGCAATGGTTTCATAAATTCTCCTCTGCTATTATTGGTCTTGGTTTTCACCAATCTGCTTCTGATCACTCACTTTTTCTTCGAGATACTGGTGGTATTTTTATGGCTTTGCTGGTGTATGTGGATGATGTGATTATAGCCAGCAGTGACTCAACTGCTATTGACCACTTGAAGGCTGACCTGAACACACTTTTCAAATTGAAAGACTTGGGTGATTTGAAGTATTTTCTTGGGTTGGAAATAGCAAGATCGGCTGCTGGAATTTGTTTGTCCCAACGCAAATATGTTTTGGATCTTCTTTCTGATTTTGGCTATTTAGGCTGTAAGCCTGCTAGCACGCCAATGGAACCTAATCTGCAATTGTCTTTAGAAGATGGAGAAGATGTTTCAGATATTAGCATGTATCGAAGATTGATAGGTAGGCTGCTCTACTTGACTCTCACTCGTCCTGACATTTGCTATGCCGTTAATCGTTTGAGCCAGTTTCTCTCTAAGCCCAAGGTTCCTCACCTTTTAGCTGCTCAACGTGTTCTCAGATATCTGAAGCGAGTTCCTGGCCAGGGTCTCTTTTACCCTACTCACTCTTCACTTCAGTTAACAGCCTTCACAGACTCGGACTGGGCTCGATGTCCTGACTCTAGACGATCTGTTACAGGTTTTTGTGTTTTTCTCGGGCATTCCTTGGTTTCTTGGAAATCCAAGAAGCAGCCCATTGTTTCTCGTTCTTCTTCTGAGGCAGAATACAGAGCTATGGCTAATGCCACTTGTGAGCTCACTTGGCTGTTAGCTCTTCTCAAAGATTTCCAGGTGGCTCATGATTTTCCTGCCTTGCTTTTCTGTGATAACCAGTCAGCCATGCATATAGCCGAAAATCCAATTTTCCATGAGCGCACTAAACATATTGAGGTTGATTGCCATTTGATTAGGGAGAAAATCCAATCTGGTGTTTTAAAAACTATGTTTGTCTCCTCTGAGCATCAACTTGCTGATGTGCTTACTAAACCTCTCCATCCTTCTTCCTTTTCTTTTCTTATTGGCAAGATGGGACTAAAGAATATATTTGGTCCATCTTGAGGGGGCGTATTAGGATTTGTTATCAGTTAAGGGTATTTTCGTCTTTGCACTTGAGTTTGTTTTTCTTCTGTTTCAGTTTGTTTTCTTCCCGCTTTCTTCCCGCCATTTTTACTCTGTAACAAATTGCTATATATATAGCAATGTTTCTGTGTAATTGTTTCAGTTCAGTTTTTACTGATCCAATAAGAAGAAAACTTTCTTTTGTAACACATGTTTTATAATTAGCTTAAATTTCAAGATAGGTAGATGATAGAAAGTCATTAAAACAATCCTAAAAGCGTCTGTGATTATGAGCACATAATAATAATTACAGAACACAAACTTATAAAGATTAAAAACAGAGCTCCGTTCCTGTATAACTCTGGAGCGGACCAACCACTACATAGTTTGAGTCATCAATGACTAAAAGTTCTCCAATAAAACGGGTCCTCTAGCCAGAACCCAGCATTTTCAGCTGGCTCAGTTATAGCAACTTGGTAAATATTAGAAGATCTGTAACAAAACTCATCTTCAATTTGATTCTTCACATCTATCAATAGATCAGGGAGGTCAAAAAATGTGTCATCTGTATCAGTACTACTATTCGCTGTTGATAAGTCTTGAGCTTCATTAATGTGAGAGGACCCCACTTGATTCATCATCTGGTTTTCTTCATTATTAGCTTCTTCTTCTTCAAGTACTTTTGAGTTGCTTAAATTATAAGCTGCTTTTACAGCAGCAGCTTGAATGTCTTTTGGTGAAGAAGTAGAAGGCAGAGGAAGTTGAGGAGCTAATTCAGGAAAATTGAGAAAAGCAGAGTGACCTTTGATTTTAAGAGCAGCTACATCATGAGCTCTAGCTGCCATTTCAGGAGTTCCAAATGTTCCTAACCAAATACGTGATTTCTTTCTTGGTTCTCTAATTTCAGAAACCCATTTGCCCTTTTGTCTCATTCTTACTCCTCTGTATGTTGGATGCTTCACATCATTCCCAATTTTCCTTATTACCTCCTTATTATTACTCTTTGTTTCTTTGTTTTTATAATTTGCTGATAATTCTTGATTTCCCTTTGACTCTACACTAGCTGTTGCATGAGAAGAGTTTATTTGAGCCTTGGATTTAGTACTTGAAAGAGAGAGGATTTTAGATGAATAGGAAGAAGAGGTAACTTGAACCTCTTCCATCTTGGTGGACTATTGAGGGCTTTGGGAATTAAAGCAGGACAGAGCTTAAATGGAAATAGGAGTGATTCTTATAATTCTTTTTATAAACCGCAACATTACATTATAATTAAGCACATGGGACCAGAGAGAGAGATAGCTACCTTAATGGGTTGACATTTCTGTAAGACTTTCCAAATCTCTTTGAAAAACATTAGGGGAAAAAAAATGGCATATATTATTTTGTGTAACATTTTCACTTGTTATGTTGCTATTATTTTTGTGTGAAATGTTGTGTGTCATAGTCATTGCTCATGGAAATAGAGAGCTGTAATAAAAATAGTACAAATAAGTTATTTGTTAAGCTCATATTTACTGTTATTTGGTCATTAAAGAGAAAATTTACACTGCCTCGTGTTTTGGCTTAAACTTATATTTAATCCAAAAACATTGAGTTTAATGGACTGTTATTCTTCTTCTTCTTCTTTTTATTTTATTACATTTGATGAATATATGAGAATAAAATGGAAGGTTTTGGTGGCCGTGTTCTTTGTTGGAACAGCTTAATTTGGCTATGCTATTATTTTTTCGCTTGGTAAAATTTTGTACAATTAAGTAATTGGAATTAAAGTCAAGCTACCTATTAAAATTTAATGACAATGACAAAATAGCCATTGAAATTAATATAAAATGTGAGAAACTGACACATTGTCGTGTGGGGTATATAGCCCATGAGTAGTTTCAAGTTATAGTCATGTGGTTGTAGTTTTATAGTCATGTGGTTGTAATTTTATTGAGCAAGATCACGCTAAATTCGGCTATTAAATCACTCTCTTTTCTGGGATATCTATGAATGAGAGGAAAAGACATAATAATTTATTAAATATATTATTTTAGTGTAATTCCAAAGTTTATATATATATATATATATATATATATATATATAGCAATGTAGCAAAAAAAAAATAAATAAATAAAGAATAAAGTAAAATTAAAAAATATTTTTTTTTATTACAAAAAGAGATAGAATGAGCAAAAAAATCATAAATAATTATACAAATTGTGAGAAAAATAAATAGGGCTGAAGACATAATCTTCATTACAGAGGATACAGGTGTAATGAAAATTACTGCTACTGCTATAATTCCTTTATATTTTTATTACATATTACAGTCAAATCAAACACAATAATATCCTGAATAATTTTATTATGATTTTAATTACTGTCAATCAAACAAGCCTGTGTTGTAATCTAAGCCATTAACCTTTTTAAAAATGACAGGACAAATTTTTATTTTTATTCAAGTATTTTCAAATTGTATTATTTATCAAAAAGCTTTAAAAAGCTTCTCTTTTAGGTGTAAAATATTACACTTCACGTACATGCATGTAATCAATCCCTCCTTGAGTGGATAGATCCCCACTGTTTGTTTAGCAAAATAGCTGCATTTCTTGCATTCGGGTAGCTCACTATGCTTGAGTAGAAAAAGGAAGGAAAAAAAAGGTAGCTCACTATGCTTGATGCCAAGCCTGAAAGCACTTTTCAAATGCATAATTTTGGAGAAAAAAGCTTTTGTAAGCACCCGAACTCGCTTCTATACCCGAGTTGTGAATTTCAATAAAGTTGATGGTAATCCAAATTTCGTAACCATTACCCAAGAGTCTCTTTCACTAATTTTCGCATCTATTACTTCACCAAATGTTATTCAATCAATGGGTTTCTTCTCATGATCCTCAATTGCTAACCATGAAACTTATGATTCTTCTCTCGTTTGTTGTTGTTTTCTGATTTTTATTGATGTGGTCCAAGGTCATACAATATTGTGGGACATATTTAGACACACCTAGGCTCATAATTATGTATAGTTTAATCAATTAACCTAATAAATAAGAGCTTTACTGCCACACATGGTCTTATATTAAAGACTTCATAAATCAGAGTTTGATTGAAATGAAAAAAAGATTTGTTAGTGTTCACTTCAAATTAAGGTTGTGGAGCCTCCGAGGTACCTTCTCATCTGTCTCAACAACCTTCATCGTCTCTGTCTCTCTCTCCAGACTACCCAAATACCATATTTTATGCCAAACTTTCTTAAAGCACTTTATAACTATATTTCTGTTATTTCCCTTAATAATTTATGTTGATCATTAATGGTAGCTAAAGTGCCAAAATCTTTTTAGCATCAATTTCAAATGACACAAGGTAATATTCCAGTGATCATCATTAATTTTCCTTTAGCTAGTAATTAAAGATCTAATACAAACAGAGTATCGTATATATAAATATTGATTAGAAAATTGAGATTTCTGGTATCATCTTGAAATAAAGACATGGCATATGATAAATGTAAGGGAATATTGTTTGTAAGGGTGCTTTCATTTTTGACTCAAGATTTTGAACACTAAATATGTTCAAGAAACTTTTTACTTTCATACATGCCTCTTCAAAAGTATGAATCTGGCTGGAGTTCCTTTATATCTTGCAACAAACGATTGTCCAATAACCGAAATTCCATGCTACACCTTAAATATTAAGTGTTGGAACACATTTTATTTTTTAATACATTTTCAAATTTGAGCATGAATTACAAGGTAGTCAAATGAGTCTGAGGACTAACGTTGGAGAGAGAGAGGGGGGGGAAAAAAGATGACATTTCCTTTGCCTAATACACTTTTGAGTTTTGAAACAGAGTCTAATTAAAAAAACAAGAGAGGGGGAAGAATTATGTTCCTTATTCATCATTAACTTGATACAGTAGAGAAAAATAAATCTCTGCAACTTCAGAAAAACTCAATGAAAACATCTTCAATGAAGCTTAAATGGTCAATAATGTGCTCATTTGTTGTATCATTCTATAGTCTGGCGTTGCGAAGTTGTTGTTTAAGCATAGGTCTTATATACTCATGGTAGCCATCAGGCACAACTGTGTCGTTTAGAGGATCCTTCCATGCCTCCTCATAGAGTTTTGGATACACATTACCATCATAGCGTCCAAGAATCGAGCTGAGGTAGTGGTCAGTATAGTTAAATGCATCAACAAGGGCAACGGCATTGGGCCGAACCTATGAACCAATAAACACATAATTAGAAGCATTAACGACAAGTTGATGACAACACAGAAACAGCTCAAGACAAACCTTGGAATACAGAGTACGAAGTTGATCATTAGCAAGTGAAGCTTGCTTAGACGTAATACAACCAGTTGAGAGAAAATCACCAAGATGTTTGTGTAGAAGAAACAAAGCATATATGTTGCAGAGGTTTTCCAATTGTTCTTTCACTCCTTTTCCAGGAATCTCCTGTTGCAATTTCTCAATGAACCTGATGAATAAACACGTCTCTCATACGATGTTCTGAAGTTTAAATAGACAGGTCCAGATGAAATTAAGAAAAAAAACTTACTTGGAGACGACAATTAATTGGCAATGAGCAATTGCCATCTCAACTAAATTTGCTGAGAGTTCCAAAAATCCTGGAATCCGAAGAGACAAAGTCATTTAATTAAACCAGTCACAGATTCAACATATAACATGCACGCCTGCAGATTATGGGAAGCATACCTTCTTTGGGGTTTGGAAACTTGCTAAGACTTTGAGCACAGGCAACAGACATCCTCGTAGCTCTGGCTTCAAATGCCTCTACTATAGCACTAGGTTTTAGCCAATCTTCCTCTAAGGTAACCGAAAGAAAGATTAAATGAGATATCAGAATATGCATGAAAACAGAGTAGCACAAAAATAGTAGATAAGACAATATACAATTAGTTGTATTTAAATAACTTGAAGAAAATAAAGGATGTCAACCTTTTTGCACGTTTGAATGACACTGCATCAGATGTTCTACTCGTCCCAAATAAGCTGTGGTTCCAACAGGCTTCTTCCCAGATGCCAGCTGAGACACTGTCTTCACGAGAAACCTTGCAACCTACAACATAGTTTTATGCAGAATGTCAGCAAGTGCAAATTAAAATGGAGTTAACATCGAGTCATAGCTCCGATGCCATAATGTGACAGACTTTCCAATGAAAAGATAAGAATTTTTATTCAATTGTCCCAACTGAACATAACCATGTAGACTTCAAAATGTTACCGTATGTGAAAAACAATAAAGAGAATTCTTCCAATAGAGATGTCAATGAACAATTATTAAAATATCCAACATTTACTGAGATGTGTATTCTTTATCACAGACCTGTAGAAGTAGCACGTAATTGTCTCCTTCATACGTACAGGCAGGAACATAAGCTGCAAATAATTCAGGGAGCCCACTGCTACACAGGTAACCATGGCCACCACATAACTTCCGGCATTCTTCAATTCCGTCCTGTAACAAGTAAACATTTGCATCATAACTACAGCCTAGAAGGCAATATCCTAAATTTGATGAAATTTTGAATAAACTTAAAAGGAATTACCAAAATAAATAAAATATGTCAAGCATGGAAAATAGTAAGAAACAAATGTGAGTGTAAATCAAAGCACTTGGTCCATAGAATTCAAACTTCATGACAGAATAACTCTGGCCTAAACCAAACAAAAATATTGTAGAAAGAATATAAAACATTTTAAATATTAAAAAAGACTGATGATTACTGGGAATGTAATTAGTTACTAAATAAATTCAACAGTTCAAGTCAACAAAATTAATAACTTACAGCTGTTGCCCTTGTAGTCAAAGACTTTAAGCCTGCAGTACATGCATGAGCCTCTGGCAATGTTGAGAAGTCACTAGCTGCCAATCTTTGGGTGACATCAGTATAAAGCCACTTTAACCACTCACCAACAAATCTGAAAGCATAGGCAGAGGCCAGCAAAGGGAAAAGTCTACTCTGCTGAGTTTTGTAATCAATGACCTAAAACGATAAGGAAAGCCCATGTCTCAATAAATCATACGAGATAGAAGAATTTCCTAATTCACCAACAGAAAATACGCAGAGAAAAACCACACAATTAATAACTAACAAAATATATATACCAGCAAAGTATTATCTTTTTCAGTAATTCTTAATATCAGAACTTCTAGATGATGCTAGAACTAGATTTTTCATCATCATTCATAACATTCATACAAAGAAAAATTTACACAGGTAATGACTACAAAGCATCATCGGCCATTTAGCAGTCAGTACTTGATGTACTTATCTTTCTCGGTCAGCACTTGATGTACTTATCTTTTTTGCCAGCTAAAGTACATCAGTGCTTACCCATGTGAACTTCAAACAAGAAAAGATTTGAAGCATACCTGGGTCTCAAGACTAGCATTCTGTGAACCAAATTGCCGACGAACAGAACTGTATCTTGTAGCTATACAAACAGCTCGTGACAAAGCATAAGAAGCATCCAATACAATTTGTTGCCTCACATAAACCATGGTGCCATAAACAAGCTGCCGTGGAACATTGGACTGAACATATTTTCCCTCTCTTGTTACTTGTGAAACCCTGACACAATTAAAAGGAACTTGAGAGCCCATCACCCACCATCTAGTGGTAAAAGTGGTACCCCATAACCTTGAGATTATGGGTTCGAGCCTCACCCGAGACATTATTTATAATTTCTCCTCTAGAAGTGGTGGCTTTAGAAACCCCCTCCCCTTTCTCTTAGGCTAAATTAGGAGTAACATTACTTCAAAAAAATAAAAATAAAAGGAACTTAGTAATTTAAGTAACAATGACATTACCAAAAGATACAAAAAGAAAGTCATTTAACATACAAAGGCAAGTATTTCCAATAAATTAAAATCAACATCCCAAGTTTGTTTTATCAGACACCATATTCTTCCTAACTCAAAATAACATAAAACAAGTAAACAGATAAACATTTTGTCCAAGTTTTCCAATATGATAATCATTATCGTGTATCAGAGATAAGCACACTGAAATTCCACCATCCAAATTAAATAGGTTTAAATAAACTTCAATGAGATTAATGATTTAAAAAATTATGTGAAAAAGCCTTAGCCATTTATAAGTGAAAGAGAAGTAAAAAATGTAAACCTCATTAACATTTGGTCCCTTGGTAGGCGCACATTATCAAATCTTAATACACCATTATCCATGGTGTTGTATGCCCCATTACCAAATTTCATCCCAATATCACCAACAGTTATGCCAGGAAGAGGTAGATGATCATCCAAGCTCCGAAGCTGCACAATGAAACCTGAAGGAATTTTTTTTTCAATAAATAATAGGCAGGGCACTCTACAAAATATGTCATTCAAACAGATAACAAGGAAGTTACCATGCACCCCATGGTCACGACCATCAGTAATAAGACGGGCATAAGCAACAGCATGTGTAGAGGCTTTACCCAATCCACCAGGCCACCACTACTCAACAACAGACAAGGACGATCAATTAGAACCTAACCAAGAAAGTTAATTCAAGAAGACACAAAAGTACAGAATTTTCTTATATTTAAGTAAGGAAAATAATGGAAAAAGAGAAGTGTAAAAAAGCCTTCACTGATTAAGTATTTAAGACTAACTAGATTAAAAATAATAATCATAATGCTAAGCTGTTCTTGCATCTTATGGGCATGTTTTTTTTTTTTAAATAAAGAAAAATATTTAAGATATCACCCATTTTACTCACTTTGCTTGAGGTCAACGTTGGACTATTAATAACAAACTCGTCAGTTTGTGGATCAAAAGTTGCAGTTGTTTCAAGCCCTTGAATATTCGAGCCATGCCCCAGTTCAGTTTGAGCATAACAACCAATTATTTGCATTTTGTATGCTAAGGGTAACCATTTATTCTGCTGCTCTTCAGTGCCTTGTCCTTCAATAGCTGGTACAAACATTCCCTGAGTAGAAAATACGTGCATTAAATTCTCAATGCATGTTTATAATCCTCATCATCTACACAACAAAAAATGATTGTTCACATGTAGAAGCTTTGATAAACATGAAAGAAAAAATATTCTCACTCCATAACTATTGGACTAAAAGAAAAGCAACTGATCTAAGTCATTGATACTTCCTAAAAATAACCAAGTGTTCCACATTTCATCGATGGGCAAAAGGAGGCATATCAGAATGACAAAAGTGAAACCATAGCAAAAACTGACGCAAAACAGAACTTACCCAATGAAGATCTGTAAAAGCAGCTTCATCGACAAAAAACCTCAACCTTGATGCCTCTTCTTCTGTAATAGAAAAATATGCATAGTTGAATTGAAAAATCCAATAGCAAACAAATTAGATTTCAGAAACCATGCATGAAAAACACACTGGTATAGACATACCAGTAAGTTTAAGCTCAATGATTCGTTTCCAGGCGTGTGCTGCTTTCCGCAGAGTATTTTTGAACAACTCTTTCCTACTTAACACACTTCTGTTATCTTTCCGAAATGCCTAAAAGATTAAAGAAGAAAGTTAACCTTCGTGACGTGTTAATTTATGTACCAAAACGGTACAGTTTTGGTTCTTGAGCCCATTGGCCTTGGGCTTAAGGGCGGCAGAAAAGCAGAGAGTCAGCTTTTGGAATATACATGTATGTCATCGTCAGCGTCGGCAAAGGAAAGAGAACAAGAAAATAGAAGTTGTAGCAACGGCAGTTCAATTTCTTTTTCTGATTGAAGAACTCAGTAAAAAATATTATTTATCTCCCTCTACATATTTAATAACAAATTTATAATTAATGTTTTAATTTATTTATTATTGTTAATTTTATAAGATATATGTATTTGTTTATTATTTTTGTGATATAGATTAATTTAAGTGTAATTAGATCTTTGTATATTTGTGTTAACTATTGGCAAATCTTTTTTACTCTTCTTTAATTTCAGCAGTATATTAAATGATCATATTAATTAATAAATTACTTAAATATTTGTGTATTTTTTAATTGATTATTTTTTTTTAATTTTTGTAAATACTTGTTACTATTATTTTATCTCTTATATATTATTATTCAATCTCGGGCACAAAAGCCAGTGAGACCAATATCTCCAACATCATTTAGAACGCATTAAAAATTCGAACTTTATTTTATAGGACTGCAATTTTCAGCTGTAAAGATAAACTACATAGAATTTAGCATAGAAATTATGGTCATCCCGAAACAAAACAAAAGTTGTACCAAATCTAAAATTTATCTAGCAGAATATATAATTTTTTACTTTGTCAAACCTTCGAGTTTTAACTTTGGCTTGCTGGAAATCAAATATTAACCATAGAAGGCATCAATACCAACTTATACTCGATCTGATTGCTCAATAACCGAAGTAAACATCACAAGCATTACCGTTTTCAATTCCCAAACCAAAATCCTCATTCTCAAGGTAAAAAAAAATATCTTAAGATTTTCGATTACTTTGACTAGAACCAAGCAGAAATCACATAACAACGAACAAAAGGTAAAGATATCCACTAACCGGGTCGCTGGCAACAAGGCGAGCAATCCTATCGGAAACCTCGAAGGCATGGCGAGAACCAGCCCAGACTATCTTCATCTCATCTACATCGAAGCTTGCATTGCTCCTCTCGTGTGCTAAATGATCCACTCCTCCCTCCATTTTTCCACAAATCCAATCAAAATCCACAGAGACGATTCCAAAGTGCAAGAGTCCAGCTGAAAAATATCAAATTTTGAGAGTACAGAAATACAGAAAAGTTGCGCTTTTTTATAAATAAATATACATATATTTTGTAAGAAACAGATGTACTGATGTACACCAACCGGGTCAAAAAAAAAATATATATATATATATATATATATATTTTTTATGTATAAAAATTATAGATACATGATAAAAGAGATATATATAAATTGACGATTAAATATAAGAAAAAAAATATAAAATCTTAAAAAATAAGAGGAATTAAAAATTTTGAAATTATCTATCTTTAATGTACCCAATTTTTAATATATTTACCGTATAAAAAAACATTTCCATAGAGTGCGAACATAAATTTAACCGAATCGATAATTTGTATGCCTCGGCTTTATTTGATTGGAATTGAACTTTAATTTGGCTTTAGTAATTTTGACGCGCCAGGGTTAGGTGTGAATAATTTTAAATTTTGTAAAATATGGTATACATATTTTATAACTTTTTATATTATTTAAAGTCTGACATTATTTTCAATTAATTCAAAATTTTAAAAAATTAATCTTAAATCTGTTTGAATAATTTAAAATTGAGTTTTAAATTTGTATTTAATTTAAAAAATTAAATCTAATCTGACTCAAAAATATAATTGACTCAACGCTATCAAACCAATGTTCAGTCTAAATCCAAAATTCAAATTTAAGTTAACTCAATTTGGCTAAATTTACATCTATACATAAAGACATGTAATATGAAAAAAAAAAAAAAAAAACTAAATAAAAAATAACATATATTTCAATCTATTATAATATTTTCATACCATCTGTTTACAGTAAAATTTTGGAAAAACATATAGCACCCTTCTAATTATAAAACAATATATTTATATTAAATATTTATTTTTTTACTATTTAAAAAATTTAGTTATCAACTTTACATCGATTGTATTTTAATTAAATATTATTTAAATTTAATTATAATTAATTATATTTGTTTAATGTTGAATTTTATTAAATTTAAATCAAAGTATTATTATTTTTATTATAAATTTAAGAATATATATTTTAACTTTTTTTTTTTTTTAAATTCCAATTATACATGACGAGGCTTTTAAAAAAAAAAAAAACTATCGATATTAAGTCACGTTTGGTTCGTTGAATGTAATCGTAATCGTAATGGAATGTAATGTAAAGGAATCAGTATTACTATTATAGTGTTTGGTTTAGACACTGTAATCAAAGAAGGAATCAGTATTACAGTGTTTGGTTTGACCACTGTAATGTAATGGAATAAAAAAATTATATAATTATTTTAAATTCAACAATTTAACCCAAAAAAATACAATTTCAAAAAATACAATTTCATAACAACAATTAATAAAAAATACAATTTTAGAAAAAAAAAATAACAATTTCAGAAAAAAATAACAATTTCAGAAAATAAATACAATTTTATAACAACAATTAATAAAAAATACAATTTTAGAAAAAAAAAATACAATTTCAAAAAAACAATACAAATTTTAAAAAAAATACAATTAAAAAAAAAAAAAAAGAGACGAAGCCATCGCTCGGGATGCTGGTTCGCGACGGAGGAGACGAGACGACGCTGCCAGCTGGACGACGACGACACTGGTTCGCGATGGCCGGACGGTGGTTCGAGACAGAGGAGGCGCTGGTTCGCAAGCTGACGACGACGGACTTCACTGGACGACGACGCCGCCAACTCAGGGACGGGACGCGACAGACGGACGGGCCGGCTGGGAAACTAGCGCACACGTTTCGCAAAAAAAAAAAAAAAAAGTTACTGTTCATTACAATTTTAGATGTGTAATCCCATTCAGTGTTATGAGATGTGTAATCCTTATTACAATTTCAGATGTAATTGATTACATTACATTACATGTGTTTGGGCAAACCAAACAATGTAATGTACTGAATCAATTACATTACATGTCTCTTTACACTCTACCAAACACTACCTAAGGTTTGAAATAATAAAAAACTTATGTCGGCGTTTTATTTGATAGCTAGTACGAGACCTATCACGACACCATTTTCAGATGAATTTTGTATTTTAAAATATATATTTAAAATAAATAATTACATTTTTAGAACATAAAACAATATTTTTATTTTTAGATTAGAAAACTAAATAGTGATATAAAATTTTAAATTGATTTGTATTTTTTTCCTCTAAAAATAAAAATTGAAATTAAATTAAAATTTTATTTCTATACTTATAAATTAATAAAAATTAAAGAAAAGTGTTAAAAATAAATAAAAATATTGATATAAAAGAGATAAAATTATTGAATTCTTAAAAGTAAAGCCTTAAATAATTTAAGTTTAACTTTCTCATCAGTACACACTTTTAAAAATATAGGCTGTATAGAAGAAAAGAACAGAAAAAAATCCTTCCTAAGTGAATAAAAAATTCAAGAATCAAGATGTATAACAATTATAATTTATATTCCTTTCAAATCAAATGAATAGTATTATTTGCTTAGTCAAAAAAAAGAAGTTATTTTATCGTTTTAACTTTTAAAATTTATTTATATAATTCTTCTAAAAAATTATTAGAATAAAAAATACAAATAACAAAATTGGGAAATTACATTACACGTATAGTCTGTGAAGGATGAAATAATACAAATATCAGCAAAATTAATATTTTGGACAAAAAAACCAAATGAATACCAAGCTGATACTCTAGTAACCAAATGAATACCAAGCTGATACTCTATTACTAACTTCGTTGTTCATTTCATTTGGGCATATATAACGATCAAATTCAAAAATGTTATATTCGTTTTATCATTTGTCTGGACTCTGGTGTAGTAAAAAATCTTGATTGTTTTCAACTTTTTTTACCTAAAATTTTCAACTATTTAGACTGTTGTCGGAAAATTAAAGACTAACACAAAAGTAGTTGTACTCCGAAACCTAATTTTTACAAATATTATTCATTATTTTTAAAACATATTATTAAATAATTATATTTATTTATCTCTTTATTAATTATTAAATTTTTATTTTTTTAAAAAAATAACTATACTAATTTATATTTTATTAACTTAAAATACTATATCATTGTTTACTTAAAAAATAATAAATAATTTATCCTATTTTTAACCATTTCGACAAAACTGGACATGTAATAAATGCCTTTAAATTATTGACCCCAAAAAAAATAGCTTTTAAATTATCTTTATTTTTAATTTTTAATTTTTTATATTACTAATAAATGATTAACAACGACACAAGCTTCTCAACTATATAACTAATATACTTTCCATTTTAATCATTACAGTCTTTGTCGCGTATTATTGATAAATAAACTAACGCACTAAAAATGCACAAAATTTGAACACCTTATAAATATGAACCACGTGTCTTGTTTGTTACCCTAAAAAAAAAAAAAAAAAACTGAACCATGTAAGATCTGCATAGAAACTAGGATGGATTTTTATCTTAAATGTACCTTTAAAAGGGTCATCTTTCATTTTTGTACTCATAGGTAGTTTTTTGTCAAAAATGTACCCTTAGTCTATTTTTCTTGTTTCTATCATTTTCCTATTAGTTTTTTCATAAAAATTTTTATTAATTTATATTTCTGTAAGCATATTTCTTTTAAATTTTTGGCTCTGATACCAATCTGGGGGCTGAATTATGTAAGTTTCAGTTACTTGATTATCTTCCTATTTGTTCTCGGAATAGATAAAATCCGAAGATTAAATTGTCAAATTCCTCTTTGTTTACTTGTACAAAATAATGTTTAAAATAATCTTTTAATATTCTTCCTACTGGATGGTTTATTAGCTGTACTATGCTGCATATATAATCTGTGTAATCACTTAATAGGGTGTCAAACCTTGTAAAATTTTCTAAACATGTTTCATAATCTTCATTATCCATATATTCATCTAATAATTCTAAATATTTTCTTTCAAAGTGTTCTATATTAATCATTATTTTCTGGTTGGATTTCAAAGTTAATTTCTCCTAATTCCTGTTCTATCCAACGACTTAGTTCCATAATTTCCTTATTTTCTTCTATATCCATTTGTATTAATTCTAAGCTTGCTTCTAGATCTAAGTGTTCTTTATCCTTTCCTTTTTCCAGGTTATTTCTTTGTTCTTGTTTAGTGAAGTAGTCAATTAATCCTTGTAAGTTTTCTATTACTTTTGATCTTCCTGTACTTTTTTCAAAGTTTTCTTTAATAGATGTTTTAAAACAGATAAGTGATTGTTTTAAATATATTGCATCTTTTAACTTTTCCTGATTTTCAGAATATTTTCTATTCTTATTTCTATAGAGAATAGTTTCTGATTTCCTTTTCATGTTTATTCGTTCATCATTCATAATTATGTGCAGTTTAAATGAATTTAAACAATATTAATGAAACTTCAAGGAATACTAGTCTCTACCTGTTGTTTTACCTGTTTGTAAATATGGGTCCACCGCGTTCTTCCGCTTCCTTGTTATCTTCTTGTTTCAAAAAATTAAGCCTCACTCCTGGATCAAAGCTCTCAGTCCTCCTGACCTTGCCAATCCTCTGAGATCCGTACTTAATTTTAATGAAAATGGGAAGGATAATTTGGATTTGAAATGGACTCTTTATTTATAAACAGATAATATTACAAACTAGAGAACTAGTAACCTTGAAGAGGTTTTTAGTTCTTCCTGATTTCTAAATACATAGCTTAAAGCTTGAGATGGTTGTGTTGTTTTTCGTGTATTGATTGTGTCCTGAAATTAATTGTGTCTCCCTTAGAGCTAAAGAGTTCCCTTTTATAGAGTAAGGGTTCCCTATTACAAATGGAGGGAATACACTATTCCTATTTGGCGTCAAGACGCCTTACATTATTGCTGCCTTGAATTATTGTCTTCGGCTGTTGAGGAGGGTCCTACATGTCTGGTTGAGTAGGTTCTGCCGACATTGAGCTGCTACTGGATGAGCTTGTCTCTAGTGGAATTTTTCCTTTGATGCAATAGTTGCATATGTGATCAGCTGATTGCTGTGTTGAGTAGTAACAAAAAACCTTTTTTGTTTCCTCGCTTACTTCAATATTATTGCAAATGAAGTTTGCTTCATAGGAAATTACTTTTTCATTGTCTTCATTACTGATAACCGAATTACTTTGAGAAGTAATTATGGTTTTACTTGTACAATAATTTACTTTTATTTCTGAAGAATTGGTGATTCTTCTTATTTCATAATAAATCTGGCTAAGCATTTGTCCTCTTTCGAGGTCCAATTCACCAGTATTAAATTCCTTTTCTGGTAAGCCCTTTGGGCGAGTTACTTCTCTTTTACTGCTTGACACACCAAGTTTAATAAAATGGTATGGACTTACTGGTTCTTCTTGGTTCCAATCCATTAAAGAACTGAAACATCTTAAATAAATAGGCTTTTCTGCAGCCCTGGTTTTTCTTTTAAAATTTCTAATGGCTTTTTTGAAATTGTCAGGAAAATATATTAATTCTCTTAATTCATTTCCTGGATAAATATTTTCAATTAATCCTGCATAAAATGTTTTATAAGTAAAAATTGGATCAGCTCCTTCTAAAATATTAAATTTACTTCCTGAAGGGAAGTCCTTTTCAGTGGTGTAAAACTTCATATCTTCAATATGTTCCTGAGTGGTTTTTCTAGCAAGGTTATATAATCCTAGCCATTCCTGTTTGGTCAAATTTCTGTATCTTTCTTTTTCTTCTTCAAAAGAATTATTAATTGGTTCTCTGAAAATTACTGGTCTGTGGATAGTTCCAAGGTTCCTCATTCGACTGGTTCCTGTTGCTGGTTGTTGAACCATTTGGGAATAGTTTTTTCTTACTATTTCTGCTGGTGTTATGAGCTTAGGGATTCTAAAATTTTTATAACTTCCTTTTGCTTCTATCCTATTTGTGAAAGATCTGTGGATGACTCCACTGATTCCATTTACTGCTTTACTTGCTTCTGGCCAACTGGTATAGATTCCTGGATTAGGTCCATTATAGACTACATAAATTTTTCTTGAGTCTTCTTTTTCGGCTTCATCAGCCCAATTCATTTTTTGTTTTTTCTTTTCTAGGTTTTTTATTGGTTCAGGGTTATTGCTTGCAGTTTCTTCGATCTGCATCTTTCTTCCTGTTGAGGGCTCAGCTTCCTCTTCTTCAGATTTTTCTATATGGAGTTCTAGATTTGTTCTATTTTGTAGTTTCTTTTTGAGTTCCAATACCTCTAGTTGTTCTTTGAGGCATTTGATTTGTGTTTCATGAATCAATATTTCCTTTTTCTTGATCTCGATCTCGATGTCAAGTGAATCCATTCCTGCAGACTTTGTTTCTGTAATTTTTGCTGTATATGTTCCTGTTATAAAAAACATAGTCAATGGTGCTAATTCTCTGGTTAGAGCATCAGCTAAACAATTTTTCTTTCCTGGTAAATGTTCTACATCGAATTTGTAGTAGTTAAACCATTGTTGCCATCTTATTAGTCTTCCTTGTTTATAGTCACCTGCAATATTAGTTCTTAAAAAATGTCCAAAATTTTTACTGTCAGTTCTAATAATAAATTTTGAACTTATAACATATATTGCAAATTTCTTAATAGCCTTTTTAACAGCCAAATATTCTTTTTCATTGCTATGGTAATTTAGTTCAGGGCCTTGAAAAGATCCTGAAGTAAATCTGCAAAGATATTCATCTTTGTTATCAACTCTTGCTTTTAATACTGCTCCCCAATATTCATGTGAAGCATCTGTTTCTATTATCATTTTATCATCTGGTCCTGGATGATATAAAGTTGGTAAATCTTTTACCTGTGCTTTTACTTTATCCATGTATTTGGTGTTTTCTTCAGTCCGTTGCCAGACATAATCTTTCTTAAGTTTTGCCTGTAATGGTTTTCTCATTTCTGCTAGTTTCTTTATATATGCCTCCGCATATGTTAAACATCCTAAAAATCTTTGTAATTGATTTTTATCTTTGATTATACTTGAAAAATTTTGTATGTGGTTTAAAATATGGGGTTGTAGATGATGTTTTCCATCTTCTATTTCTAACCCTAAATATTTTATTTTTTGTTGAGCAATTACTGCTTTCTTTTCTGATAACACTATTCCTGATCTTCTACATTCTTGTAAGATGTTTATAATATCTAAATAGTGTTTTGGTAATTCATTGCTGAATATTAGAATATCATCTATGTAAACACAACAAAAGTTGTGATATTTTTTAAAGATATTATCCATGTGTCTTTGGAAAATACCTGGTGCTTGTTTGAGTCCAAATGGAACAACTGTCCACTGGAATTGTCCTTGAGGGCAACTAAATGCCGTTAACCGTTAATTTTTGTGATTCATTATCAAGTCTTATTTGCCAAAATCCACTTTTGCAATCAAAACTTGAAAATTATTTCTTTCCTTTAATTAATGATAATAATTCTTCTTTCTTTGGTATGAAATAACCATCATCAATTGTTTCTTTATTTAAAGCTTTAAAATTTATTACCATTCTCTTTTTTCCTCTTCTTTTCTCAGCTTCTTTTTCTACTAAGAATGCTGGACTGGAATGTGGTGAATTACTGGGTATAATTACTTTTAATTCTAAAAGTTCTTGGATTTGTTTTTCAAATTCTTTTCTGTCTTCTGGAGTATAAATCATTGGTTTTACTCTTATGACTTTTAAAGGGTCTTTTAGTTCTATTCTTGCTATTTCATTAGATCTATTAATATTTGGATCTAAAGGGTTTTCTGAGCATATTGTTTTTAATAATTTTCTTATTCCTGTTAAGGCTTTGTCTTCTTGAATTTCATTTAGAAAGGGGTTTTGGTCAACCTCTATGTCTAAAGAAATGTTTTCTAGGTATGGTTTTTGTTTTTCTATATTATCCTCACCACGTTTTCGCTTTTTATGTTGTGACATAAAAGTTTGTGATGAAACTGTTAATGCTTTCCTAATTTTTGATACATAAATTGTTTCTCCATTTAAGGTAGTGATACTTATTTTGTCTAAGTATTGTGTAAATGGTTGATATAAGTTTAGAAAGTTATTTCCTAATAGGATATCAACTCCTGTTTCTTGTTGGTAAATTGTAGGTATGTGAAAGGTTTCTCCTCCTATTGATACATCTGTATCTTTTAATACTTTGTTTAAGTTTATTGTAGTATTGTTTGCTATTCTTACTACTAATTCCTTTGGGGATTGTATCCAAAGTTCTTCTGGAAATACATATTTACTAGCTACACACATACTTGCACCTGTGTCAATATATGCATGTAAATGATAATTTTTATATCCTTTGAATTTTAATCCTATTTTTATATAGGTACTGTTTGGATTTGTTATACTCAATATTTCATTCATTATTCTGAATCATATTCAGAATCAGAATTGTAGTCAGCCGTTTCTGAGTCTGTTATTTCTTCTTCTGTTTCTTCTAATAGATAGATACTACCTGTATCATCTATATCAGATTCCTCAATTGGTTCTAATTCCATTTTAAAGGCTTCTTCTAATATTTTTGCTTTCTGTGAATATTCCTTTTTAAATTCTTTTTTATGTTGGAGTCTATTTGGACATTCATTAGCATAGTGTCCTTCCTCGTTACATATCCAACATCTACATTTCTTTTTTCCTGATGGACAATAATCTTTCTTTTCAGGTGTGTAATACCTTTTTCTTTTAAAAAATCTTTTTCTATAAGGTTCTCTTTTGTATCTTCTTTTATATTTTTGGAAATTTTGTTTTCTAAATTTATATTTCTTGTATATTTTTATCTGTTATGTCTAATTTCTCTGCTATGAGAATTAAAGCTTTCATTATATTTACTTGGTTATTATTTATGCTTGTTAGATTATTATTTCCTTCTAATTGTATTTCTAACAACTTTTCTTTCATCATTTTTATTTCATTGTATAGACTAAGTCTTTTACTTCTTCAATTTCTTCCTTTAATTCTTCTATTTCTCTATTTCTTTTGCTAGTTTCTTGGGTGTCTATAAATGTTATTGTTTGTACATTACTTTTTCTTGATGGTATTAAAGGTTTTTCTTTTTTCTTTAATATCTAAATTCCATTCATCAGGTACTTCATATTCTAATAATTTTTCTGGGTTTTTTATTACTTGTCCTATATCTTTAAAAGTTTTATCTATTTCTATGAATTCATTTTGTCCGTATATCGAACTATTATGACTATTTGTTAGTGAATATCCTACTAAGTAGTGGACTGAAAATTGGTGGTTTCCATCTTTCATTAGATTTCCTCGTTCAAAGTCATAGGCTAGACTTAATACTTGATTTAGGTTTTTATCATGAATACTAACAGCAAATCTTGGATATGCTGTAAATTTTAACTTTTGATATCCTAGGTTTCCATTAATCATTCCTAGCAAAGCGTCTTTCCTGTTTATTATTCTGTTATCTAATAGTGCTAATTTTATTGGTGTATCTATTCCTTCTCTAAAGTGTGCTTTTATTAAAATTTGTATTCCTCCTAAATGGATGTATCCAATTTTTTCTCTGTCTTTTTCAGGGATTTTTGATAATTTTTCCATAATAGTTTCTTTATTAATTAATGGTATATTAAACCTTCCTTTTGCGTCTGCTATAGTTATACTCATTTCCTTATTACTTATGCCGTAATATATTATGTCTTTTCTTGGGAATAAATTTCTTATTTTTGAGAATGATTCTTCTCTGAATCCATCTTTTTCTTTAAGATTTAATTTTGATTTTTGAATTTCTTCGAATTTCTTTTTACTAAAAATCATTTCTTGTGAAAAACATCCTGAAATGTCCTGTGTTTCTATGTCCATGATTTCTTGTATTACTTCTTGATTTTTTATTATTTCTGTCATTTTAGTTGTGTATGTTTTGTAAGCTTTTACAGATTTTTATGGTTTTTGTAAGGCTTTTCTTATTTTATGTAAGGGGTCTATTTTTGCAAGAATTTCCTTATGGGGTGTATTTTTGTAGTTTGGCACATAAAAGAGCCTATTTAAGGTGTTTACCCAACTAGGATCTTTTAGTTGTAAGTTGTCGTGTAGTTATTTATTATTTTTATAATGTAATCTCTATCAAATTATCAATTCAAATTAACTGATTTAAAATTCATTTGTTGAAAAATTATAGCACCAATATGTTATGTTATTTTATCGATGTAGAGTATAATATTACCACATAAGTAGAATGAAGAATTTTGCCTTGCAAACAATGGCCAACGACTATGTAGTTAAGAGTGACATCATTCATTTCTTTTTTTATAAACATGACTCAATGGAGGTATTATTTGTAATTTTTTTCACTAACAATAATAGTAGCTTTTTTTTTTTTTTTGGGTTATAATAACAGTAGCTTTAGAAATCTATTTCTCATTCTACTTATGTTTGTTTGATCAAGAATTACAAAAGAAAAAAACCTTCAAAGAACTGGCAGTAAGATCTAATCCCATCTCCTTAGTTATGGACTTACGGAGGATTGAAATTTAATTTAAAATAATTAGTTTATAATTAACGTGAAACTCAGAGGAAGAAATCTACTAATTAAAATAATTGGAGTTCTCTAGCCACTAGACTCATTGCTCATACAAATGATGAAATCCAATTTTTTTATGCGCTTTTAAAAAACTTGCTATGAGGCTGATCATCAGATTGTAAATAAATTATACCCTTTGGTAAGTAAATTAAGCAAAAGATGATCCTAGCAAACAAAAGGTTAAAAATACAATACGAACAAAACCAAAGCGCATGGAGACTAAAAACCAAAAATGCAGTGAATGGCTTTCGGATCGTCTTAGAGATCTCAAACTAATTAGTAGAGTTGATACCAAGTTTGATTTCCCCCAACTGGTCCCTCGCAACAAGCAATGAACTTGAACACAATTGTCGACTACATATCTCCAACTCACAATTTCTATAATATTTTGAATTGCAAGTTAATTATCCAGAACCCAAGGTGTAAGCCCACTACCCTATTTATAGTGCGATAATAAAAGTTTGACTCTTCCCTTTTTCTTTCCACACTAGCAATAAATTAAAATATATCCATTCAAATTATTACAATAATGCACTCAACAAAAATTACCATATAAGTGGGACGTACATAACATGTTAACAATCTCTCCTTCTCTCTTCTGGTCTAATAATGACTTCAGAGAAATAGCGGATGGTATGTCTGATGTAAATTTTCTCTCCCAAGTGCTTACACAGAACACCACCTTTTCTTGTTGAAAATATTACCAGCACAACATGCAAACAGAATTCAATTACAAAGCTAACTCCTTCCTTAAAGAGCTCATGTTAAAAATAAATATACATTTGTATTATGGTTGGTGCATCAAAATTTAAGTGAAACTGACTGCCGGGGAGCCTGAAGGTGGTGCAATGTCTGCTGAATGATTCAAGTCGAGGACTTCGATTACTCAATTTTGCATGTGGAAAAGTAAGACTTACGCAGGCACGCTTAAGAGAGTGAGACTTATGCATGTACAAAGTGTTCTGGCTGAAATATAAACCCATCAATACTGGAAGAATGAAAGGCAAATGCCACAGGTTCACACTGTAGTGAGACTTTGGTTCGAACAGACCCCAAACTTTCTCATCAAGTCTATGCTTTCTGCAATAGTTGAGCCAGAAGTTCCAATAAATCCAAGAGAAGCACAGCTGCATATAGCTTCCTCTATATACAGAAGTACATCAGGTAATTTTAGAGAGAGACAACTCTTACCAATCTTACCATTTCCAACATGAACTTTGGGAGACGATCCAAATCTCAAGCCATGACTTGCATCCAAAAGTCTCTTGGCTGTTAGTAAAACCAATTCATCCCTCTCCTTCAGAAAAAAAGGTTTATACTGTTGAGAATTTATTGTTAAATTCTCCAAATAACTTCCAGTCCAGTTACCTTCAGGAAGATCAGTCATCACAAAGATATGAACAGGATAAGTGCTCTGCCTCAAAGATTCAACCTTTTGCTTTAACCCCAAGAAAGTAGTCTTCCAGTGGTTTTTGAACTGGCCATCTAATAATCTAAGCTGTGCACAAAGGAAAGGAGCTTTTATGGTCTCATGAGCGAACTTCTTCCCAGCATCCATAATTTCGGGGACAAAAGGAAGAAATTCAATCTTCTTAATCAGATTTTGTATCCTCTTATCTCTTGGAACTTCATGCATATCAATGTAAAGTTCTGAACCTCTATAAGGAGCAGAAAAAAGGCTTCCAAATGCCAAAACTGTAGCTGACTCAGCTTCAGAACCAGGTCCTAGAGTCTTGTATACATCTCGCCGTTGTCTAACATATGAAACTTTCTTTTTCTTCTTAAGTTGCTCATCAGGTTGGAAAGGATCTAATGTCCCATCCCCATTAGCATGTTGATATGTCCAAACTGTAGTCCTGCAATCTACGTCAACTGCATACAAGCATTTATCTACATTACCATGAAGCCCAGATAGTAAAGAGCCACACTGCTTTAGGCTATCATGCAAAGAGGGCTGTGCATTTAGTTTATTCATACAAACAATATCTGCGTTCAACTTGCACCATAAGGACACAAACAGCCTAAGATCTATGGCTTGGACAGTGGATGAAGATACTAAGGATGAAATATCAATGATGTCTGCAATGGAGATATACCTGCAACAAGACAGATGTTAGTAGTAAAATTTCAAAGATCATATACCTTAGAACTACATAACTTCCCAATCCGCTTTACACACTATAGTTACAGGATAGCAATAAAATTCCAAAATCAGGCAAAAGTCCAATTCTGAGGAAGAGAAATTTGGCACAACAAATGCTTATGAACATGTAGCATAAAAGACTTAAAAGGAATACATCAAATGGGAAACATAATTTTGTTAAGTTTGTGCAATCGTCCACAATAGATATTCTTAAGAGAAAAATAATACATATGTCGGCTCCATTTATCAAGAACTTGGACACAAGAGCATGCCAGCTTAATTGAGTATAAATGAGAACTGTACAACTTTTGTATTCCAGTCTTGGGACAATAAAATAAAATCCAAGTTCCTTTCTTTCCAACAGAATTATCCCCAGCTTAGCTATAATAGGGTCAAGCAAAAATCACAAACCGTTTCTATAAGACCGAAGGAAACCAATTAAACTCAAGAGTCTCATCTTAGCAAAACTAAACTCCAATAATTCAAATTTAGGAAACACAAAGAAAAAGAGCAACATACCTCCCAGTCTGAATGAGCTCAATTATGTGATCCCATACAGACTTACGAATCTCACTGGGACTCAAAATCCTAAATTTGGGACAACTACCGAGAGCAATGGCATGATGATCCAAGATGGGAGGGACAATTAACGTCCTGTTCAAAATCCCAGCTATTAGAAGTGCGTTCTTAAACTCTGAGAGCTGGTTGCTGAACCCGCTATGCGGTGCATACCACAGGAACTTGCCTCCTGAGAAGATGGATTGGGAGGCACATTGAGGAATATGGAAAATGTGGGATTTGGAAGAGACAGAGAGGAGAGAAGTCAGTCTGAGAGAGTAATAGGAGAAGAAGAAGACAAAGCAAAAGAGGATAATGAGGATGGCGGGCGTGAGAAATGGAGATCTATAAGAGGATTTCCTAATAGGCCATGGTCTAGCTGTGGTGGTTCTCTGTGGGTTGAGCATTTCTCTTTATTAATCTTTCGGATGGAGAGAAGAGAGTCGTAATTCTTCAGATCTAGTACAAGAATCATGAAAACTAATAAGTCTAATTAGTTGACACTAAGGAGATGATAAATGATATGCGAAGAAGATTACAACAATCATCAGCAAGTGAAATCAAGTATCTTTGAGCTCGAGCTTGATATAGACCCCCAATTATCATCTGATAAAAATATATATATATATATATAAAATAAAAAAATAAAAAAGATCTGATTTGAACCGATTGTATCCACGATTTTCTCGAATCAGTCAGCCAGTGGCAAGGTTAAAAGTAAATCACCAGTTAAATATATATAATGTAGAATAAAGAATTTCGGTACATTCGAAAACCTATAAAACAAATAAACTTCGAACAAGACCAAATAAGTATCGAAAATTATGAATGGCGATGATTCAGATCATGAATATGTAAAAACTAAAAAAAATAAACAATAATAGTCCCTTAAAAAAAGAAGCTAAATAAGTAAAAACCAATTGACGCACAATAAAAATTAGAATAAAAGGCGTAATCAATATACTTACAGTAAACATAAACGTGCCAACACATTCTCAAAATCCCTCATGCGGCGAAAGTTAGAACAAACGATGCAACATGAGCAAGAACTCGAGCATAGTCCTTGCCTCCTAGAAGACGACAAGGGAAAGAATTCTATGCCGTCGCTTGAGACCGTCGGTCTCGAGCTTTTTCCAGTTAGGGCAATATGAGAAAAAGTTTTTTTTTTCTTTTAATATAAAAGGGAGGGAAAACAACGAAACCAACGTCACTAAAATATATTATAATAAAAATACCCTAATACTATTTTATAAATGGGTAATCTAATTAATTGATCGAATATTGTGTGATAAAACTTGAAACTTGCATCCGCGGAGTGTAAAAGCTTTAATTTTAGTGAGGATAAAAATAGTATTTTTATTATTATAAATTTTAAAATATTATTTTAAATAATTTTTTAAAATAAACAAAAATATTCTTTGATGCAGCTGGGTCAAATGGAAGAGCAGGTATAGGTCTACGGGTTACCGGTGAATTTGGGCGTGCAGTAAAGGCTTGGGTTGATTATACTTGTACAATTTCGGCAGAAGAAATGGGCTTTACAATAAGTAAATATGGCTTCCAATTGTCCAACAAAATCCATAGACGTGGAAAGTGATGCAAAACTTGTTATTGAGACTCTTATGTTCGGAAGCTAGAAACAAGTTTCTGTTAGCACCAAAGAAATTCTAGTCGAGGCTGAGAAACAGTTAAACAAATTTGATATGATCTTATAAGATGGATTCCTAGAATTAATTCATAGAGTTCAGGATCTCATTAAAGTAGCTAGTATAAATAATTGGAGAGGCAACATCAAAATTGAGCTTTTACCCGATCATAGTTCTGAGTTTTCTTCCACCAGAAGATCAACCGTACAAATCCATTATTTTAGAAATAAGACCGTATAAGTCTATTTTTTTTTTTTTAAAGATAATAGACTTCTATCGTCTATTTTGTAGGGACAGGGACAGTAGAAATTCATTACTTTTATAAAATGAACTGCTTCTACTATTTTCATAAATGTAATAAATTTGTATTATTTCTTAAATATATATAAGTCTAAAATATATTTTAGTCAAAGATAACGAACTTTGGCATCAATTCGTCCAAAATGTTAAGAGGAGGAACAATCCACTATTCTCCTGTAATTTTGAAAAATTATTAGTCCATCTTAACGTCATATGAAATATTGATTATAGGATAATTTTACATTTTTAAAATTAATAAATTAGAGGTTATGTTCTCATTTGAATTATAGATTATTTATGGAATAAGATGTATTAGTCGAAACTAATAAGAATCAATAATCACATATCCACATGATTCGTGATTAACTAATAATTTATTATACATGATTGTTAAATTTTCCTAATTGAGTTATTTAAGAATTTGATAATAGTGATTAGAAGGCCTTTTGAATATAGTTACATCTACAATATAATAACAAGATAAATACAATACAATAATCAAAATTATTTACTAGAGAATGAGGAAGTTTTAGGTAGTGACTAGTGAGCCAAAAGTGATATTAGCAGATAAGTTCATTGTTTGTTTCTTATCTTTCATCAAAAGAAGTGTTAAAAAAATAAAGAAATAAAAGCAACACTCTTTTTTGGGTCCTAAATAGTTGAGTTATCAACTTTGAATTCAGGCCGAGTAGTCAAGCAAGATATTTCGTTTCAATCAATAATAGACGGATAAGTTCCTTCAGTAATAGCATTAAGATTATGACAACATTAAGACGCACATTAGATCTCAACTAGAAGAAAATTTTAGTACAACCAAAATGACGACTTATGTATAACTTAATCAAACCACTAATAGAAGTTCAACTAGAGAATACTTGACCAAAGCGAAGAGTATAAGCATATCCAGGCAAAAGAGAGCAACAATCCATTTTAAGCTGCATATATGGCAGACTTAGCTGTGAAGGATGACATCTTCTACCTTTTCCCATCACCAAACGCACTCACAAACTTCCATCGTACGAGCCATATGTAAGTCTAAAACGTTCTTTCAGGTAGTCCCCGCTCCGGATTGGGGGAAATCTGCAACCAAAATCAATGATATCGTACGAAGATTCTTTAAATTCCATTTGGAAGAGGTATTAAAGATTGTTCAATTTAGATATGACACAAGTCCAGCAATCATGTGAACAAAAAGGTTTAAATACTCTAATAGTTCATCTAAGATGAATTCAAACTTCAGTAGGACTTATCTATGTTCATTTACAGAAATGTCAAAATTAGAAGCATCAAGAATGTCCAATCTATTCTCAGAAGCACCTTCCGAATGGACGCTACTATTTAAACTAAAAAGTTACCAGAATAATTGTTTCAGTAATAGCAAAATGAACAGTCCCCCGAGAATGTCAAATGACAAAATACAAAAAACAACTGAAAAATTGCAGATATCTCAATTAGTACCTTGGGGGAGATGATTCACTGCAACAACTTTCTATGCACTCCACCACACAATCTTCATTGGGATCTAAGAAGAATGCAACCTGTAATATTAGAATATCTTAGTTTCGAGCCCTCAACTATAAACAAAACTCCCTTAAGGAAAAATAGCAAAGTAAAACCCAAGTGATGCTACATAGCATAACTTTGCGCCAACGCTACTTTTAGGAGAAATTCTTAAATAAAACATATTTTATATTTTGTATAAATAATAGTTTTTGATGTTTCCACATGTCTAATATTATTTCATTTTTTATAAAAACAACGGTTAAAATTAATATATTCCCACACATGTCAAATACAATCGTTATATGCAATAATCTCTCCACGTTTAAACATTGCATAAGCATAAAATAATTCGTTAGAATGAAGTTAAATTAGTTTTCTTAGCATTTTAAACAATTCAATTTTGTTTTGCTTCCTTTTATTTCATCCTGCAAATGTGCCATCATAGAGATGGCCTTTATAGTTTAAAATACCCTGATCTAAAAAAGTAGCCACAAGGAAGGAGATGGATGATTACAGAGTAGCGTTCTTGTCCAGTTGGCATTACTCTGTGCATGGTTGACCTAAATTTAAGAGAGAAAAGTTAGAAAATTGGAACTTTTATAACAAACTTCCACTCTATAGTCTATATCTGTGTCAAGTATCAGCAAAAATTGCATGTTTCATTGCAAAACAAGAAGCTCTATGAGAAGAAACATAACTAGAACTTCTTCAAGGTGACAACTGACAAGTTACCTGTACAAAGCATTGGTCCATCTCTCCATCATGTCCCCAATATTAACAATGAATGCCCTGTAAATTCGACTTTAAACTTGATACAACAACACAGAAACATACTTTTTTTCTAAGTATTAGTCTAACCATAAATGATATAAACAATCTATATTAGTTCTGCAGAGTTCATATTAGTCCAAATATAATCGATAAGAACAAACCATTTAGGATAAAATGTTATGAATGTTGCCTGTTAAATCAGTTTGGCCCTGAACACAGTCCAGATTCTATCAGCCAAAACCAATCATTTTTTTGTTGCAATCATGATTCATGAATACGTTCTCACCCGTTTATATGCAAAACATCATTCCAGACCCTTGGTTGCTTAAATTTGTCCCTGCAAACCTGTTAGGCAAAAATCCTAGCTAAAATTATCACAGAGGTGAGATTGTAAAGGAAACCCCTATAACTGATAAACAAGAAACATACCTGCAATCCATGTACACCGTTGGATGCAAGGAGAGTGATCATTCCATAATCTGAATGAGCAGAAGCACCATAAACTTCTTCACCCGAAGTTCCAAGGTCACCTAGAATGCAATACATATTCACAATGACAACCATAAAAGAAGCATAATTTATTAATACGCTGGGGAACCTCTTCCATGTTTTATGCCAAATCTACCCAGAGTCTCAGATACAGATAATCTAACTAGGACGGGAAAGAGGCTCCCATTTCTCAAAGAAACCTGGCTAAACATCTATACATCATTTCAAGTAACTGCTATTACTGCTTACAAAATGCCGTTTGCTTCGGAATGAATCTTATAAGTCCATATAAAAGAGGAGTCATGATTTTCTGGATGACAGTTCTTGCTATGCAGCATACTAGTGGTGATTATTTGCTCCGCTCATTCCTATAACTGGGTACCGAATCATTACGCAATTTTGTCACCTGATGCATGAGCTATAATACGCAAAAAATGAAAATAATTTTTTTTTATACCAAAATCTAGAAAGTGCAAAACCTGGATAGTGCAAAAGGCGAAGGCACAGCATTTGGTTGGTCCAACATCCCAACTTTTTTAAAGAAGTCTTCATCCCGGTTCAAAGCCAAAGCCATTAGAGACAGTATCCTATTTCCAGCACTCCTGCAACAGCCAATCCAACAACAGATGAACCTTGATGAATGCATTTGTTTACATATGGATAGGTATACATGTGTATATATGTAGATATCAGCAGAAAGATAAATATCCATAAAACTCATTCAAAAATTTGACAATAAGAAACGAATAGCTTATTGAACCAAACGCTGAACGGCAAGTAAAATCAAGAGAACATTTGAAAAACTTACAGAAGTTTTCTATAGTAACATTCCATAACAGGTCTCCAAGATGGTAAAATTTCTGAAATATCCTTACAAGGGCCGAACAAGATTTCCATCAACAACGGGCAAGTAAACACCACAAAAAGACACAAACATTACAAAACAAATACCTTGTGAAGGCCATTGGTTTAACTTGTTTGGTGTCAATTCATCTTCTAAAGGACCAATATAAAAACTCTCTTTGGAGTCACCTAGGTGTAAATGGTTCACATCCAAAGAGTAACTAATAAGATACTAAAATAAAAAAGGTACAATATAATTTTATTTGTGTACTTCAAAATATATTATTTTTAACTTAGTTACCGTATAATCATGTAACTGTTAACTAAGGTTATGTTTGATAATAATTTTGATTCATGATTTATAATTTATGATTAAATAATTGATTTTATGATTATTATTTTTTTTATAAAAATAATCACCAATATGTTTGATAAAAAATTATACTTATTGATTTTTAAGAAGAAAATATCAAAAATATCCAATTACTTTGGCAAGTTTTTATTCTTTCAAGAAGAACTTTAATCACCAATATGTTTAATTTTTTTTTATTTTATAAATTTTAAGTTTTTAATCATTTTCTTTCAGTATTTATACATAAAAAAAATTTAAGATTTGATTTACTTTCTTAAAAAAATATTTGGTCAAAATAAAAATAAAAAATAAAAAATAGATATTATAAATCTGATTCAAAAATCTTCTTTTTAAAGATTTATGAATCATCTTATACTTGGGTAGTGATTCCTATGTAAAAATTAAAATTAGAAATCGTTTATCAAATATAAGTTGATTGAAAACGTAGTAATGTAATAATCACTTGAAAAAAATCAACAATTAAAATCGTTATCAATCGAACCACAAGTTAAAACTGAAACGTAGTAATGTCAAGCTTGGATGAGTTAAAAAAATCTACCGAAAAGTAATCGGAAGAGATAACATCAATTTAATTTAATTGAATTGAATTAAAATATTGAAAAATTGAAAAAAAAAAAAATTGTTCTTTAAGTGAGGTAAAAAAATTTATTGAGATAGTGGGGATAATACCAATAGGTTAAAAAAAAAAAAATCATTGCACAATTAAAGCAAACGAGTAACACCAGAATTCCATTTTATTCTCATTCAATTATTGTAAGGCTCTCTCTCTCGTTTAAGTGACACCAAATATAGTAATAATTTTTTTTATTTACTGTGAATCAATTTGGATTGTAAACATAAATAAATAAAACCTTTGGAGGAGTAAGAAGGATCGAGATTCTCGGCAAAGAGAGGAGTATAGCCGCGATGGTGTTTGCGAGCCAAATTCAACTTGAGTTGTAGTGGAAGTGCGAAGAAGTTGTTGCTTTGGTCCAACACTTGCGAGAGCAACTCTTCCTCCACGCCATGATTTACAACGTAGAAGAAACCCAAATCTGTGCAGGCCTATAAATTTCAAAAATTACCATTTCATTCGTTTCATTTGATTATTTACTTTCAAGATTCAATCATCGAAAAATAAATAAAAATTTAGTTTGGAGTGGGGAGGTTAGGCACCTACCTGGTGGATGGCTCTGGCGGCGGAAACGCGATCGGGTGAGGTCAAGTCTATGATAGGCAGTTTCAGAACCTCCGTCATTTCTGTTAACTGAAGCTCAAACCTAAAAAAGGAGCCACACAATCGTTATATATAGAAAATTCAAATTTTTAGCATTTCTCGTAAAATCTCGTTGCAAGTAATACATGTTTTATCATTTGTTTGACAGTGTTATTAGTTTATAGAGTCTCGCCATCTTATACCCTTACCATGAATTTTTTGATAACATACATAGAGGAGTAGGTACAACTTTTGAGGTAGTCAAATTCTTTCTACTCTACGTTTTAAGATTTTAACACTTTTTTTTTTTTTTTTCCCCTTCTATAATTATCTTTATTTCTTCTAGTGTACCCATCCAAAAATTATCCCTTGCCATTACATTAAGAACACCTCAATATATATTCCGACTAAATTGAGTACATTCAATCATTTAAGAAGAAACTACCTATAAACCTTTCCCTTGTTCAAACATTATTTTACTCGCATCCTATGTATACCATTCACTACCCAAAAAACAAATTGCACTATTGCATATCATCATTCATTAATTTATAATTATCTAAGCAACATATTTTTTTTAATTTAATATAATTATCCTAAAAATTCATTAATTTAAATAACTTATCACAAATTATGAGTTTGATTAATTTGATATAAAATAGATAAAGTATGTATTAGATAATTTTCCATATCATCATTAATTTATGTAATAGAAATATTTTAGTAAAGAGAATTTTAATTTTAAATTATAAGTTTGAATCACACCAAACGTCATTAAATCTAAAAAAAGGAACAAGTTTGAGCCATTGAAAATATCAGTGCTCATTTCTTCTTGTCCTTGTAAAAAGCACTTATAATAAAGAAATGGTGCTATATTAATAGTTATTATTGTTATTTATTAATAATAACTTTAGCTAATATTTATAACATTTAAATTTAATTAATTGTAGAAATATAACAAACATTTTGCATATATTTATTGCGAGAAAAAAAAAATTTGTGAATATTATTACCTTAAGAAATAGTCCCGTTACTTATTAAGCTAGCTTGAAAAATGGTGTATACCACCACTGAAAAAGTATTTCCCTGCTTGTTCATGTTTAGAGGACTTTGACAAGCGTTTACGTTTAAATTTAATTTTCCAAATGCTTCCAAGTAGTTCTCTGATTTTCTCAAAGTATAAATCCTTTAATTAAATTTATTTGTTAAAAATGATATGTTTCATTAAAAATTTATTGATATGTATAATTTTGTAGAGTATTAATATTTTTATTTTTTTTTGTATGTTATGCATAATTTTATTTTAAATTCATTTTAAAAAACTAATTTATTAAGAATTACTTCGTTTTTATATATGAATAATATCTTTAATGCATTTTTAATAAAAATAGAACAATACTCCAAATTACGTTACACGGGCCCGACATAAACATGCTCGGCCCGCCTAACCAAGTCTGTATTTGTATTATGTTTTGTAAATTTATTCGTGAATTAAGCCCATATTCGCTTCAAGCCTCTTTCAACTTGGAACTGCAAATCAGTAGTGAGGGAACTTCAAGAAGCCCTAATATATCATATTACAAAAATATTTGGAAAAAACAATAAAAATAACTTCACTTAAAATTTATAATAATAAAAATATAATTTTTTGTATTCAAACTTATATTTTTACAATTAAAAAAGCAATTGATATATTATTTTTCTTTGAACATTCGTTCAATTGGCAATTTAGATCATTTTGATGTTGAACGTTTAATATTATAAGTTTAAATTGATTATTATAAGTTTTAGATGTGTTATTTTAAATAATTTTCTAAATATTTTTTATACATTATTGATGAGTGCTCGAAAAGCACTAATATTTCGTGATTAATTGTGCTTAATTGTTTGATATATAGATTTATTATTATTGTTTATTCAATTAATTTCATAAATCTATCCATTCGGAGTCACGGGTATATTTTAGTGTATTTCAGGTGTTTTTAGCGTCAAATGAGTCAAATAACGAAAACACGCAAAGACAGAACACTTACGGCGCTCGGATCACGAGTTACGGGCTAAACGAGACAAATATGTAAGCCTTACATAACGAGCCATCACATATGTGAGGGGGTATATGTGAAGAAACTGAAGACAAAGCGCGCCGCGGCTAGGAAAAGTCATGTCGCGGCAGGGAGCTCTCGGGTTTTTACACAATTTCCAGAATTTTGTATTACGCCGCGGCGGGGAAAATGCATGCCGCGGCGCGCCTATTCCTAATGCAATCAGGAATCCCTTACATTTATAAATACCCCCTTAGACCCCCTTTACAACAGAACTCGACCAATTCGTACACAACTCTTATTTTTCACAATTTTGCGACCGAAACACTACATTCAATCAGTTTTGAGAGCGTTGCCACACTCTAACGAAGAGAGAGACACTATTCTAAGGATTCAAGGAAGCCAACGACAATCGAAGATAAAGCTTACGGAGAAGAACGCTATCCAATCCATAAGCGGTATTTAGATCTAGGATTTTCTTGTTGTTATAGAATTAATTCCTCTTCTCTTTTTGTTAAAGTGTATGATCATATTTTATTTGTCTATGAATATTAATATGAACATGAGCGGCTAGTTTAATTATGTATGTTTAGTTTGTGTTGCCATGTTTGCTAGAATTGTGTATGGTGTATCTTATTGATTTATAAATAAATTACTTTTTGATTAAGAGCATGTTTAGATATTTAATTATGAATAATCATGGGCCCATTTGATGTTCGTAGTTAGGTTGAAAAATCTGATAATTTAGTTATAGGAACGTCACCTTAACTTTATTCCGAAACACTTAATCGAAGCTTCAAGTTAGTGACTTAGTCATAGCATTAATTTGATTGGCATGTTTTCCTTGCGCATAATTTGATTACTATTTGATTTACCCCCGCCAAAGGCAATTAATTAGTTAATCAATAAAGAGACCTACCCCCGCCAAAAGGAGTCTCGTAATTAAAAGGAAAGCCGGTAGTTTAGTTTATATAGGACGTTCATGTTATCTCACTATACCTTTTCGATGCAAGCATGGTCAACCAAGCTAAACGTCCATACATCCTCCATTGATATTTGATTTAATTGAATTGATTGTTTGTTTGCGATTCTGTTTTCGTTTGATTGTCGTATGATTGTTCTCGTTACAAAAACAAACAACATTTTTACAGTTTTAGTAGCTTTAGGATTCTAGTTACTTAGAGTTTTAGTTTTACTAGAACTCTATTTAATTAGTGTTTTATTTTCATTAGAACTCTATTTAGATTAAAAAGTTAGTTATTTAGAACCACTGCAATTCCTTGAGAGACCGACCTTGGAAGTTGCTTATCACTTTACTACGAGTGATTCGTACACTTGCGAGTACACATTTTAACACATCAATTATCCACATGTCACAATCTAATTAATATTCATGTTAATAAGTGATGATACAATTATTTTTTTCATTTCACAATCTCAATTTTACTTATAATATTAATAAATATAATAATTTAATATACGTAACAAAACTTATTATATTATCATCAAAGAAGATTTGTTAGGTACCCAAAAGCTGGTACAAAATTATAGCATGTGCTGGTAACTTTAGGTGCTAGAACTTGGTTACATATTTTATTCACTTTTTCTTTTTATAATCACTATGGGAATTGACGATAAAAAATAAACAAATACTATGGGACTTGATGTCTTTCTATGAACGTGCAATGATATGTTAATAATTAATGTCACATGTTGCAGACAAATAAAAGAAAAGACGGAATACCAGAATCTTTTACGTATTACACGACGAAAATCAACGAGATTCTAAAGACAGCCATTTTGATTTCTGGCAAATGGGTTTATCAAATATTTAAGATAATTAATATAATTTAGGGTAATAAACTATTAATGTTTAAATAATATTATTTTGTTGTATATACATTTTTATATATCAAAATATTGTCATTCTATTAATTTTATTATTTAATATTTTTAATATTTTTCTTCCATCTCATAGTTAAAAAATACTACTTATAATTTGATATGGATTAAAAAAGTAAAAAATAATAAAATTTAAGTCAAACAATTTTATAATTTTTATTGTGAACAATGTTGTCAAAATTTAAGCATAAGGTATTTAATAGGAGATAACAAACACAATCTTAAAGTGAAAAGATATAGACTTTTTTATAATAAAAAAATTTGAAAAATTAATAAAATAATGCTCATAAAAAACAATAATAAATTTCATATACTAGTCCAAATTCCTTATATTTTCACAAGAATTACTCATAAATTTTTAAAAACTTTCACAGGTATGTTTAATTAACGACATTACATTTTTGTAATTGATGGATTTCAATTGCTAAAAACGGTGCCATTAAAAATAATAGGAATATTTTCCTAAATCATTGGTCAAGAGCGTTTCGTGCCAACTGGCAGCTGCTTAAGACCTTTTGAACCAAATTCATAATGCAACTGAACCACGTTTAATAAGATCAAACTATTCAAGGTCACAGACTCAAAGGAAACATAGGAAGGCGCCTAACTTTATCCCTTTATTAGTTTTCGAGAAACATATTTTCAATTGTCTAGTTGATACGTCCAGTACATTTTGAACACTCAAATTGTCATTAATTAAGTCGTATTTTCACATGGGCCGGTTCAAGAGCCATCAAATTTTTATTCTCACTGTAGGCTTTCATCATATTGAAGTAATGATATGGTTGGGAACCAGAACCAATCACTATCTCCAAATTATTGTAGATCTAGCTCGTGCTAAATGACTAATAATGATTTAGAAAATACATATTCTATACTATTTCCAATTTCGTTTACTAAAAACATTCTTTAACATAACGTAAAAATCGTACCTTATTTATTAAAATCCAAAAGTACCCTCCTGTTATACAAGTGGTTCTGTTTTTTAATTTCAAGTAAACATGGGCATCCATGTCCTTAACTACAAACTGTACGTGCATTCCAACTCAAATATCGAATGACGGAAGTACCGAATGAAGCATCCATTCGACTAATTAGTTATTCACATGCCAACCAGCTCAGCCGGTCCCATGGCAAGGTTTGTGGGCAGTCTCGATTTTGTACGTAAAGAAAAACCCAATTTTGTAATTATAAATTTTATATTAATTTTAATATAACACTTACACAATTTTATTATATTTATATTATTTTTTTACAACACATCATGATACATATATATATTATTAACGGTTTACTTATCTATCTCACCGTTAATTATTGTTAAAGATATATAGATTTATACATATTTTATATTTATATTAATTTTATTTTAATACATAATAAAATTATTTATAAAAATAAATTAATTTTTTATTTTTTAAAATAATTTAATTAATATAAATATAAATTTATGTATTTTAATACGTAAAAAAAATTCGTTCTTAACGCAAGGACGGTAGGTGCCGGATGAAAGCTATATCGGGATTTGGGGCTTGGGACATTGGAGAAAGATGACATGACTAAGCCTGTTGTGTCTAATCAGACTAATAGGGATGATGTAGCAATATGTTTAGGTCCTACTAGTAAATTATCACATTTTTGACTACTCCGTTTAATGCATTTCAGGCCACACATTAAGCAAATGTATAGTTTGAAAGTTTATTATTATTTTTTTATCAGTGTATAATTTGAAAGATGGTGACTCGTAAATCGTTAAATTAATAAAAATATTTTTTATATGTATATACAACTACTCTTAAATTAAAAAATTTATTTATTTATTTATGAGACACTTAAATTAAAATTGTGGGTTAAGAATAACGTGAAATAACATTTGTACTTTTCTAATTATTATAAAAAAATATTTTTATTATAACTTATTATAAATTATATTAACTTCTTATACACAGTTAATTTAGTATCTCACATCTTAAATTTTCAATTTTATATGATATATATAATTTATAACACTAATCATTGCTACATTAGTTAAAAGATCAATTCACATCCTCTTAAGTCAGATTTGTTGTAACGTTGAATAAAAAATGGGGTGAGAATTTCATTGATACGGATCTAAGTTGAAGGACAGCATGGTCATTCTTAGATAAATAAATAAGAGAAGAAGAAAGGGCCAACGGATCAAACTTCACGTGATTATAAAAATTATTTATTGTTATTAAAATAAATGATAATATATTACTTCAATATTCAATAAATAATAATAATAAATAATATAATTAGTAAGATTATATTTTAAAAATAATGATTATTGGTGTGTACGAACTATGAATGTATTATTCAATGCTCAGTATACTCTATACTGAAGTTGAACAATGAATCGAAATTGTATATATTTTATAAATTTAAATTTGATCCGCTTTGAAATAAATTTTAAGATATATAATGAATTTAATTTGATGATGTACTTAATCTGAACCATTCTAAATTCAAGAATATCAAATTTTTTAGATCGAATAAGGTCATATTAAAATTATAACTTATTTTTAAAATATTATTATAATAAAATACAATATTTACTAACATTTAAATTTGATATATATATATATATATAATAGAAAATTTATTTATATTTACAATTAAGATAATCAAAATAATAAAAAGTATACTCTCAAATATTTTTTATTAAATATAATATATTAAAAATAAAATATGTATTTATTTATAATTTAATAATAATTCAGTTCGAATCGAATTGTAACATATTATAAAAACTTCCAATCTAAATTTAATCTGAATCCAAATAAATTGTATATTTCTCGATTTGAATTTAAAATCTATCAATCCAATCAAATTTAAATTCGATGGAACCAATTTTCTTAATTTAGGCTAATTAATTAGATCATTTTCTCATCTTTGTTTTATAACAATTTCATTAATAATTTTTTTTTATCAAATATTTAGTAGGTATATATTTTTTAAAAATAAATTTACTAATTTTATATTTTATTAATTTAAAATATTATATTATTAATTATTTTAAAAACAGTCAATAATTGCTCAGAACCATGTATGGTACGGCTGTAAAGGAATACAGTACAACGACTCAACAAGGGTCTCAATTCCATGATGGGATTGTCGGATAATCTAAACAAAAAACAATTATTATAGCAATTCCCATCTCTTTCACCTGAAAGATTAATATTAATAATATATAATTTAACACTTATTTTTATATCTATATATTTTTTTTTATATTATAACATGTAAAATATTATTAAAAAATAAATTATTTTTTTTTTCTATTTTTAGAATAAATTTTTAACAAATAACAGGATATAAAAAATTTTAAGTGTAAAAATGAGTATAAATTATAATGGTATAAAGAATTTTCTTAACGTGTTAATTGTTGCTTTCTTACTTCATTAAATTTTTATATATAATGTTTTATAAACAAATATATTAACTAAACATTATATTCATCCGACATACAACACCATCAACATTCAATAAAAATTGAGTAACTTCTCTATCCAAAGCATTTCATTATTATTATAGCAGCAAATTCAAGCCTTCAAATGAGTGGGAGGATAATTTACATATTTATTCATAGCCGTCTCAATCAATTTGATGACTCTAAACGGTTAGCAAATAAAAGGCCTTAAATTTATTAAATTAAATTAAATTAATATAGTTGTACATTTTATTTAAAAATATATACGTAAGAAGTTAGAATATTACTGTTCATAGAAGTTAATTGAAGTTGAAGTGTTCTTTATAGTAGGAAAAAAAAAATGCAATTTCAGTAGTTTTGTTATTAAAATTTGAATTAAAAAGTGTAAAAATTCAAAATTAGCATGTAAGTGATCAAGAATATGTTGACCTATATTTTCTTTAAATTGACTATAAAAATGAACGTCGATAACTTGGTCTTTATTATATCTAACAGTTGGTGATTTTTTCAAATAAATCAATTGGTTGTATTATGATAATATAAATTTGTTCCCCTACAAATAAATGCTAATATCTTACACTACACCTATTACTTAAGTTTTTTATATCGTATATAAGTATTAAAATTATTTTAAAATTTTAATAATATTAACATATATTACAATATAAATAAAATAATAAGTGAAATATATAAAATAATACTATTTATTTCGAATACTTTTTGGCACGAGTTGCACAATATTCACTAATTCCAATCAATATTTTTCTTGAAAAAAATAAAAAAGTAAAACTTTAAAAATAGTTTATGCTTAAAAGTGAGCTCCTGACACCAGTATATAAAGATTTTTCTAACCAGATAACTAAAATTGGAAAATGGGATGCGTGCATTCTATAAGACAATAATCAACTATTACAATGATATAGATACTATCAGAAAATAATAAAAATAATATTTTTAAAAATTTATAATAATAAAAATAATGTTATTACCTTTAAATTTATATTTTTACAATTAAAAAATGGATTATATGCTGTCATGACTTTCTATTTATTAAAAATTTGATATGACCCCCTCCATTTAATTTTTTTACATATTGTGACAAAAATGCCCTTAATTTCATTAATCAATTGTGATGAATTTTAATTGGACACATGTCCAACTAGACTACTCAAAATTGGACACATGTCCAACTGACCGAATTTTGACCGGTCGGCGACCCCACTCGCCGGAGCCAAGTTGGACACATGTCCAATTAGGGGTGTCCACAGTCCGGTTTTTAGTAAAAAAAAATTAACCGGACCGGACCGTTCATATTATTTTAACCGGACCGGACCGTTTAACTAATAAAAATTTTAAAACCGTCCAATTTGGTCCGGTTTGGTTAACTGTTTTCAATGGTTTTTAAAATTTTTTTTCCTAAATTTTTTTGTATAACTAAAAATATAATCAAATAATAACGCAACACACATAATAACAAATTAATATATTAATCTATAAAATATATATTCATAATACATTAATCCATAAAAGTTATAACAGATGAAAAATTGGGAATTAATGAACTAATGGAAAATTGGGAATTAATGGACTAATGGGAAATTGGGAATTATCCTGGCTTCACTGGGTAATGGCGTAATGGACTAATGGAAAATTGGGAATTAATAATATTAGTTATAACAGAGAGCTGTTATAACACTAAGTCACTAACAGAGTAATATAGATTAACACTAACAGAGTAATATATTTTTCCTCAGTACACAGAATCACAGTATTTGCGAATATATTAATAATAATAATAATATATTATTTAAAAAATTAATATTTTATTTTTAACGGTCCGGTCCGGTTCGATTGGTTAAAAAATTTACAAAATCGGACCGGACCGTTTTACCAACGGTTTGTATAATTTTTAACCGGACCGGACCATGTATTTCATGAAATTGTCCTGTCCGATTTTTCGGTTTTGATCGATTTGGTCCGGTTTTTGGACACCCCTATGTCCAACTAGACTACCCAGAATAACCCCTCAGTTGGACGTATGTCCAACTCATCTTAACAGATGTCCAACTGAAAACCAGAGGAGTATATTTTAAAGGACACATATGTCCACTCGCCGGAGCTCAGTTGGACACATGTCCAACTGATCGAATTTTGATTGGCAGGCGATTCCACTCGCCGGAGCTCAGTTGGACATATGTCCAAGTCCAACTACGTCCAACTTAAAATCAGAGAGCTTATTTCAACATAATTGGACGCACGTCCAACTAAAAACAGCAACCGATAAAAAAATTAAAACCAGTAACCATCTCACGATCATTTATGATCTGCAAATCAGTTAAACAGATCTGTTAGATCTAAAAAATGGTTCAAAAAATGGTCGCCGATAAACAACTCGCTTCACCCACAACAGCCACAGCAACTCTCCGACTCTTCGTCCACGATTGTATGGTTGAAGGCTGCGACGCGTCCATTCTCATTGCCTCCAATTTCTTCAACAAAGCCGAATGTGACGCCGACATTAACTTCTCACTCCCCGGCGATGGCTTCGACATTGTCACTCGAATCAAGACTACACTTGAGCTCGAATGTCCCAACATTGTCTCCTGCTCTGATATCCTCGCTGCCGCTACCCGAGACCTCATCGTCATGGTGGGTGGCCCTCGATTCAGGCTTTGTTTTGGCAAATAGATGGATTGATATCCAAAGCAGAGAATGTAGAAGGAAAACTAACCAAAACACCCATGCCCAAAACGTCGGAGTTTGATCCAGCTTATTATCCCAAATTCGCAGAAGGGTTGAGAAAATTGGGTTGGAATTATACCCAGGACCCGTCGGAAATTTGATAATATGACGCCAAGGAAATTTGATAATATGTATCATCAGAAAACAATAATTTGCTGATATAGGGGTAAATTTGGAATATATAAATTAGTGTCTATTTTAGATTAAAAACAACAAAAGGGGGTCATATGAGCCTATTTCCCTTAAAAAATTGATTGATATATCATTTTTTTAACATCCGTTCAATTAGAATTGAATAACAGTAATTTAGACTCGTTCAATGTTAAACATTCAATATTACACGTTCAATGTTATTGGGGTGATAATTTTATTATTATAAATTTTGGGGTATTATTTTTAATAATTTCAAAAAAAATAAAATAAAATTGAAAGTGTGGATATAAGTAAAAACAAGAAAAGTATATAATATTTGCAAGCTAAAAAAATTAAAGAAAAAGTATAGAATAATGTTATGCATTATAATTAAAACATAATTTTAATTTAATTGTCAAGTTTAGATTTGAGCAAGTTCTAATCAATGTAGATAAAATTAGAACTCATTTAAGATAGGAGCAATTACTTGATTATAACTTATAAGTGAGTTAATTTTGTTTATCAATTGTGACACAAAGAATATTTTAAAAATATAAGCACTCTTTTTGCAAGTCTTCTATTACTTATTTTCTTTATTCTGAAAAATTATAGCCGTCATTTTTATTTTATTTTGCCTACTAGAGAGAAAGTTCATTTTATGAACTTATCTTTGATAGATATCATTATTTACTTTTTTGTTTGTTTGTTTTGACGTGATTTATTGTTTTTTTACATATTTTAAAATCTAATGTGATAATTTAATCATCTAAAATTAATTTGTGGTGATATTGGACATATATATATTCTTAAGTTTTTTTTTTTTCTCTAATTTAAATTTGATATTAATTGAAGTCATTAAAAAATCAAACTTTTTTAAAGATTTAACATATTATCCATTAAACAAATTTAAATTTAAATAAAGACAAGAAAGTGGGTGAAAAAATGCTGGAAATAAACTAGGAATCTTAAATGTATTGTTTATTTATTTAAATGTATATGTATAAACTATATATATATTCTCTATATTTGAAAAAAAAATGTCAAAAATATATAAATTTATACTTATTTTTAATTTATTTTAATTATATTATAATATATGATATATATTTTTTAAAAAATAATTTAATATTTCAAATAATTTTATAATATATTATAATTACATATAACATTATTATATTATAAATATATTATAATATAATTAATATAAATATAAAAAATAATTACATATAAAATTAATCAAAAAATCTCATTGTATACGAAACATGTGGGACAGCTTAGCGACTCACTCGTTGGGACACCCTAATCATCACCCGACATCCTGTCCCCCTCCATCAATCATCGTTGTACCAAAAAATAGTAATAATAATCGAATGAGGATATCGAAAATCTCCTAATTATTTAATTTAAATAATTTAATTATCTAATTATTATAGTTAAATATTCAATAATTCATAATTTTTTTAAAATATTAAAATATTTTTATTATTATATATAAATAAGTATTTTAATTCTATAATTTTTAAATAAAATATTTATAATTTTTTATTTATAAAAGTAAAAAATTATAAGTCATCAATTTTAATATTTTTATTAAATTAAAATTATTCATTTTAAAAACTTATATGACTAAAATTATTTATTTTTCGTAATAATAAGACTTATAATATATAACTCATAAATTAAACAATTATTGTACTTATTTTAATAAATTATAAGATTTTTAGTACTTAATTTAATAATTATAAAATTAATATGATAATTTTTATTGAATAATTATGAGCCTTATTTTTTTTTTTAAATAATAATTAGGTGGCTATATTAATAAATTTATTTAATAATAATAATAATATTTAAAATAAAATTAAGTATTGAAATATAATAAATATTACTCATTTATTATAAAATAATTATAATATTATTATTTTAATAATAAAAATGATAATTTTACTATTTTTATTATTATTATAATAAAAATTATTTAACAATAATTTTATTTAATATTAGAAATTTAAATATAAATAATTATATAAATAAAATAGGTAACTTAAATCTTTTTATTGTGTTAATAAAAAGTACCTTAATATTAAAATTAAAAGACCCTCTTAATCATTAATTTAAAATAAATTAATCGTTAATTCATATCATCATCGCCTTCATCATTAAAAATCAATACACTAAATTAACAATCATATATTTTGTTTAAGGTAATAATATTTACAGATTTTTTTACAGCATTGTTTATTTTATCTCAACAATTTATTAACTTTATTTTAACAAATTAAGGAGATAAAAATTAATTAACTTAAGTATAATTATTTGTTAAATATAATATTACTTTGTACTGATAATAATATCAGTTATATAAATATTGCTACCATTTATTTATTTTAAGATATTATATGGCTACAATAAAAGCTAACTATATTCAAATTTGCATGCAAATTAACATTTATACTAAGATGTAATATGTGATCAAATAATTTTAAAATAAAAAAATATAATTTTTTTAAAAAATATTACTACATATATATTTTTATAATTTGTATGAGTATAAATGTGCAATGATTTTGCTATTACATTAAAACAGAAGTGTATATTGTTATTAGTATAATTAATTACACTTTATATTACTATTGTCCATAAACTTATCATTTTTTGCCAATAAGAATTTAAACTATTTAAATATGCCCAACTTATATTTTTATCGTCAAACTGGTTCAAATAAAGGAATCATAACTCCATTGAAATTGTACCCTAATTTCCTGAAGGGGATAGATGATTGGTCATATACTCTCATTATAATAAAATCTAGCCTCTAAAACATTATAAATTGTGGTGATCTTTTAGAGTAATGGCTGATTTTTAAGCCATAAAGTGGGGGACTATGATAGGTTATTGACCCCCGTACGTTTCACCCTAATGTTAGTTTTAAAATGATTTAATTACTTTTTTTTTCATTGATAAAAAAAAATATACTTCACGTAGTTAAATTAGATTCATTTTTGGTAGGAGATTGACTACCTAAATTACAATAAATTTTTCAAAATGACTTAACTACTTCATTGATATCAATTTTATCTAAATCAGTTCTTAAATTTTTAAAATTTTATATATAAGTTTCTGAAATTTTAAATTCTATAATTAAGTTCCCAAATTTTTAAAACTTTACATATAAGTCCTATTTTAAATACTAAAATACATGTCCTTGAATCAAAATTTTAGGAGCATTGTGTTAATCTTTAAAGATTTGAGAATAAATTATAAGATTTAATAATTTAGGATTGTATATGTTAATTTTTAAAAGTTTAGAAACTAAATTGTATAATTTAAAATTTTAAAAACTTAAATATAAATTTAATTAAAATTTAAGAATTAATAATATAATCTAACCTTTTCAAAAAAAAAAAAAATTACATTTAAACTACTTTTAGTTGGCATAAAAGATTTGCGACAAGAATAGCATCGAATATAATGCTAATACAGCAAAAGGGTGTGACAATGATTTTACCTAATTGTTTGCTATTTTTCTTAATGTTAATAACATTATTATAATTATTTTTATTAATATTATAACAAAATTATATAAATAACATTTTAGTGTTATAATTAATTTATATTTTTATATCATTTTATTGTTAAATAATAATATTATTAATAAAAATAATTAGATTAATAAAGTTGCAATATCATACTTTTATTTTTTATATATTGATTGATTTATAAGAACCAGGCGATGTGTCACGAAGATTGAAACCAAACGTACTAACCATTCGATTTTATACGCCCTCCAAAACTCTGTTTTTTTTTTTTTCTCCATTATGAGAGGGTTCGATTGGATCATGAATAATACTGCACGTGATCGAGAGCAAAGTGACTAAGAGACTTCAATCATTATTAACAGTAGGTGGTGTGGCTAAAAAGGGCAAATGTGGCACAAACGATTGTGGTGCTTGGGTTCCGACTGTAACAATAAAATAAAGAGAAAAGTATCCAAAAGTAAATTTAATTTGATTATTTATGTTTTTTTTTTCCTAATTATAATCAATAATCTTAATATTTTCTTTTAAGTAATTAAACATTATCAAATATAATAAAATAATAATTAATATAAAATATTTTAACTAAAATTTTATTTTAATATTTATTAATTGTCATTATTTTATTTTAATATTTTATTAATTTTTATAAAAAATATTATTATTTTTCTTAAATAATTTTATCTTAAATTTTACTTTTAATCTTGTTAAATGTAGTAGCATTTTAATTACTTTAATAAAAAATAATATATTTGATTTTTAGTTAACTCAAAAATTTTTTAATTTTAAAAATATTAGATATGTTTACTAATCTATAATAAAAATTAATCGGAAGATGAATGAACATGAATCAAAATAGAGATGGAATATAATGTAAAATTTATTCATTTTATTTTTATTCACTAAATAACTATAAATAATTGGAATGAAATTATAAATTAACTTAAATATCATTTTAAAATAATAATACAAAATATAAAATAAAAAAAATATTTATTTAATTACATATTATAAATTTGATTAAGAGAATCGATGATATTAAAAAGAGAGTAAAGAAATAATAAAAAAATAATAATAAATAAAAATGACTACTAAATTCATAAAGTACTTCTTTCATTTTAATAATAATTTTAAAAAATAAATAATAAAATAAAAATAACTTTCTTCATTAGTAAATTCAATCTAAAACGCCGAAGAAATCATCAAATCAATCAACGAACTTTCATATTTAACTCTAAAATAAAATGTTGTGAGTGCGCCATGTGAGAGCACGGGTACCCTCGCATGACATGTTTGTCACGTGAACTCCCGGAGGATGGCCTAGGACTCTTTTCTTCCACGCTTCTCTCATCTTGACTTATCTCTTCCCCACGTGAACTCCACCCTCTTGTCTTGTCATTTCCTTTAGTTCAAGTTCATACTTCATAATAAAGTAAAAATATATATATGCAAATATTAGGGGTGTTAAAAGAGGTTGGGTTGGGTTGGGTCGGATACGTGACGCGTCGTGCATATATGTAAATATTATAGGTGTTAAAGATTGTCAAATTAGTATGTTGTGCTGGCTCTTATCTTAGTGCATTTATTCTTGATTTCTTGGTCCGTAGAATTTGACATGTTGTACTTAGCTTGTTGGGTTATGCTTAACTGGTCGGCATTGTCCATGATCAATTTATTTTATTTTTATATTTAATTATTTGTTTGAAAATTATTAATAATGCTTTAAAAAATTAAAAGTGAAAAGTCGAATTCTCAATCTTTCATTTGGTAGATTGTTAGAAATCTTTCAAGTTATGTCCAATTTTTATTAAATGTAAAAAAAATTATTTATTTATTAATTTTTTTAAAATTAACTTTTAAAACAATAAGGTTTCGCATGTCGGCCAAGCCCAACTTATTATGAGTTGCGAGTCATAAGATGTATTGTGCTACTTTTTTTGATTATTAGACCTTAACGTATCGTACCGTACCATGCCGTGCCCAAGATAGCCCATTTGACACCTATAGTAAATATGTTTGCCCTTAATTAATATTAATCATAACATGGGTTAAAAATAATTTTTTTTAATTTATTGAAATTAAAAATATATGTTCAATTACGTTTTAAAAAATGAATTGATATATATATATTTTTTATAAATTAAAAATAAAATTATATTATATAAATAAATAAAAAAATAATTGTTATTTTTATGTTTTTAAGAATACAAATTTGAGCATCTTTGAGTTTTCTTTTTATAATTAGAAGTATTGAGTTGTGTTACTTTTTATGTTTAAGAAATAATAATAGTAGCTAATAAAGATGTTTTATGGTTTTCCTTCTAATAGTCATTTTCATGCCTGCACAAGATACAATTAAGTTATTTAAAAAATTAAAAAATTTATCAAAAATAACACCCATAAAATTTATAATAACAAAGTTAGCATTAATATTGAATATTCAATTTGAACGTAAAATATTGAACGGGTTTAAATTATCATCGTTCAATTCTAATTGAATAAGTGTTCAAAGAAAAATGACATATTAATTATTTTTTTAATTATAAAAATATAAATTTGAATACAATGAGTGCTAGTTTTATTATTATAAATTTAAGGGATTAGTTTTGTTGTTTTTCTAAAAAAACTACAAGAAAGTTGCAAAACTGTTGATCACTTGTAGTTAAATAATAAGTAAATTATTTGTAAATGTAAATTTTTTTTTTGAAATTTATATTTCAATTATTAGTATATAAATTACAAGTGTTAAAAAAAAAAAAAGAGGGTATCATTTTAATTTTGTTTTATCCCATAATAAAAGAAGGAAAAACAAGAAAGGAAATAAGTTGCAGACGAAAGAAGTAGAGAGAGGAATTATTTAGTTAAAAAAATAATATGAGCAAGATGAACATGTGATATATATTTTTGATTTTAAAATTTTATAAATAAATACTTATACTAAAATATATTACTTACGTTCACATAAATATATTTATATAAAATAACAAATAAATAAGTTATTTATATTAATTATAATTTTTTTTAAAATGCTTCATCCATATTTAAAAAATATGATTATTTTCATATATCAATGTCATAAATTCATAACTTTTATTTGTTAGGAAGGCAGTTTCGACCTTAAATTTAATATATATATATAAACTTGACATTAAAATACAAATTTAAAATCTCAACTCCACGTTCCCCTGCAAAACCTGCATAATCATCCACGTGAGTCTGCCTTTTCGACTTGCTACTTAGGGTACACTAATTATAAACTTAGCTAACACAATTGTTTTTTCGTTATTTGGAGGGTGCAAGGTATTATTTATTATTAAAAAAAAATACTTTTTTTAATAATTATATTATTATTTTTAATTATTTATATTTTTTAAAAATATTTACATTAATTTTAAATATTATATTATTATTTATTTTAAAAACAACAAATAATTTCTCTCATTTAATGTATAAATAATTCAATTATTCGATTAATTTTATTTTTAATTATTTTTAAAAAAATATAAGTATTTATTTATTTATTTAACACTAAAAAATATATATTTATTTATTTTATAAAAAAATAAATATATATTTATTTTTTTAAAAAAATAAAAATAAATTTTATATATAATAAAAAAAACTATATCATATAATTAAATCATATTTTCCGTATGCAAAGACCCAGACACACCCTTTTGTCATGCTTGAACTTACAGACCATGACACCACTTTCTAAGTCCCCCACCCCCTTCTTATTTCCTCATCAGTTTCTATAAAACCCACCAACATCCCACAACTTCCCTCCAAAGTTGCCTTGAAAGAACTTCCCAAAATCCTCACAGACCCTCTCTGTGTGTTTATTATAACTCACGTTTGTCTTTTGAGTATTTGAATTCTGCTAGTTTCTTTGATTAATTATCGAAGTGATGGTTGAAAAGGAAGATCTGCGTTTGAGTTTGAGCTTGAGCTTGAGTTTTCCTCAGAAACGTTATCATTCTGTTGTACAGCAGCTGAATCTCTTGCCTTCTTTGGTTCAATCTTCTGCTTCTGCCTCTGTTTCTTCATCATCTCCTTCTGGGTTCAATTTTCAAAAACCTGTTTGGAATGAGTCCTTCCCTTCTTCAGGTTTGTCTCTCTATATCTTCACTTTATTGCTGGATTATCAATTTTTAATGTGTTTCTACTTCAGATCTGTTTTTTTTTTTTTTTTTCCGAATTTTTTCCTAATGTTTCCATTATTTTCTTTGTTTTCTTTTTACCCGACCTGGACGTGAAATATTGATATATTTTTCTCGCTTTTTGGAAATTTTTTTTTCATCAGAAATGATATGTTAAGACTTTTCATCCGTTCAAATCTGCTTTTCACATATCGTAAACACTTCTACGTTCAGATCCCTTCGCTTAGATATATTTTAACTCTCAATCAAGTTATTGTACTTTATTATTTTAATGGACCTATTTCAACAGAAAATCAAAATCAATTCAACATCTAATCACTGATTCCCTTCACACATGCAGATCGAAACTTTGAAATATGCCGCGCTGACACAACACGATCATTTCTCAAAGAAATCGACGTGAATTGCTTGCCATCAGCGGCCGATTGTGAAGATGAAGCCGTCGTTTCATCGCCCGACAGTACTGTTTCGAGCGTTAGCGGTAAGCGAAGCGAGCGAGACACAAATGGCGAAGAGCATGACGCGGAGAGGGCTACTTCTCGAGGAATAAGCGACGACGAAGACGCTGAGACCTCAAGAAAGAAGCTTAGGCTGTCGAAGGACCAGTCCGCTATTCTCGAAGAGAGCTTCAAGGAGCACAACACTCTTAACCCAGTAAGTATTCAGGCTCGATATTTTCTTATTCGCTTGAGTGCATTTTGTAATTTATTTAAAACAATTGGTTTAATTATTAAACCAGGTTTTTCATTTGTGGTCACAGAAACAAAAACTTTCGTTGGCCAAGCATCTGGGTCTCCGCCCTAGGCAAGTGGAAGTTTGGTTCCAGAACAGAAGGGCAAGGTGAGAAATTTATTCATATTTTCAAGGGTGTTTTCGCCCATCGCCCAGAAAACATAGTATGCGAAACTACGCTTATACCATTGTGGATTCTTATATTTTCGAGATTTGCAAACCTGGAAAAATTTCAGGACCAAGTTGAAGCAGACCGAAGTTGATTGTGAGTTCATGAAGAGATGTTGTGAGAATCTAACGGAGGAGAACAGGCGGTTGCAGAAGGAAGTTCAGGAGCTCAGAGCACTGAAACTTTCCCCGCAGTTCTATATGCAAATGGCCCCACCCACAACCCTTAACATGTGCCCCTCATGTGAGCGTGTCGCGACCCCACCTCCAGCTTCATCTCCCGTTGGAGCTCGTCCTCTTCAGCAGAATATGGGTCCCGGTCGTATTCGTCAAATCTCAATGAACCTTGGGCCACGGCCACTTTGATACCCCACCGACAGTTCGATGCTGCTCGACAGCCGTGCTCCGCCCTTGATCTTGATCGATCACAAATTCACGATGCTTTATTGCAAGGGTGTTTTGTGAAATTTGGTGGTTAGGACTTGGGATGTGATTTGGTGGGGTCAACATGTTTTGTATTATTCGACCTGTAATCCCCCTTGTTCTTTAGGGACGGTGACCTTATTTTGGATTAATTTTCTTTTGGCACTAAACTAATACACAGCTTCATCCTGATCCGGCAAGAAAATGTTGCTTTTGTCTATTTAAGTATTAAAAGATAACTTTTCTATGTAAAGTTCAAAGTCTAATTTTTTTATTTTTTGGTTGCAAAGTCTAGTTTAATTGAATATTTTGACATTAAGTAAAGCTAGCATTTTCTCTTTAGTTCTATGTCATCGGAGAATCTGTCATTATGTTTCTTGGTTTGACTATATTTAAAGCGATGCTGGATTTGGTGATGGAGTAGACTTTGTGTTAAGTCTAAGGTTGGTGGCTCGTTCATTTTGAATAAATTCCTTTGTAGACAAGCGGTTGAAGATTTTAATTTAGGACTCCTATGTTTACATAATTATGGACAAGTTCCTAGTTCTCTGCGAATTATGGTTTTGACCATTTAAACAAACTTAAATACTTAATATTATAGACCAAAAGGGTTGAAGATTGAAATTTAGGACTCCTATGTTACATAATTATGGACAAGTTCCTGGTTCTCTGCGAATAATGGTTTTGACCATTTAAACAAAATTATATTATAGACCAAAAGGCACGGAAGGTATGGAGGATTCTGTAGTTTGAAATGTGATCTGCCGAGTACGTTATAGATGAGAACATTTGATCCAACACTTCTTTTCCAAGAGGAATCTACGTAATATCAAAAGATAGTAAAAACAAAATCCATAGCTTGGTACTTCGTAAAATGTGTTCATTACTATTGATTTTCATATTTTATATGGTCTTGTTGATCCATTAATATTATTATTTTTTAATAGATTTTAATATTCATATTTTTAAGTATCAAATTCAGACCTCTAATTTATATGAAGAAGATATATGTTATTGAGCTATAAAGTCATTGATAATTCTTCAAAAAATTTAAGTAAAATACTAAAATTATTGTGATTTTTTTTCTTATATGTAAACTATAACTAATATAATTTTTTTTGTCAAACTAAAATGCTTGGGAAATAAACAAATATCTTATTAACTTATTAACTATAAAGATGTACAATATATCGAGTCGCAATTTTAAATAACAAGAAACAACAATTTTTATAATTTAAAATTTAAAATAAATTGTGTATCAATCTTTACAACATATAAATTTTAAAGTAGCCAACTTAAATTATAAATAAATAAAAAAATATTTACTCAAATAATTTCTTAATTTAATTAAAAGAATATTATTATTAAAAAAAGTTTAAATATGAAAAAACAAAAATATATTTTTTAAACTGGTTTAATATTTTAATATTTGTAATTAATTAAAAAATTATATAATTTAACTAAAAAGACATCAACAACTAAATTTTGGGTATTTAAAAAGTGCTAATTGAAAATTAAAATTATTTAAAGTATCAACATAAAAATTGAGATACTTTAAAAATACCAATCCCACTTTTTTAAGGTTAAATATTACAAGTAATTACATTTAAAAAAGGATAAGATATAAATACTTTTTAAGTCTAACAAATAACAATTATATTTCTTATTTGATTTTTCAGATTTATTAGAAAAATATCTAAAAAAAATTTACAATAAAATAAAGACATCCCAGGAAGGTTATTGTTAAATAGTATTATATATATATATATTTTAAATAATTGTATTAATCATATTTCGGACTCAAGCGCTAAATGTTCTATCTGTTTAAATAAACTATATGTTAAATTAAAAGCACATTATGCAACAACTCATGGGTTATAATTGCCTATTAATTTTTCAAAATTTATGGATATTTTACAGTTTAAAAAAATGTAAAGGGACTTGCTGTAAATTTCCCTTATAGTTTTAAAAATATTTCTAGATTTTTATGTAGGTAAAAGAAAAAACAGAGAAAAACTATCAGCAGGTTAGAAGAAGCAGATTTGAAATTCGATTCTAAGTTCTTTATCACCGAAGAACGGGAGTTGATTCTTTTCATTGGTCGGGCTTTTGAATTATAATGAATATTAATATTTGTAAGTATTCAAATATAATATCTTTTATACATAAAATTTTTATTTTTAATTCAACTAAAAATATGTATGTTTATTTTTTTATAACATAAATAAACATATATTTTTTTAATGATATATATATATATATAAGGAAGTTAAAATTGAAATTGATTGAACAACTGAATTATTTATGTATAAAAAGGAATTAATTATTCCCTTTTTATTTATTCAAAAAAGTCATTTATTTCGTTTATTTGTATAAATTATTAAATTATTTAATTATAATTGACGTATAAACTAATAAGAGAGATAAATTTATTTTATAACATCTCTAACTCTTGATAAAATAATAGTTTAAAAATTTAAGTAATAAATTATGTTTTATAATTATATATATATGACGTGTAGAAAAGTATTTCGTAATCTCAAAGCAATATCAGCTTGTTTGATTCGATTGATTTTTCTTCTCTTAGAAAAGGGTAAAGCTATGTTAAGAACTTAAGATATACTACAAGAAAGTAGTACTCTTTCTTGGTATTATTATTATTACTTTCTATAAATATTTCGTTAACCATCTTAATTTATAATTTATTAAAAAGGTGAAATTCAAAACTATAAATCATTGTCAAAATATATGATTAAAAACTCACTTTAAAATTTAAAAAAAATAAATTAAATTAAACGCACCTTAAATCCCAAGTGCATGAGTTTATATGCCCCCAAGAGTTGTTAATACAACATTTAGTAATCTGATTATTCGTGAACACATAACAGAGAGACAATGCCAGCTCAACCTAAGCTGCAATCTTCATATAGCCTGAAGTGGTTAATTGAGCATTATTATAATCTAACCCTTGTGGCATGATTAGTCATTCAAGGATCGAATCGTCATGTTTGTTCTACTAGAAGCTTGAATTGGACTTGTTTTATTTGTTATGGGATCTCCAGATGGTTTTTACTAAGGCTTGCAGCAAATGGAACAGGCTCTCGAATGGGGCCCAGACTTGAAATGGGCAATATTAAAAGTAATTTACCCAAATGGGTATCATAATTATATATAATCACTGTTTTATTACACTAATACCGGAATTAAAAAGTACAGCTAAAAACACAAATTTTCACATCTAACATTTATCTTAATAAGCCATAACCAAAAGGGCAGGTTCTAAGAAAATAATGAACACAAATCATTTGGTCGCTACCCAAGTTATCAATTCCTAGCGTGAGGTGCATATTCAAAATTGAATAATAATTATCGGTTATGAATAAGTAGAACCACGCGTATAATTTTTTAACATTTATTAGAAAAATATTTAATTTTAAAAAATTAAAATATAAATATAATACTTACTTTATTACATAATTTAAAATATTGACATTAATTTTCATTCTTTAAAATTTAGCATATTTTTAAGTAAAATACAAAATATATATATATAATAAATAAAATTTAATTTAACTATTTAAAGGATTGTGTGTTGTAAATTTTTTTTTTAAAATATAATTATGCATATAAAAAAAATATAATATTAATCATTTCTACTGTAATTTCGTTATTACAATAATCATCATACTTTACACTTATTCGATTATGATTATTTAAAAAAAAAAAAACCGCCAAATTTTTACAAATGATCACAATTTCCATTGTCTATGCACATCCCTGTCAATTAAAATCTGTATTACCATAAGTTGTGAAACCAGAGGTATGATAGCAATTAAATTAGAAGCATAAAACCCAAAAGCCAAAAGGGGAAGTTTATAAACTATAATGATGAAAAATCTACAACTTTTTACCTGGACAAATTCCTACTCATATCCCCACTTGATCTCTTGATATATTTAATCCTTTGAAGCCTAATTTGCTCTCTGAATTTAGCTATGAACTCATCAGCCTTCTTATCCACATCAGGTGGCCCATCACTAACACTATTAGGAGTAGCTTCTTCATTCTTCACACTTTGCTTTGGACTTTCTCCAACGATATCATCATCTTCACTTTGATATGTGTCGTCATCAGACTCCATCAGTATCTTATCAATTGAATCCTCCCCTTCTTCTTCGTCTTCTTTAAATTCCTCAAAACTCTGCTTTCGGGTCCTGGGAATAAGAATTCGACTCATACGTTCAGCTGAAAATGATGTTCGATCATATCCCACCTTTTTCCATCCTTTGTTTTCCATTTCTCGATCAGAAACAACATCACTAGCCCTGATTGTTCTAACAGATTTTTCCACTGGTGAACTATCAAATTGATTTATTGGATTCAGATCAGGCCCATAATTCACTCTGTCTAAGCAACTTTCTCCTCTGTTTCTACTCATATCCTTTGGCTCACTTGTGGAGCTTCTCCTAAACTCCTTCTGAAGTGAGGTCTGATTATATGTTGAACTCAGTTTCAATGAAGACGATTTATAAACCATTTTTGGAGGCGGTGGAGGTGCTGGAGGTGGAGAAGGCTTGTAAAGGACCTTGGTTTGGGACTCTGTTGAGGAAGAAGCTGAAGGAGATAAATTTCTTGGTGAAGGTGATAACTTTGGAGAAGAAGAAGCTGAATTGGATCGAGATGAACGAGAAACTTGGGTCTTAGAAACCCGAGATTCTTCCATTGAAGGAGGTAGAGAATAATGAGGAGGACTGTCAATATCTTCTTTCATCCCCATTCTTCCTGATCTAGATCTCCATGGAATTGGTGAAGGAAGGACAACACTTTCCTTCAACTTTTGCTCTAATTCTTCGTGATCAATTCCACCATATTCCCCATTTATAGTTTTGCTTGAGGTTCTTGAAAACCTTCTTGATCTGGGTTTTGAATTCGAACTAGAAATTAAACTAGATTCATTATCAGAACCTGTGGAATCTGGGTCAGAAACACGGGACTTTAAGCTTCTAATTGGAAAAATCAGAGGCCTTTCACCAATTCTTGAAGTGTTAGCACTCTCTTGTTTAAGAACATAGTTCTCATTTGCAACAACCACCATTGGTTCATTTCTGTAATAGTGACTACTCCAAGTTTGGACCTTGTTTTCGTCAAATGATTCAGATCCAGTTGGGCTTTCAGCCTCATCATAAAAAACGGAAGAGACCTGAAGCAATCTAGACACATATGATGGAGCATTGTCTAATTTAAAGTTACTGTTATCTTTCTCTGTGTCTTCGTTTGGTCGGCTAAATAGACCATAAGAGATGGCTATACCGACCAAAAGAAGGTGAAAAAGCTCCCAGCTTCTGGTGATTAAATTTTGGTTGACGAATTCAGGAGATTGTTTTGGAAAAATTGGAAGAATGAACATAAAAGCTACAACTAAGGTTGCTTTGAAAAGAAAATGATGGTAAAACTTACTTGGGTTTAGGTGTTTTTGCTCTGAAGTTACTAACTTTTTATGTTTTGGGTATGATTCTGTACCTTCCATTGATGAACACATGTGGAAGGTGTTTAATTGGATGCAATTGGGTTATAAGAAATAAGGAAGAACAAGAAGGAAGAAGGAAATGAAGGAAAGAAAACTTTGAGGTGAAGGATAAAAAGAGTTTTTCAGAGGCGCGTGAGCAAATTTCATTCTTCTCTTTTTGGCTTTGCTTTAAAAGGTTTGTATGCTATTGACATATATAGCCTTATCTTTGCTCAATTTGTTCCCATTGTTTCTGTGTTTTAAATTTTTTTTTTTTTTTGGAGAAAAGCGCATTCTCAAATGGAGAACAACAATGGAATATGAGCACAAATGATCTCATTTTTAAAAAAAAATTGATATAAATTTTTTATAATTATTGAATTAGATACTAATAATTTTATTGTTATAAAAAGTAAATACATCTAATTTTATAATTATTAAAAATAAACATTAAAATTTTATAATTATTTAAATTAATACCCTTTAATTCTAAAATTAGAGTTATCTTTTGCATTTAAATTTTTAATTTTAATAAATAACTAGGTAATAAATATCCTGCCATCTTTTGCATTTTCACCTAATAATTTTTTTTCCCGAACTATTACGGTATTACCTACTAACTAATAAGTCTTCCAGATCATCATTACTCTTGTGATCTTTCTCTTGCTTACCATTATTATTATTATTATTATTATTATTATTTTTTATATATTTTTTGGACCATATGAAATGTTTTTTTTTTTGCGCGCGCGCTCGCTGAAATTCAGAAAATTATATTTAAAAACTAGCTAGATGAATAATGAATTCTAAAAGTTAAAGTGAAAATCTCAGACAAAAAAGATTTCTCTTCACTTTTTTGTCTCTGCATTATACAAATGAAAGAACTCTCATTTTCCGAAGAGGAAAAAAAAATACAAATATGAAAAAGAGAACATAGTTTTGCCAATAAGTAGAAATTTCATATATTCAGAAGGGGAAAAAAATGATATGTTACTATGAAATACTGTGTTATCATCAAATTTTCATTAATATAAATCAACCATTTGGGTTTAAATTTTAAATAATTAACGATTTAGTTCTTTTTTTTTTCCACCTAAAATTAATGATTTAGTTTTTATTCTTATCTTTTATTCTTTATTTTTTTAGGAAAATATTTTTTTTTTCCTAGCTAAGAAAACCTTATCAAAATTAGGACTATTGCTACATTTCTAAATCATCGACAATTTAAAATTTTACTAATTATATGCTGTGCCAAAGTCATGTTCAGATTTTATATTTAAAAGTAGGTCCTAAATTATAAACTCGCGTCTTATTGTCCGATAAGATCACAATTTTATCATAAATTATCCAACTAATTATACTATTTGTTTATAACTGAGTGTGTGTTGAGAGTGAAAACTTCTACTTTACTGCAAATACTTGGTTCTTTTTCTTTTCATACACACAATAAATGGAAGAATGAAGTGGAAAGGAGAAAAGGTTTTTGCGATCTAAGATTGCCACTCATAAGTGGTCCTATAAGATCTATGACAACCTGTCTTGAAGCTTCAATTTGGCATGTATCAACACATTTTAACAGACAGAAAAGTAAGATTCTGTTCATTTTTCACTCTCGGTAACTGAATTTGTTGGGGGTATTAAAAGAAAATAGCACAAATTAAAAAATAAACTGTCTTTGTTTTTCAAGAAAAATTAAAAAAATATTATATTAATTGATGTATAAATGATTAAGTTATTTAATTATTTTTATTTGTAATCCCTTTCTTTAATTTAAAAAAAATGTTAATTTTGCTAAAAATTTATGTTTATTTATATTATAAGAAAAATAAATATAAGTTTTTTTTTTTATGATGAAGTTAAAAATAAAAGTTTATGTATGAAAAAAATTATACCATATATTTAAATATAATAAAAAATAGTAGTTTTTTTTATACATTAAAAAAAAAAGTAGTTAATAAAATAGAGAATCTCTTAGAGGACATTTTAGGAAAGATAAAATTGGAGGGGCAAAGAGGTTGCGTGGTTATGATTAGGATTCTTCTTTTGGAGTGAGTACGCTAGCTTTTTACGTGGACGTCGTAAAAAATGAAACGAAAATGCTATCTTATTTACATATAATTTTACAAGTAAATAATAATACGTATTATTATTTATTTGAGTAATATTATCTCACGGTAATGGAAAATTTGACTGTATTAACTATTTTGTAGGGAATGCCTGCCTTATCTATTTTGTCTCTCTAACCTCCTCAACCGATATCGTAAAATGAGATTCACATAGATTTAATTTGAAAAATTAAGTAAGTTTAAATGTTAAATTTAATATTATAATTATAAAAATAATATTTTAATAATATTAAATAAATTTAAATATTTAATTTAAACTAAACTTTTAGTGAAAACTACTTTAGTTAACTTTTTTTCTTATGATTATAAGTTTTATTTATTAACAATTTTTCATATTAATAGGTGATTTTAAAATTCAATTTCTCATTATTTATTTTAACCATTATATGATTTTAAATTAATCTGAAGAATCAAATGGACCACTTATATTTATACTTAGTAGATCTTATTTAAAATAATACATCAAAAGAATATGACCATATTATAAATGAAAAAAAATTACTGAGGATTCATAATTTTTATTAAATAAATATATTAATTTTGTAATAATTGAGTTAAGTATTGGAGGTTTTATATTTTTTTAAAATAAATACAATAATTTTTTAATTTATGAATTAAGTACTACAAGTTCTATTATTAAAAATAAGCAATTTTAGTCATATAATTTTTTAAAATGAGTACTTCTAATCTAATAGAAATATTAAAATTAAGAACTTATAATGCCTCACTTTCATAATTAAAATAGTTACCTAACTTAAAAATTATGACATTAAAATGCTTATTTGTATATAACAACGAAACTATTATAATATTTTTTAAAAAAATTATGAAAATTTTAATATTTAATATAATAATTATAAAATTAAATAATTATTGTAGCTCCGATATTCGACATTCTTATTACAAATATACATATCCTTTTTTTTTGAGACAGCCAATTGGTAAACATTGGGTCTTTGTTTTGATCATTGTTGACTTATGGATAAGAGTTGGATGATTCAAAACTTAACGATAATAATCTCGGCTAGTATTCAACAAAATGGGATTGAAATTCAGTACAACTTTTTTTAAGAAAATAATAATAATAATAATTTCCTACACATATATGTTTGAGTCACGCACACCCAATAATATTTTAAAGAATTAAACAAGCAGGTGAAGCGCCTATATTGAAGTAATTCTATATGTTTAGAAGAGCTCTTTTTTAGGAAACAAAAAGTAAAAGGGATTAAGAGTATAATTGTCTTGATTAAGACTACGAAGCATGATAAGGTATCCTTCTTTTCTCACATTTCGTGACCGAAAGTACGTTAAAATTTGAAGACAATGTGCATCTGATTCTCATGCTTTTAAGTTTTAAATGTCTGAAAAAAGGAGTTAGATGATTAATTGTCTACCCTTATTTTAACAAATTAAGGGACATATGAATAATTTATAATATATTTATTTTTATATAAAAAATATCAAAAATTTTGCATAAAATATGAATATGGTAAAAATACAAAAACATTTAAATACGAGTATTTTTCGTTTAATTTTAAAAAATATGATAATAACTTATATTATTTGTTTTTTTTTTTATATAATAATATAAATAATTTTTAATTAAAGATAAATTAATTGTGAATATCATACTTAGTTCATTTTTAACGTTCTTTGCATGATGATGACAAATAAGAATTACCTTCGCTCATTTCAAATTACAAATTTAAACTACATCAATTACTATCACTTGATTTTAAAAATTAATCTTTAATCTCTCTTCTTTTATATATATATATATATATATATATATATATATATATATATATATATATATATATATATATTATAATTAAAAAATATTATTAAATAGTTAATCTATATATAGATATAATTTTTGTGAATATTTTTTTATCGAAAAATAAAAAATTTAATATTTAAATCAACTATAAAAATTATAATTTAAATATAATTAGTTATTATTTATATTATTGTATTGTAGTAGTAATAATAATATTAACAATAACAATATAATAAAAAAAATATTATCGGGAAAAGCATTTCAATTTAAAAGTACGAATATTTTTTCGTAGATTTGAAAATTATTTAAAAAATAAAAATATTTTTTCATTAATTTCATATTTATAATACTAGTATATAAGTGAAAATGCTAGCTAGTATTTTTTTTTAGCTAAGAAGATTTCTTATTCCCAAGCAAAACTTGAACCTATTACCTTTAGTTTTTCATTTATGTAATTAAGTTACTATATCATTAGCAAAATGCTCACTAAACTAATAACAAATACTTGTATTAGTTTTTTTTTTTAATGAAAGAGACTAAGAGAGCATTAGAAAAAAAAAAATGACAGTTTCAGGTCCAAGCAAATACCTTCACTTCGAGGTGGCCTAATCCAAATTTGACCTGGCCCAGCTCGATCAGTCCCGGTTCACGGGTAAACTGACTAGTTGTCTACTGGAACTTGTTTTCTGTTCTCTTGAGTGGAATATCGTCTTCACTTCTGGAGGGAAAAGTTTCTCGTACTTTGGTTAACCATTTCCTCATTGAAGTCCCTAAATTTGATTTGAGACCAATGAACAATCAATTTCTCTCATTTTCAATTCGCCTCCACGTCCCCACATTTTCATTTGTGCGATTCACCACCGCTTTGTCTGCAGATAAATTCTACAAGCACTTGCAAAACAATGGCGGCAACACAGAGAAATCTCTTGCCTCTTTGGGGCCCAATTTGAATTCATATTGTGTACGTACGGTCTTAAATAGATGCTATCCAATTCAAATTCAGATTGGTCTCAGGTTTTTCATATGGGCCGGTATTCAGCCTAAATATAAACATACTTCTTACATGTACAGCAAAGTTTGTGAATTGTTTCAAATCAAGAAAAATCCACGTATTCTTTTTTATGTTATTGAGGCTTATAGAGCTGAAAGGTGCCTAGTTAGTGTAAAGACATTTAAGGTGGTTTGCTCACGAGGCTTTATGGTTGTTGCGAAAAATGCCCGAGTTTGATTTGCGTACGGATACTACAATCTATAACATTGCCTTAAGGTTGTTTTGTCAAAAGGGTGGTCTGGTTATGGCTGATAGTTTGATGAAAGAGATGAATTTGATGGATCTTTATCCTGATATGATTACATACATTGAATTGGTTAAAGGATATTGGAATGCAGGTAGATTTGAGGATGCATATACGTTGCTTGAGGTTATGAAGGTACATGGATGTGTTCCCAATTCAGTGATATACTCTATTCTTCTTCACGGGTTCTTGAAGCATGGTTGACATGGATAGAGGTTTGAAGTTATTAGGTGAGATAGAGGGAGGAGGAGGAAACTGTAGTCCAAATGTAGTAACATATACTTCTGTTATTCAAATGTTTTGTGAGAAAGGTCAATTGTTGGAGGCATTGGAGCTTCTGCATCAAATGGAAGTTCACATGTGTGCTCCAAATCGTTTCACAGTTAGTTATTTGATTAATTGTTTTGTTGAGAAAGATGCAATCGAGGAATTCTTTAAGTTGATTGAGAGAGTTGTTAGAGGAGGCGGGGTCTCATATGGAGAATGTTACAGTTGCCTTGTGTTGTCCTTGAGAAGCTAAAAAATGTGAAGAGGCAGAGCGGGTCTTCAGAATGATGCTAAAACATGGATTGAGACCAGATGGTGCTGCAACTAGTATTATCATAAGGGGGCTTTATTTGGAGGGTCAGGTGGTAGAGGGATATCACTTCCGTGATGAAATTGAGAAAATGGAATACCCGTCTAGATTGATTCTGATATTTATTCTATTCTTGTAGGGGGGACTTTGTGAGCAAACACAACTCGTGGAGGCTGCCATGCTTACAAGGTTAGTGCTGAAGAAAAAAATTAAAACAAAAGTTCCTAATATTGACAGTATTGTGGAAATCCTGAAGAAATATGGGGATATAGAACTCGTTAAACATTTAACGAGAGTCTTTAGGTGATATTGACCAAAAGGTATTTGCCAATTTGCCATCCATCATGCTTTCTCTCATTTTTGATTTAAAGGAGGTTATAATCAGTTTACTAATTACTAAACTTTAAATTTCCACTCAATAAGAAACAAATCTTCTGCTAGGTTGGTTGGATTTTCTTTCAGGTTATCTGGAAGCTGATTCGTTTCATCATAGATAGTTCAACCAGGTCTGCCCCTTTGTTCTATATTCCTTTCTGATTGTCATAGTTGCCATCAAATACTCAATCAATTAGCGCAATCTTTCACTTAAGAGGAAGCACTATAATGCTTCCCTTTTCATAGTATGCTTACTGTATTGCCTGATTTCTTTACTCTCTCTCTACGGTTTTCAGGTCCTGAGATTACTTCACATTCAGTAATGGCTTTGGAGCAGATTTTCCTTTATTTTTTCTTTGAAAAAAAAAAAAGGTCCTGGAAAAGATATAAGCTATCCTGATATAAAACAAAGTCTAATTATAAGCAAATTATAGATCTAAACTATGATCAAAATCAATAAAGATAGCATTGTAAATATATGCTCATCAGATCTCCCTTCGCCTTCAAGACTACTTAATAGGAAGATGATTCTTGGTTTGTGGAGATGATTAACTTGGAAAAGAAAAGTAATGAGAACTCACATTATTGGTGTTATTAATAACCTTATCCTGATATTTTACTATTAGCCATAGGAGATAAGTTAGTTATGCATGCTCAAATTTTGCAAATTCAGGATTCTCTTTGCAAACGAGGCCCTTTGTCCTTTGCTGGCAATAAGGTGCGATGCAAAGTCAAGTCATTCCAGCACGAATTCTGTGAAAGGTGAGAAGTTTCGATCCAATATCTACTCTCTCTTGATAGTTTAGTGGAAGAAGGTCAAAATGTATAGAGTTCTTTATAACTGGATAAGAGGAATGGTGAAGATTTAAGGAAAATCCACCATAATATCCCCCTTTATACAAGAAACAGATTACTTTATATTCCAGTCACTTCAGATATTAATTTGTAACCCAATGTTATTAGTTTCAGGAGACCAAATCATCATTGTGCATACTGTAACGGGAAGGTAGTTGCAGCCATGCATGTGTGGTACTGACGTTCTGTTCACAACTTGAAGACAATGTTTGGGGTAAACTATTTTTATGAAGAAGAAAAAAACAGCTGATTTTTCTTCTTAATCTCTGCCTAAGACACATGCCAGAAAGAATGCCTGAATTATTTCAAATGAAGATGAAATTCTTTTCTTTTTCTGTTTTTTCCCACGTTTTGTGTTTCATTTGTAATAATATTTTGAGTTGTGAAAATATTATTTATTTATTTAGATGGGTAGAATATGAGAGCTTGTTTTAGGTCACAACAGAATGTGGAACAAGGAATATACTGATAGAAAGTAGAAACCATGGAACAAGGAATATACTGATCCATGGGTCCCTGGTATTCCTAGCTTTTGCCCTCAATCTCCTAGGAGTGCAGGTGTCACTTGGGTGAATGATTTACTTCTTCCGGGGTCAGGAGGTTGGGATGTTCATAAAGTTAATCAATTATTCTCACCTACAGAGGCAAGATGCATTTTGGAAACCTCTGTTTTGGGTTTTGGGTCGAGTGATCGTTTATGTTGGCATTTTGAACCTAATGGATGGTACTCAGTCAGTTCTGGGTACCCACTTGCATGTGAAGTCGTGGGACGTCCCTTGTCTAATGCTTCTACAATAAATAGATTGGACCGGTTGGTATGGAAATCAGTTTGGAAAATTAAAGTGCCATTTAAGATGCGACATTTCATTTGGAGATGTTTGCATGGGGCACTGGCTGTACGTCACTCGCTTCTTCAACTTCACTGCCCTATTGAGGTCTCTTCTTGTCCACTTTGCGCCCTTACAGAGGAAACGGTTAACCATTTATTAGTAGGGTGTTCTCGAGTGCAACAAGTTCTCTCCATCATATGCTCTTCTTTTCCTTTTCATCAATATGGTCATAGATCTTTCTTAGAGTTCTATCGAGATCTATTCAAATGGACAAGACTTCGTACTAATGGAGCTGAGTTGTTGGCTAAGGTGGTACTTGGTTTATGGAGCATATGGAAAAGTCGAAATAATTTAATCTTTAATCATAAGGTTTTTGACCCGGGAGGTGTTCTTGCAGTTGTTGAATACTATTGGCGTTTGGTTACCAAAGCTTTTAGCTAACATGGCGGCCGACTTGACCGTAAACTTGTTAGTGGCTATTGTGTGCTAGTAATATTTACAAAATTTATTTACTTATTATCTTTGTGAGTAATCTTGATATTTGTACTCTTTGTACTGTTAAACTGCCTAGTGGCCTTTCTAATAAATCAGTACCGTATCGTTTGAAAAAAAAAAAAAAAAAAGTAGAAACCATATTTTGCTTTTGTCTTTCCCCATGATGAAATGGAATATATGGCTATGAAGAAGTGGACGGTTGTTTTTAGTGAAAAAAGAAAAAAGAAATGTATGGTCTTGAATTTAAGTCAAAATTTAACATCATTGTATTATTGGCTGCTCGAAAGTTAGAGTGTTCTAAGATAGTACTACTTGCAATATATCCACTATCTAACTAGAGTGTTTTAACAACATGTCCTCTGGTTAGACTCAAGTGTTCAAACTCCTCTTTTGTACTCACCATCACCATTTATATGGTATAAATAAATTCAATACCCTCCCATTTGTCGGAAAAAAAAAAAAAAAAATCCGCTTTTACAAAGATGGTACAAGTTGGTTTATTATTATAAATGAAACTTTTTTTTTTAATTGTAAATTGATAGATGTATGAAAGTAATGTTGGCTATTCTCATAATAATTAAAATTTTTGAGAAAGTTGGTATACTAATAACTTCTAACATAGTATTAGAGCTAAAAGTTCAGTATTAAAAGCATAACAATCTCAATTATTAAATTACAAATGTTTAATTTATATGATGCATAGAGTCAATATTTGTAAGAAAATAATAAATGTATAAAAATAATATTAATTTTTTTCTTAATAGCTTAATATTATGGGCATATCTATTAATTTAGAAAGAGAAGTATAAAAATAAAATAATGGATTTCAGGAACATATTTAATTTCAGAGGATGTATGTATTTTATATCCTACTAACTCTCCATATATGATGAGTAGTTATCAAATCAAACATTTTTTTTTATTAAATAGAATTTAATAGAGGTGATCAATTTTGAGAAATGTCTACGAGTTAAAATTAGTCTATTAATTGAATCATTTTTAAAGTCTCCACCTTTTTGCTCAAGAAGAAAATGGTTGGTTTTTCAAGTCAATATTTTTATTTGGTAGCAACAGATATAAGTGAATTTTATTTAGAGGTGTAAATAGGATAGATTCAAATGATATATTTTATTAACTATTTGTACAATCCTTTAATTATACGAATTCATTTAATCTTATTTCACTTTCTTCTTTTTCTTCTTTTATAAGTAGCGAAGATAATGAGATGTTATAATATTTAATTTTAATATAAAAATTATAATAAAATATTACTTTTTAAAATTTAATTGTATAATATAATTTTTTTTTATTTATAAAATTTTATTTTTAACTTATTTAAGAAAAAAATATATGTTAATTTTTGTAATAACGTAAATGATTATATATTTTTTAATAATAGAATTTTTTTTTATCAAAATTAAAAATTAAATTAATTAAATTATTAATACATTCAAAAGTTATTATAATTTAAGTTAATGTGTTGAAATATAATGGACAACTTTAAATTTATATATTAAATGGGAGGGAGCGGGGTCATAGAAGTCTCTTAGATTATGTCATGTGTGTCATTTGGTCCCTTAGATTATAAGTGGTGTCATTTGGTCCTTTAGTTTTAGAAAAAGGGGCCAATTAAGGACAAAACACATGATTTTACTGATTTTTTAATTAAAATATTATTTTTTAAGAGGTCAATTAATGAAAAATTGTATTATTTTAATGTTTATGATATTAAAATATTAATTTAAAAAATAATATTTTAATTAAAAAATCATTAAAATCATGTGTTTTGTCCTTAATTGACCCCTTTTTTTAAAACTAAGGGATCAAATGACACCACTTATAATCTAAGGGACCAAATAACACACATGACATAATCTGAAGAACCTCCATGACACTTTTCTCTAAATAGGAACAGGATAGAATAATCAATTTACATCTCTAATTTCACTAAATGAGAAGGTAAAAATCCAATTTAACATTCAATGTACCCGTAACATATAATGATGCATATAGCATTATTTGGCAAATTCGTAAATTATGAATCCTCCATTTATAAGAAAGAACTTTATCCTTTCCCTCCACTTCTACCATTCTCTCTTTGATAACGATCGAACGCTTCGAGCTTTTCAACAACGAAGCTATTTCTACTTTTTCTTAATTAATTTATATTATTATTATTATTATTTATTTTCAACGCCACTCTCTCTTTCTGTATTTATTTCGTCTTTCCGTTTTGAGTTTGTTGAGCAAAAGGTGGAGGGAAATATCAGGCAAACAAACAAACCTACCTACCATTCTTAGCCAATTTTTGTGTTGTTTTTCCGTTTTACCTTCTATCTTTCCCCAATTTCAACTACATGCCCACCATTCCCATTGATTTTCACTTTTCAACGTCTCCGGTTTTCATTATGTTGATCTCTGTCTCGTCCTCTCCGCCCGATCGATCTCATTTTCGCTAGATATGTTGAAGATTTATCCGAGGAATTTTATTTCTGGTGTTCACTTCTCGAATTCCTTTCCGGTCCTTTGTTATCCTCTCTTTTGTAGTTTTCTCTATTAATTTTTTAAATTTATTCAACATATAAAGGGAAAGAAGCAATAATTCTTTCTGTTCTGGGTTGTGCAATTGTAAATTGGTTGTAATTATTTGGAAATTAGGGTTTTAATTTTTGTAACTGTTTATTAGTATTCTCTGTTCTGGTCGAGTTAAGGCTATGTATATTGAGGAATTAAAAGGACGCGGGGACGTTGAAAGTGGGGAAGAGGGGAATTTGTGGACTGGTGATAGCAATATTGGTGGAAAAATCGTTGCAGTTAAGGATGCTAGAAGGGTTCTGATTGGAGCAGGAGCTCGTGTTTTATTTTACCCAACGCTGCTTTACAATGTTGTCAGGAATAAGATCCAGGCGGAGTTTCGATGGTGGGATAAGGTCGACGAGGTTCGATTTATCCTCCTCGTTGTTCATTATACTTTGTCTGTCATTTTCATATTCATATATTTTTTTTTCTCTCCTGGTTTTAGAGCTTCAAAGTAGTTTTATATACATATATTTGCTTAAGTGGTAGAACATGAATTATATCCGTTTTAGATTTGTTGAATTGTTAACATCTGTTCTTCTTTGTCCTCCCCTTTATTACAACATCCGTGATAATTTTCAGTTCTGTTTTTTTGTTGTGTGATCTTTCATTTTATTCAGAGGTTGATTGCACTCAATTAACGGTAGCCATTATCCATGAATCGATGGGTTTAATTTTTCACATTTATTGCACTCTTAATTCTTTTGTTTACTTTTGTCATCTCTCTACAATCTACATGTATTATCTGCATGTGGTATATTTTAATTCTTTATGGATGTGTTGATAGATGGAGGTTTATAAGATTGAACTATCAACGGAAGTGTTATCATGTTACTTCATCCAAGTTCGTGACTCTAATATATTTATATTCAGTTTGTACTCCTAGGTGCTGTCCCCTTCCCTGTTCAAGTTCCCTGCCTGAAACAGCTTGGAGTTCGTGGAGTGGTCACTCTCAATGAGCCATATGAGACTTTGGTTCCAACATCTCTATATCATGTGAGTATTCCGTTCTGATCAATTTGCTTCTTTGAATAATTGACATGAGTGAATTTTGAGGTTGCCTGGCAAAATAGTTAAATTTTTGGAGAATTTTACTCCATTTATGTACCGGCTTGTCTAGGAATTAATAGAAGTTATATTTTTGTTTTTCATCCTTATTTATAAAAAAAATTAAAATGTGTCGACCAATTATGTTCTTCCTTCAGGTTAGTGCATGCACATTATTTTTCACTGTGCCTTTCTGATTTGTTGTTTAAAACATGTGTTTTATGTTTGCAACTTCTTTGCAGGCCCATGGTATTGACCATCTGGTCATCCCAACGAGAGACTACTGCTTTGCACCATCAATTACTGATATTTGCCGGGCTGTGGACTTTATTCATGGTAAGCATTCTTTGTAAATTGACTGACCATAGCCAACATGTATGTAATCAGATGCACCTGCAAGTTTATTGATAATATGCATTTGCAGGCCCATGTGCTTTGATTATTTTCTTCTATTGCTGTCTAGATATGCTTGCATGAAACTGTCATTTCCTCTTTAAATATGTAAATGATTGATTGGCAAGATCTTAGCCAGTTAGAGTAGGGCCATTTTGCCTTCTCCATGCAAAAGGTGAAGATATTGTTATGACTGGTATTTCCTTGCGTTTCTGAGCTTCTTTCAGTTGCTTGCATTTTTGTGTGTGTGTGTGTGTGTGTGCATGCTCGTGTGTTAAGTCGAATACTTTTATCTGCTTTCTATTTTACAAGTATGAAGCCATGTCATTGATATTATGTTGATTTATTATCATGAGTTTGGAATTAAGCTTCGTATTAACGCTTTTAAAGATCAACTAGCTGCCTCCAATATGATTCATTTGGATATATTTTGTTTTTATTATGAAGAAAATGCATCATGTGGACGAGCTACTTATGTCCACTGTAAGGCTGGACGTGGACGCAGTACAACTATTGTCATCTGTTACCTGGTAAGTTACATACAAAATAAACCTTGTATCGTTGTATCTTTTGACTAATTTGAGTATTGTTCTGTTTAACATCTGAGTTTTTAATGTTGTCTAGGTGACACACAAGCAAATGACACCTGATTCTGCTTATGAATATCTGAAGTCAATTAGGCCAAGAGTGCTTTTAGCCAGTTCCCAGTGGCAGGTAGCATGCTGTCCTTTCAGGGTTTCGCCATTTTAATTTATTTATTTATTCTCTCAACCAGCTCTTTATTAAATCTCTAGATTCTTTTATTTTTTGTTGATATTTTAATGTTCCATATGTAATACATTTTTTCTGTTACAAACTATCTGTATTATTTGTTATACCGAATTATTCAGTTACCCTACCATCTTATCTTTACCAGGAGCCTGCCAGGTTTGACTTGGTGAATTAGTTTGATGTTTATTATTTTTGATATGTTGTTAGGGAACTTAGGATTAGTTTGCCTGAATGACTCAACGTTGTTTTTCCCCCTGTATTCCAGGCTGTCCAGGAATACTTCCATCTGATGGTGAAGAACGCCATTGTTAGCAGCCCAATGGCCAATCTTGTAATGAGAGCCCCGATCACAGAAACTTGTCAAGATCTAGTTGCATTTGATGATGGTTCAGTGGTTGTAGTAACCAAATCAGATCTTGAAGGATATGACCCAAGTTTTCACACTAGTGCCATGGGCAGTGAGATATTGGCAGATCTAAGTGTTGTTTATCGTGTTCGAGTTGCTGGCCAGGCAGCTCTTGCAAGAATTCGTGCCTATGGCTCCGGTGCAATGCCCATCAGAAGATTTCAGGAGAAAACTTGAGCAACAGGGAGAGTAGCTACTCGATAAGCTCTGATCATCTTGGAGGCATTAGTGTGGACATCCACGTCTACTGAAACAGCTCGATGAATTTGCGAATTGGATGTTTTTAAGACCTACCTTTTCTGTCTTTTATCGTTCAGAAAATTGCAAATAACGTTTTTTTAGGTAATTATGTTAACTGTAGTTTCTCCCCTCCTGTAAATCCATTTACTTTTGCTTGTCTAAATGGAAAATGTGCTTGTTCGCTGAACCAAGTATATTATAAGAGAACCAAAGGTAAACCACTTTTCACTCGTGCCGTTTGAGTAGCAAACAGGTAATAAAATAAGAAGACCTCCATCTTTAGGCGATTAAGAAACAGCATATTCATATGAAAAAGAGGGATCTCTTTTTAGAATAAAAATGGCGGTGAATTATAGTGCAAATCATGTACTGAGGTGGTGGTGATTATTAATTGGCTCATCTGTCTCAAAGTAGTTTCCACAAGATATTCCTAATAGAAAGGAGCTGTTTGTAAGATGACGTTCCTTGAACTGCCACTGTGTTTAACAGTTTCTTTACCACCTGAGGTTCAAATTGCTGCCTGTCATTGCCTCTTTTCTACTCAAATTTGTCATTCATTGTGGAATCTATCAAGTAAGGCACAACATGCTTCTTCATATCATTCTCAGAGATTCCGAGGTGTTTTCCCAGGACACTTACGAACTTGACTCTGCCAGCATTATCCAAAGTTTTCAAACCTATCCAGTCCTCAGTGTAAAGCTTCGTCTGCATATCAATAACTGAAGAAAATCAACATACTTATCGTTCTTTTCCTTAAGATGTGTATGTGCAATAAGTATTTTTTTTTTTCCTTCTCTTTGAAATAATTAAAAACAAAGTACCTGTTGTGGAGGTATAATCGGCTTGAATGATCCATCTGGGTAGTATCCAAACCAAGAAGTCTCCTTTGGTATCAAAACTGTGTCATTCTCAAACTATTGAAAAGTAAAAAAAAAAAAAATTCATGATGAATGAGAAATGAGAAAGCTGCTTTCTCTTAATTATATTGTTTGAAAAAGAGGGAAGAAAAAAAACTAAGAGATAACAATAAAATTAGAAAAAGAGAACTTACCATTATAAGGATCAAGTTGTGTAAGCTAGCGAAGCGTTGCTTGTAAGTTGAATTTCTCTTGTCAGGGAGTTCATTGTTAAGTTTTGGAAGAAACTTGCATTTCTTTAAATATTCCGGGATAGCCTGGATATTATATGTATCAATCAAGCCTCAGATAAATCACATTACGGCTAATATCTTAAAATAAGTCACTCAAGAGCTGTGACTTATGAAAAGATCAATGTCATTAAGTATCATCCAAGCTAAATTTGATTCCATGAAGATAAATAGCCGTATCGTATTAAATTGATTTACAAGCCACTCAATAGAGAGAGATTATTTTATGCAGTGATATTGTAAAATCAAGTTACACTCACATTTGGTAATTTTAGATAACCGCTGGGAGCCAAGTGTTTCTGCATTCCACAAAATGAAGGTTAAAATGTCAGGTCTAGTTTGAGACATCTGATAAGGATCAAAACTGATTGAGAAAACGAGAAAAATTAAGAAGAAGAAGAAGGCTAATGACATCAGATTGTAACAGAAAGGTCAGATGCATACTTGTACATATTCAGAATAGACCTTTGACTTTATTAATACGTCTGCAGCTTTACAAAATGGACCTGACTGCAAAAGGGTAAGTAGAATAGTGAAGAACTAAACTTAATTGATAGAATTGTGAACTAAACAAAATTTGACAGTTTCCGAATAAGATGCAAGAAACTGAACTAAATACAGAAAGGCACGATGATACTCACGCCACAAAGAGGAACAGAAGCAGTACCAGCATGAGGCCCGGCTAAAGATATGAAGTTTTTAACCTGTTTCAATTATTGAAATAGAGAAACTTAATAGCCTTAAAATCAGTTGAGAAAATAAAATATCCAAATATCATCATCTCTTCATACTTGAGAGAGAAATAGTGAGTACAAATAATTTGATGCTAATCTTATCAATCTGAGTAAGGTGCAGGTGTAATCAGTTGAACCATACCGGAGGTCGTCCTTCACAAAATTCCACCAGGCCACGTCCTATTAAATTACCCTGTAAAAAGGATGAGTTCAAGCATGAGACTAGTATGCAAAATTTCCCATACACAGGACATTTTCAGTAATTAATAAAATCTAATTCGATCACTTTTTTTTTTTTTATATGTAGAGCGCTATGATCTAAATGCTCATTGTTCACCTGAGAAAGACCAACAATATTGTAACCTCCACTTAGTTCTTTCATTTCCTTGACCTGTAAACAAAATTTCAAATCAGTTGGGAAAATGATACTTCAAAAGTCAAGTTCTCCAAATAATAAAAGTAGTTCAGAAGTTTCACCACCTTGTTGCAAACAATGTTAGTCTGCAAACATGTAATAAAATTATGTTATGACTGGGAAAGATAATCAATGCATAAATTTCATTTTACTTTTAGAAAGTTTTACCTGTTCCTCAAGAGGTATGAACCATGAATCCCATGCTCCATTTCCTACTTCACTGTAGAAAAAGATAGAAAGGAACAATCAACTGAAGATTTCAAGTATAACAAGGACTCTGTAAATACTTTCTATGCTCTTCTTAATTGTAGCATCTCCTAATATAGTTGAGAGATGAACATAACGACTTAATGAAGAAGAGATCAAAGCAAAAACTTTATATACTTAGAGAGTTAGGGTGCTAATAAGGAGAAATAGTTGGTAATGATCAGAATTTGTCTATAGCAGAACATGTATATAAAACAACAAAAGCATACACGCAAAAGCCTTGGACGCCAGAAAACTTTCTCAGTTGCTCGGTGAATTGACTAACACCTTTGCTAGAGCACTCATCGCCAATGCCTGCCATGAATTTATAATGAAGCATTCCAAGAGAATGTTATAATAAGTACATATCCAAGTTTTTCGAGACAACCAATGTGATGGAAAATAACTGAAAATTAGTTTAACAAAATATGCATAGGTACTTAAGAACAAGTAAATTAACCATTAACAAGAAGAAACAACCAGACGATAATCAAAACCCAGTTGACATATTACTTAAGCAACCATTGAGAGGTATAAGCTCAGATGTTCTAAGGAACTGGTGTCATTTCAGATAATGAAAAGGCAATAGTCTGCTTTATTTTCCTTGTAAATAATAATAAATAAATAAAATCAGCTAACATAGTCATTTAATGAAGGAAAAAAAAGAAGACATTTTTTAGAAAATTGTATTTAAATGACCCAAGTTTAATTTTTTTTAGACTGAATGCACATAACCTAGTAATTAGAGGACTAAATAAACCAAAAGCCCTTCCAATGAAATAAAAAACAACTTCAAAGATAGGGAGGAAAAGTTTACCTCGTGAAGATTATAATCTTTAAGCGTTCATTTCAAAAGATTTTGCGCATCTACTATTTACAACCCTAAAATTGTCTCTTTATGACCCTAAAATATATATTTAGTTTTGCTAAAATTTACTCAGACATCATAGTTCTAAGTTGCAGGGAATAAAATTCATCACAACCCGAAGAATACACTACAAAGTGATAAAAGTTTGAAACTCAAATACAGGGATGAAAACACACACACCAAATGAAAAAAAATATTCATCAAAGAAAACAGAGATCATCTGAAAAAGAGAGAATAAAGAAATTACCATGGAGTACTATGAAGGGTACGGAAAGTGACAATGGAAGAGCAGCGAAAACAAAGATGAAGAGAGAGTTGATGAGTGGAGATAGAAAACCCATAATTTTTGTGGGATTGTTAACTGTAAAAGAGATACCTTTCTAAAAATTTGAAAGGATAGTGGCAGATTTAGAAGATTGGTAGAAAATCACCAAGAACTTCTCTACCACTTAAAGTAAACGGTTAAATTTGTTGAAGACATTCATGAACAATGAGAAAAATAGGAGTGTGAATGTAGAAAAAGGTGCATATTATTTAATAAGGAGGCACAAATCTAATTAATTACAGGTATTAAGGTTGCTTCCTACATTCGAATCATTGACGACATAAGGTAGCTTATTGGAGACAGCTACCAGTTTCGTGACGTAAGGTACCATGAATTCCTTGTTTTTTTCCTTATGAACGTCTGCCACGTCATCTTATGTCTTTGTTTTTTCTCGAGTTATGGGCCTTTTCTTCACAATTACGGCTACAGTTCGTTAGTAACTAAATATTTATTTATTTATTTTTTCTCCTAGATAGCATAGATTTTAAAAAATAGGATATTATAAAAAAAAAAATTAAAATTAAATTTTTTAAAGTTTAATACTTTTCTCTCTCCTACCATAAATTTTTTATTTATCTTTCCATTCAACAGATTTTGAACGTAAAATCTGTTTCATATGCCATTGTACATTAGAGGTTATCGACAAGTAACTAAATGTTTAATTAATTTTATTTTTAATATTTTTAAATAAAAAGTAATATTTTTTCTTATAATATTTAAAAATAAATATATATTTTTTTCTTTAAAAAAATAAAATAAAATTTTATGTATAAAAAAATTATATCATATAATTAAATTTAAAAAATTATTTATTAATTTAAAAGTAAATGATACAGTAATACTCATTAATTATATTAGCTATTGTTTTGATAAAATAATAAATAATTATATTTTTTAATTATATTTTTTAATAAAAAATATTGTAACTTACAAGAGTACTACTATATAAGTAATGGTTCATGAATAATTTATCGTAGTATATATATTTATATATATTAATTATTAATTAAATATAAAATTAAGTATAAAAAAATATAAAATAATTATAAAATAAAATAAAATCAATTAAATTAAATTATATTATATCATTAACTTCTAATAAAAAGTACTAAGAGAAAAAAAAAAAAAAAAACCCTCCTAATAAAAAGCATAATGTCTCTTGGAAAAGTTTTGTTTTACAAAGTCATCACTTTGTTTTTCTTCAAAAAAAATCATTACTTTTTCGATTTGCTTTTTTAGTGCCACAAATATCAACAATAGTTATATTGTAATTTTTTTTTCCCTTCCTCTCGCCAATAGTGATATTGTAATTAATTATAAATTATGAGAATTAAAAAAATAAATTTATATATTGTATATTAATAATAATATTATTACTTAGTTTTAATATATTTTTATTAGAATCGCTTTTCTAAATAGCTATTGGACCCCTACTTATAAAAATTCATAGTAAAAATAGTAAGTAGAAGATTTTTCTTTATAAAAAATATAAAACGAATTTTCGAATTACAACATTGGGGGAATCAAAATGTAGAATACGAATTTTGGTAATTGGTCTTTTATTCTCAAATAAGATTTAAACCTTCAACTTTTAATTTATCATTAAAAATTTATGTTATTGACCATTGTCGTTTACTTTTAATAATTATCCATTTATAATTTTTAAGAATCTTTAATGACAATTTGTGTAAGAAAAATTTTCGATAAATTTCGAATTTTACTTTGAGATATTCCTTTAAATAATTAAATATTTTAAATATAATAAAATGATAAATTTAACCCTTTACTTAAAATTAAAAAATACATCCCACTTCCCACCCCCACATCCCACATCCCACTCTCTTAAAAATTTCATACATCCCACTTCTTCTCCCTCACTCACTTCTACCATTCTCTCCATATTTATCATCAACCATAACCCAAAATATTAAAAATAGAGGATAGATATATGTAATATACAAAAGAGTTGAAATTTTTTGAAAAAAATGGAGATAAAAAGCAATTAAAATTAGTATGTAAATTTTTTTTTTCTGCAAATCGCGCAGTAGTTCGGTAGGGGCTACCCACCCACCCACCCACTGTAATTAGTAATGTGGCGTGTTAACTCCTCTTAGTATACATATCATGAAAGGTAAAAAAATTTCAATACAGATATTTTGACAAGCGAATATATTTTAAACTATATAGAATTAAATTTTTTGACTTTTTATTCTAAAGGGCTCAACACTTTTTTTTTTTTAACATCAAGTTTTTTATTTTTATTTATTTATATCATATACTACCGTGCATACAATCTCTATACATCTATAATATTAAAAAAAATATGAAGAAAAAAATAAATGGGCAATTATATTACCAAATTAACTCCTCTATTGCGCAAGTACCCTCTTAAAATTCATCTACTACAAAAACAGCTTCCATTTGATCACAGTATATCTATAAAATTTCTTCAAAAGCTGGTGTCTGAAAATGCCTATTCCAGAGCTATGGTGGTAAAACCTAGTAAATTTGAAAATCAAGATTGATGACTTGCTCAATATCATCAACATCATGGTATGTTCCAGCTTTAAGAGGTGTGTAGACTCCGAGTGATTGGTTAGTCTCAATTGGACATACACTTTCTTTCTTCTTCGATTTGTACCTTCTTATGCTTAGTAGTGTTGCCATCGCCATAACAATGAAGCCAAAACTTATGACTACTACAAAAACCAAACAAAATATTGTCAAAGCTTGCTTCTTCATGAACAGAGAAAGTTAAAATAATAATAATAATAATGTTAATGCCACAGCTATATTTATGAATTTATTATTATATTTTTATAAATGATTATGCATTAATGTATAAAATTATTATTAATAAAAAATAATTGTGATAATAATAATTTTATTTATGATAATATTGAAAATAAAAAATAAAAAAAAACAAATTTTCATTACAGTGATTAACTATATATGATTTATTACGCAAACTAACACCAATCGCATAGATAAACATCAATAAATTGTACGAAAACTAACATGATTTGTGTACCAAATTTAATAATGGAAAAGGACTAGAGGAATTGATATTCAACGATCTAAATCAGAGTCTTTATCTTTTATCGTTTCTTATAAATTTAGGAAAATAGAGAGATAGTATATATCATAGATATATTATTGTTGAGATTGATATAAAAATTTACATATAACTTTTTAAATTTAACTTATTTAATAATAAAAATGGTAATTCTATAAATTAATTTGGTTTAAACAGACTTAAATTAATCAAATTTAATTTTAATTCAAGTAAAAGTGAGTGCAAGTCTAAATGCCCAAATTTTTTAGTAACATCTTTGCTCATATCGTAAATATACAAGTAAAATAGAATGTCATATGAAAACACAATTTTTACCATTAAAATAATAATATAGGATTGAATTAGTTGATAAAAAAAATCACCCAATAGATAAAATATTTAAAATTTTATTGCAAAGACTAATGTCTCATTAAATTAAAGATGAAAATTTTATAATACTAATTAAAATTAAAGATAATTAAATTTTTTTTTTTTTTTATAAAAAAAATCAGTAAATTTGATCGTGAAAAGTATCAATATTAAATAATATAATAATATGGAAAAATAAATAATTATAATTATTTATTTATTATTAGTTTATTTTTTTTAGAGAAAAAAAGAAGGAAAAAAATTAAGTACCACCACAATAATATCATTTATATATTAGAAATTTAATAATATTTTATATTTTAATAAAATTTAATCAGGTTATTAATTTGAGTAGTTTTGGTGTCAATTACTCACTTATTTTTTTTGGTTGCTGCTAAAGCTCACTTATTTTGATTTGTTATTTGATGAGTATTACGAAATAGTAACAGTTTTCGGATGAAGAAAAAGAGGAGGGGGCAGATTTCAAAACACAAAATACATATTTATCTTTCTATTAAAGATATATTTTCCCTTCTTGAGCCTAAGCTCTTCTCAAATATTTTGCATTTTATTATTTATATGGCTACAATTTTATACATTATAAGCGTCATATAAAGCCCTTTGAATGATAGACCCTAACAGGACACTTTGCTTTATAGATGAATTTCTATTACTTGTTTTCTTGTTCTGGTCAGTCCCATCGACAACAAGAAGAAAAGCATCAAACCAATTAAAGATGGGAAAAGAAAAAAAGTAAAAGTTAAAGAAACAAAGAAGAAATTTAATTACCCATAACGTGTAAGTTGTTGAAGTATTCAATTTTAGCCTTAAAAGCACACTGCCCACGTTTTGAATCACACTCTTTGTTTTCAAGAAAATCCCATGACAAGCCAAGACCAAAACTTTTATCAGAGAGATAAGGACTAAATTGAAAAGGAATCGCAATGGTTTTGATCTCTTTGCAAGTGTTTGGTAAAGGCAAAGAAGGCTCCACAGTGTAAACATGATGTTGGGAATCACTTAAGCAGGGGATCTCTGTAAAATCAGAAGAAAGCTTAACTGAACAATTGAGAAAGGAGTAGTTTTTGACAGCATAGTAATAATTGAATGGAGTTAGAGAGAGATTGAGATTTAGAAAGACTTGGTGGACACAAGTTTTGGGGTCAAGAAGATCAAGCCTTTGGGTTTTATATGAGATGGATTTCACAACTAAATCTCTATAAGATGGGAAATGAATCATGGTATTGTTATTTTTGCAGTAAACTTGGAAACCAGGAAGACCACAGTTTTGTTGAGCTTGTTTCTCTCTATTTTGAAATGGAAAGTGAATATTAGGAGCCCAAGGATTACACTTTGTAGCTGTTTCACAATCTTGTTGGATTGCTTTAACAGCTTCAAAGATTGAACTTAAAGTGAAGATGATTAAGAAGTAGAAAAGGAAGGAGTTCATTATTTTATTTTCTAGCTATGTGCAGGAACACTAGGTGACCAAGGCAAATGAGGAATACCCAATTAGCGTTTATTTCTTCTATATGTTATATAAAGATGATGAGATGATGAAAAAAAGAAAATTGAGCACACCCCAAAGGCACTGAAACTTCTGCTACCAAGAGTAGATTGGGAACTCTTTTAACTTATATTTTTTGCTTACGGTAAGGCATAGGAATTTTCGACGTTACTTAAAGAAATGGTTTCTTTGGGAAGACTTTTTATGTTTTATAGGATAGAATTTTCAGTGGGCTTAAAATTGAAATAGACGTTAAGTTTGGGACAGTGCAATTGATTGAGTCTAGCTCAGTTGAATTGAAAAGAAATATATCTTACGTTACGCAGACCTAACCACATTTAATTTGTAGAAACACTAAGATTTGCTAATTTGATTTTAAAAATGCAGACGTCTGTCATTATATATACCTCTATTTCCTCGTTATGATCTCAATTTATATATCAAATGGTTTGACATGAATTTATGTGATTCAATTGGATAGTAGCCCTTGTTAAATATAAAAAAAAAATGGATAGTAGCCTCTGAAAATAAGCAGCATTGAAAGAACACAATACAGTTTTTCAAGTACTTACAAAGTGATCAATTAACACTGAGATTCCTCTTTTGAATTCTACATATCGCCAACCCATATGATGACGAGTTCTAAATTCTAATAAACAGATGTCTAGTTTTACCGTAAAAATATAGATTGGAATAATACAATTTTGAACACTTGGGCAGTAGCCAAATCTTTGCAAAACCATTTTACTAGAAAATCTCATCTGAATATTCGCTCATAGGTTTTTCTTTTAAGAATGCAACATCAATATTTGGTACTGTAAGCAGATGATGATCTGGCTGCTCTTCACTCCCAAGTGTACCAGATGACGAAAGAGATTCTGAGCCATCACCATCGCCTGTTTGGACATCATAATTAACTTTGAATAAAAGGAAATCTAATTCAAGAAACATCAAGCCAATGCACCATAATAATTCAACTTTAGGATAGACAGGCCCTTGTATTCAATTAATGCGTGCGTCCTAAATAAATTGCAAGTTTATTTCCCCTAATTCCTTTCTGATTTTCTTTTAATCATTCTAACTCCCTAACTCCACCTCTATTATCGGGAAAAAAACTCCTTAAGTCCTCCCCTAATTCCTTTCTGAATTTCCTATATAAACCAAAACCATCACTCTTACGACTCACAGTTCTACTCATTCTAACTCCCTAACTTCTCCCCTTTGAGATTTTCCATTCATTGCTTCAGATTTGATGATTTGAATTTCCAGATTATTCTGTTTTATTTTATGTTAAATATATAGATAAATTATCCCAGATCAAAACAAGTACACATGCAGTCCTACCAGAATTTACTGGATGATCAGAAAGGTGTCTAACTGCAGTGGCTTGGATGCTTTCTGGCAGAAGACAATTGCAGAATGAACCTGAAATTTCAAATGACAATTTAATCAGGTAAAGCAAAAATACTCACATCCATGTATAGCTCAATTACATCAGCCATCTCCAAAGAAAAACGTCAGCCATCTGTTTGGCCTAAGCATGAGTTGAAGGTCAAGCAAATTTGAAGCTAGGTTTACCAAATATTATTAACAACTAGATAGCAAGGCTGTGCCAGTTAATTCATGAGGTTTAGAAGTGACCTAATGAAGTACAACGGAATTTCATGTGCAACATGACCTCCTCAAGATCTGTTAAACCTAATGAAATCCGAAGGAGTTTAGTGTGTAACATAAACTCAAGATCTGCTCTCACCTACTCGAGCTAACCGATTTACCCATCCAGGAATTGGCTTTCCAGTTAGCTGCAAGCAAACTTCATCAGTAAAATGATTGCAATTCTTGGCAATTAAGTGATACGTGTCCCCATGATATTTTGCAGAAAGTTCCTCCATGAATGAACGAAATTCTGAACAAGACATATCGATGCTACCCAATGGCACAGATCGTCTGAAGATAAATCCAGGGCAACTTCTTGGTTCCACCTCAAACACTCCACTAGTAGGATACTCATGGGCTCCAAAACCATATTCCGCACCATGCACTGTTTGCCAAAAAGCATACACATATTTGTTATGCTTCTTGACATGTAACTCAGAAAAATGATGCAGAGAAGTACAAAATAATTCTTTCGAAAAGCCCTGATATTTTACAATTAGCCTAAAATTATATAATAAAAAAAAAATAGAACAGCAACAGCAACAGCAACACCAAATTGCACACACTACGAATAATCAAAAAGCGAGGAAACAGGAAATTGGGATACCTTCGATTCCAGAGTGGTAGATCCCAAGTCCAACCAAGTAAAGATAGTTATTTATAGGCGTGAGATCGTAGACGTTGAGATACAACGGGACATGATTGCCTCTACTGTTGCTCTGCTGCTCCTTCACCGTGCTCAAGGTCGAGCTTGACGAAAACAACCGCATTATATTAAACTGTTCGCCAGATTCATTTCGAGAATCACAACCTCATCGTCTCAACCAAAATAAATACTTAAAAAAGAATCGAAAACAGTAATAATGTTAGCAAGAAATAATCCCTAAAAATTAATTTGTTTGGCAGACGAAAAGATAGAGGATACAGATGGCATTGACATGGGAGCTGAGAGTTTCAATTAGCCACATGAAATTGGTAGATATTATTATTATTAAGTTTTAATTTGAAAGTGGGTCTGTTGGTGTGGGTGTAGCGGAAATCATGGGTTTGTTTCTTCAGTTTTAAAACATTTCATCTAAAAAGTGAAACGCCATTTATGTGGAAGAAAGAGTTACATTTAAATAGAGCTCTTTTGTTCTGTTGTAATGGTGAATAAAGTTCTGTCAACTAGGTCACTTTATTGGATATCATTATGAGTTATGACCCTTCTCTCTCTCTCTCTCTCGCTCTCGCTCTCGCTTGCTTCTCTTTCGTTTTATCCTTCCATTCCATAATGTCGGTCATCCTACCTATAAAACTAATGAACAGACGCCAGTGTTGTATTTGAAAATTAGGTTGGTTTTTAGCTTTTAAAATCGAATATTCTGAAGGACTTATTTCTCATCCATTTTGCAAAACACGTGAATTCTAATAAAATTAACGTATGAATCCGAAAGTCGTTTTATGATTTTACATTCATTTATTCTTTTAATTGTTTAGAACAAAACATAGTAAAATTAAAACACTTCACATGATAAATTAAATACTGTTATTTTTAATATTCGAGACAACGATGGCAAAAGTATGATAAATTTATCAAAGAGGTCCTCTGTCATCGACTTTTACAGATATGCCAAAGCAGAGGTAATCAGTTAAGTTTTTTTGGACGATAAAGAAAGTTTCCCTTGTTCTTATTTTTGCGGTCAAACTCCCATAAACTATATATATTTTTGTGGGATTAGAAATGTCAATAGATTTTGAAATGTATTCTACTTTCGATTGAGAAACCAGCACAGACTATTAATGATTTGCTACAAATCATAAGCAGAACGAGAGGGAGAAATTATTTCTATTACAATGAATGAAATGCAAAATTAGTACAATTAGTTTATTAAAAATATAACTAACAAATGCTTGATAAAAAATATACTTTAAAAATAATAAATAATTTGCTTAACAACATTAATTCATATACATACATGTAAGAACATGAATTGATCCAATATGGTAATTTACAATAGAAATCAAAAGGGCGGTTAACCAAAACACACATTCTCTACCTAAGAGATCATATATTTACAATAGAACAATCATTTCATGTACATATTTTCAGCAAAGGTGCTATGACTATTGAATAACGGCAACGTGACAACATCACTCTCTTTCAACCCAAAAACAGGGGAGAGAAGAGCAACACATCATCTAGAATGGAAATGCAAGCCTTTCTGTGTGGATTTTGAACTTATTCAATTGCATATACAGTTTGAATTGGGCGTGTCGACAACATTATAGTACAAGGATGATGATTTTCCATCAAATTTTGAGATGACATGATGAGTAGATAAGCCACAATAGTGCTTTCCCAGCCGAGCAATGCATATGTCCATTACTTTCTTGAACATGCAGTCTTCTTGTACTAAGGGCTGCTTCACAAACTCGACTAACGGCATCCACTGCATAGTTGTTCCAAACAATATTACCAAGTCAGGAAGTTGATAAGAACAATATCACCAATTAAATGAAGTTGTAAGTATCTCTATGATCTATGTGTCTTCACTGTCTCTCTCTACATATACCATCTTACTAAAACTACTTTTGCCTACATTTTATCATTGCATCAAGAAAGTAGATAGCACATCGATGGACCAACCAGGTCAAATCCACAGAATTCGGCTGAGCCTGCTTGTTCTAATGATTGTCCAGCTAATTATCAGCTATATGTTCTCAAATACTTTTTATAGTCTCCACTTATTATACTCCATAAGAGTAAATGCAGCTAGATTGTCAAGGGCAATGAAAGGGGTGGAAAAGAAAAATGTGATGGTAGAGTTAACTTGAATTCTTTAGTAAGTTTTTACCTTGGCATCTTCGATTTCAAGATTATCAACAATGATCTGAGATGATAAAGGTTTTAGCATGCAGATGAAGAACAAATCTGATTTTTCAAAAGCGACATTGTGAACATGCCTGGATTTGAAATAGTGGTAAATATTTAGGAGAATAGTAGCAAGAAGTTTGAAGTATGTGCTATTAGTAATTAGATTGTATTGGAAAAACAAATCCTTTATCCTTACCTGAAGGCTATAATTTCAACAAACTCAGTTTCAACCTGCAGTAAAAGAAAATTGCATGCAAGATTATTTATTTAAAAAAAGTATGGGAGTATATTCTATGCCCTGGTTACATCTTATAAGTTAAAAGAAACAAAAATGACTGTTTTTCTGAAGAAATATCATGCAATGAAATTCTTACCCCAGTTTCCTCCTCAACTTCTCTCACCGCTCCTGTAAATATCTCCTCTGACTAATGGAAAAATATTGATTGATGAAGAATTAATAGAAAAAATAAAACAAAACTTTGATGGGTTTCAGCTCTGAATTTAACCAATATTCCAATGAAGGTCAAAATAAGTACCTCATTGATAAACCCAGTTGGTATCTTCCAAAGACCAAGGAGTTGAGGATCACAATGCTTTTCTTGTACCACAAGGACCTACAGCAAGCCATGCGATAACTTAAATTTTCAAAAAGGTGCACATGCTCAGTTATCTGATTAAAAAATGTAGGAGGCTAGAACTGGTGTACTACAATCAACCTTTCCTTCTCTTCTTAGACTAGCAAGGAATAAGCATACTGTAAGAGTGCATTTTGATTAAAAAATGTACAGCTACAAAAAAAAAATGAAGATCAAGGACAAACTGTATATATGATGATGCTATTCAATCCCAAAACTATAATTCCAAATTGAGAATAGGTACAAATTCGCCTACAGAGTTACAGAGGAAACAATAAAAGATGATTTGCAGACTGGCCAAGGATTGACTCCTTTCTCTCAGGAGAAGCTGTACAACTTTTAAAATATCTTTATCAGCAAGATGGCCTAGTCAACCGATGACCATTATTGTATAGTTCCACATTATCCATCTGATGCAGTAGTATATGCGTTCTCATAATCTCAGGTTATGTTAACAAACTACATGGATAATCAAGTAACAGGTGCTAGAGCTAGAGATGTTATAGTATGAACAACAGTCAACCCAGTTTTTCATACTTAAACAATTTTTTTTGTTGAGTTGCTACATCTAAGAAAAAATTAGTGGGATTAAAAGTTGAAAAATGAAAGTTTTTAGTTGATGAATTTAGTTTAGTCAACAATATTTACCTCATTTTTTTCATTGACAACGAATCCCCCAACCCCTACTTGATGTGAAGCATTGGCAGGAAGCATACAAGGACCATCAGGAATCCAGTATGTTAACATCACATATCCTCGTTCTGCATGGTGGTACTCAAAGCCTTCCTGGAAAAGTAAAAATGAAAACTTGCTTGCCTAACAGATCAATGACCTTCAAATTAGTTAAAACTTATATATATTAAGTCGACTTGTGTCATTATCTACTCCAGATTGCAATGTTATATTACAAGTAACCTTCACAGCAGTTGGAACAAGTTCAGACCGCTCTCGTGGCAACTTAAGCCAAATTCCTTTCTTTCCCTGAAGCAAATCACTTTAGATTGTGAATGTTCTGAAACTAGAAGCAACTATCAATAAAGATTGGGAAGCTGATCTTTTTTGTAAATAAAGAATACAGTCAGCAATAAAGACAACCAAAATGCAAAGTTGAAGAGTCATAATAATCATTCTCACATCAATTTCACCATGTCATGTTTAAAAAAAATCATTTGACTAACTCTGCTACACGTTTCGAGCTCCCACTCTATAATTCTAATACAAGAAATGCATAAAAATTTCCATTTACTTTTGGATTCAAAATAACCTCTTAATGGAGCTGTATTTGTAGGATTAGATAATTAAGTCTCTCCAGATGACTTTTGACTATCACTAAACCTCCTATCCAAAATGCAAAATCGAGTACTATGTTCTTCAATTAGAAAAAGCAACGGGTGAGAATTACCGTCATTTTCCAATAAGAAAGAGAGGAATGAAGAATGTAAGCAAAGGCATCAGGGTTTGTGGGAAGTTTTTCGGGATTAACAAGAACTCCACCGTACTCGTCATCAACTGCATCAAGTATCCTCAACTCTGTAGAACACAGATTTGAGCTTGCTCCATTGGTGCCATTAACCCAAGGCAAACAAGTTTTTGCAGGAAGTTTATCCCTGGTAGCTTCATTTGATAGATATGCATTATCCGAAATACTAGAATAAGAAGCCTTCAGAACAACACCTAAAAGCAAAACAGAAAAGCGAAAATATCATTTTACTAGAAATCTCATAAACTCATTTCCCCGGCTCCAGCATAGAGATAAATGGAACATAAGACTAAACCAAGTTTGCGGAAAAATTCTCAAAACAGGGTAAATATAGTCAAACTAAGCTATATAACTTCATTAAATAAGAAAATATTATGGCTTTATGATAATTGAAAGATTTTTTTTTTTCAAAAGTTTGAAACATGTCTATTTCTACAAGTCCTTCCACTGGAAAAAAAATTAACAAGGTTTGAATTTTCAACCCAATTGTGAAACGCTTTTAAATACTACTCGTAACACTAAATAACCTTTGCAATAACAAAACTTTGGGGAGAATCTAATGCCAACTGAGTGCTTGAAATTGAGAACGGGGTTCGAACAGATTCTTCCTACAAGGACTATATCAGAAGTGGACATAGATTTAGAATTAAACAATTTCATCGCCATTTAGAAAACTATTCAAATCCCAAGTGAGTCAAAGTGACTTAAGTACTTCACCATCCAATTTAGAACAAACCCAAACTCTTAAATATCACATAGCCTCAGCATATTACTGTATACAAACTTATCTAAGAAAAATCTAGATGCCCATGAAACGCATCTGTCAAAAACAAGGAGAATCTATTGGATTCATCGTTCCTCGGAATGAACTACAGCTTGGATGACACAACAAATAGACTGAGTAAAGAAAATGAAGAACAGACACCTACTTGAAAACTGTATTTAGCATAAATATCCATGTATGGACAAAGCAATTACTCAAATAATGCAATATTTTAGTAGGTATCTTATCTGCTGACTAGAGTTTTTCAATAGTGGGTGTGAAGCGTAATTTGTGGCCCGTATTGGAAACACGTGATAATGACAAGCAAAGAAGAAAAACAATGAAAAAATATCTTAAACTTTGCACACAGGTAATAAAAGAAAACGAAGAAAGTGTTGGCGTTTTAGCTCGAAACAACGGTAAGCAAAAGGTGTTTTTTTGGGGGGGGGGGATAAAGGTTAGGAACAAAAAGACATATAAATTAGTAAAATATTTGAGGGAAACTCCATGATGTGACAAGCAATTAACGCCATATGGATAAGTTGATCGGCAGGTTGTAAATGAGTTGGGAGCCAAAATGACAAAGCAAGATGGAAAGGGTGAAAGAAACTTTTGAATTCATTTAAGTGATGAACAGTGAAGAAAACGAGGGGACTAAAATACGTGGGAAACAGAGAATGAACAGAATGTATCAGTGTTTTATCAAAAAATAATTATTTTTATATACATATCACATCTAATTAATAAAAGATAAATAAATATTCTTTTATTCGATATTTTAAACTTTAAATACAATTAATAATTAATAAATAATTTAATTTATATCACAATTTAATAAATATAATATTACTAAAAACAGAATGTGTCGGTGAGTTATATTATAAAAAATACTTTCTATCGTATTATGTCAGTGAATTACAATCTAATTCATCCGAATTCACCCAATTATTTTTGGGTTATATGCTATCATGACCCCCTATTTATTAAAAATCTGATATGACCCCCTCCACTTAATTTTTTTACATATTATGACAAAAATACCCTTAATAATCCCTCAGTTGGACGACTGTCCAACTTACCTCAACAGAGTTGGACGACTGTCCAACTCACCTCAACAGAGTTGGACGACTGTCCAACTCACCTCAACAGAGTTGGACGACTGTCCAACTGATGAAATTTTGACCGACTGGCGACCCCACTCGCCGGAGCCGGCGACCCCACTCGCCGGAGCCCAGTTGGACACATGTCCAACTAGACTGCTCAGAATTGGACGACTGTCCAACTAGCAGAATTTTGATTGGCCGACGACCCCACTCGCCGGAGCTTAGTTGGACACATGTCCAACTGAGTTGGACGTATGTCCAACTGATCGAATTTTGATTGGCCGATGACCCAACTCGTCGGAGCTCAGTTGGACGCATGTCCAACTAAAAACTGAAAAGTCACGGAGCTCAGTTGGACACATGTCCAACTGATCGAATTTTAATTGGCCGACGATTCCACTCGCCGGAGCTCAGTTGGACAAATATGAGTGTTAGTTTGAAGATCAAAATTGAATTCATGCGCATCTTCCAGATTATTGACAACAGCCTAGCAATACCAATATCAGATCACAGTGAACAAAACATCCTCAAAATAATTGCAACATATAGCGTTTATTTACATCAATTAACAGAAAACTAGAAGAAAGATAACAACAAAGCAGAAACTCGCACTATTTGTTTCCTCGTCGATGATGGAGATGATGCCCTTATTTCATCGCCTTGGCTCGAACACTGAAACCAGATGAATTCTCGTTTCTCCTTCAATCGCAAAGCCCTTTTCATCGTCTACCCAAACTCCTTCCACAGGTTCCCAATTCCCACCAACTGAATCAAGTGAGAAAACGAAAATCATACTCCAAAATACAAGATCTGAATCGAAATCAATGAACAACAGAAAAATACGTGAAGAAGTGAAAGAAACAAAAAGTGGAATTGATAAGAGGGAAAATTTAGACTCACCGATCGGATGAGGAACAATAAGCTGGGGATGAGGAAGTGACAACCAATAGAACCGAACGCAAATGAATCCAGGACGATGGTGACGGCGAAGATGAAGAAGGAGGAGGAGGAGGTGAATTTGTAGACGAAGTGTGGATTCGTCGCAGAGCTTTCATCGGTTTTCTTATAATCCTTGGAATTAAAAAAACTAACAAAGAATTTACCCAAAATTCCCAGAAAAAACAATAAGTTCCTACGTTCGAGATAGAGTTCTCAATAATTGAAATGTAGATTTCGGTGAATTAAGGGTATAGTGGGAATATTATTAAAATTGTAAGTTGGGGGTCTAATGTAGAATACAAATAATAATAGGGGGTCATATCAGCCTATTTCCCATTATTTTTTAATCCATAATTTTAATTTTACATTTAATTAATATTTAATATATAATATAATTTTATAATTTAATACAGCACTACTTTTATATAAATATTTACGGAAAGGATATGCCCTACGAAAATACCACATATTATGAAAATGAAAAGGGAACCTTAATTAGCCCTATAATTTTTCATTTTAGTCTCATTAACACTAAAAAAAAAAAATTTAGACATAACTTCCTTCATATATATATAATTTTATTTTTAATCTCTCTTAAAAAATACATATATTTATTTTTCTTATAAAATAAATGAACATATATTTTTTAGTGTTATAAAAAAATAAACATATGTTTTTTTTAATGAGTTTTGGATCAATTTAATTTTATAACTTTATTCAATTGACACTTTAATCATACAATTATTAAAGTAGGTTAATTTAATTCAATAATTTTAATTTTGAGTTTTTTAAGAACAGTTTTTTTTAAATGTCAAATTTTATCATTAAAGAAATATATACATCTCATATTTGTTATTATTTAAAAGTGTTATTTAATTATCATTAAAATATCCACATAATTATAAATAAAAAAAATCATTTAATCTCTCAATCCCACGTCTCCCGCCAAATATAACTCTCGAAGAAAATTGCTTATCGGGCTAAAAAAGACTGTTGCCTTCTAGGTGAACGAAAAGTAAGAGGGTGAACCGGTTAGGATTTTTCAGTTTTCTAAAGAAGATTGATATTTGTTTAGTAATGGGAACGATTCTGACTTTGCACAATTCTAACAAAAAGAGGCCTAAAAAAAATTTTAAAACCTAAAAGGTAAAATTGGTTTCGAATCATGTTAGTTCGAATTTTAACGATAACTCAATGATATTACTAAAATATAATACATATAAAATACATATATTTATTTAATGATAAAATTTAATATATTTAAAAAATTTGTCCATAAATAACTTCAATAATTTTACTAAATAAACTTATTTTAACAATAATATAATTAAAGTGTCAATTGAACAGGATTATATGATCAAATTAACTCGAAATTCTTTTCTTTTCTTTCGTTTTTTTTCACTAAGAGATGTTAAAAATGAAAATAATTAAATAAATAAGTCATTTATGTATCAGATGAATAAAAAAAAAATATGTTTATTTTTTTTATAAGGTAAATGAATACTTTTTTTTTTAATGTCACAAAAAAATAAACATCTATTATATTTTACTAAAATAATTAAAAATAAAATTAATTAAATAAATAATTCATCTATATTGTACCCGAAAAAATGTTTTTGACCGATTTTCTTATTTTATATGTCAGGTGTAACTTATATTAGCAAAACAATTACATGTTACTAAGTCATATATGATATATCTAATTATAAAAACATTCACAAACGAAATAAAATAGAAACATAACATAAATTACACGATGTAAAAATATTACCCCCTAAGTTAATACGTCACAATTATAATTATATTTATTTAGTTAAATATAAAAAAAAAAAAAAAAAAATTACCTGCATAAAGAGCCAGTTTTCAATGTCTCTCCCTCCAATTACAAATATATAAAAGAAAAGATGAGAAACACTAAAAGAAGAGAACATGCAACGGTTTGAAGAGAAAAGAAAATCATATTTTATTTAATTTAAAGTTTGATATTTGATGAACAATTTTTTTAAAATAATATTTACATTTTTATATCACATACTCGTACATATATATATTGGGGAGTTAGATTTCATTACTTCATAATTCCAAAATAAATATTATTATATTATAAGAAAATTTGTTATTTGATGAGCAATTCTAAGCATACCTAATTCGTCTGGCATTTTAGGTGTATTATTTTTATTGATTTTATTTTTATAGAAATAAGGAGAAATTCATTCAAACATATGAAAAAAGAATACAACATAATCAAAGTCCAATTTTTAAAAGCCATGTATAATAATTATAATTTATAATTAAATAATTGATTTTGTAATTTATGATTTTTTTGAAAGAAATAATTAACAATATATTTTATAATAATTTATATTTTAAGAAGAAAAAAATAAAAATTACGTATAAGTTGTTTGATAATGTTTTATGCCTTTTATTTTAGTTTTCAAAAATTTAAATATAAATGAAATTTTTTGGTTATTAATTACTTTTTTTTTATAATTATTTTCTTTAGATATTATATATACAAAATTCATAGATTTATTCTCTAAAAAAATATTTAGTAAAATTGATCAAAAAATAAGAAATTAAAAATATGATTCAAAAATATTATTTTTAAAAATTTATGAATCTGTACATATTTTGATAATATTTTTTAAAAATTATAAATTTAAAATAAAAAAATCGTTACTAAACACTTAATAAAAATTAAAAATCACAAATTAAAATGAAAATGAAGCTCTTGGTTTAGTAGTGGTGGTGTCATCTATTGTTTTTCCAATGTTGATATTTTATTTATTTATTAATTAGTTGATATAAAGGATCGAATTTTTCGTGTTATATTACCTAAGTTGATGCGTTTCAAATATAATGTGATGTATTAACAAAATAAATTTCATGTACAGTTAATACGCCCAGCTATAATATTATCTTATTGTGCTGTCGGCTCTGTAGATTAACAGTTTAATTTTAAATATGTGTTTTATAAGTAAAACTTTCAAAATTAGCTTAATCTAGTGTTTTCCTTTCCTTTCTTTTCTTTTCATTGTTAGGAATATTGAGTTTTGTTATATAACATCAATTAACCGTCAAAATTTGGGAGTAGAACAAAACTATTTACCCCTTGATTTCCTAAGCCAGAGAGAATATTATCTTCCAAATGTAGTTTTCAATGTATTTTATTGACATTGAAAATGTTTAAACTCAATATTAAGTTACTATTTACTAATAATTTTGGAATCAATGTAACATACATCTTAATCTAGTAATTTGGATTTATTAGAATTAATATCATCTATTGAATTTAAATATGTTTAGAAAATAAAATGCTTATTTCTACAATTTCCAAACATACTGCAACGATGGAAAGTTTAAATATTTTACTTTATGATATAATTAACTTTAAACCACAACAATCCAATATCAAGTTCAGATAATAATAATAATAATAATATCAATGTGCAGGTAATTTAGTAAAGCCGTAAAGGTGGGTACATAATATCTAGAGCTGGGCCTCCCAAAGTAAGTTTGAGCTGGGCATTCCATTGACTATTAGTGTTGTCTCCAAAACAAAACAAAAAAACTTACGGGTTTGATTATGGCCCATTGAAAACCAAGTAAGAATTTGCATTGTTCAGCTTTTTATAAAGTTATTCTATTAAAGACAAGAAATTATTTATTACTTATGAATTAATTGATGATATGATATTTATATTAAAAAGAACAATCAATAAAATTAATAAAAAATATATTTCAAAAATATTCAATAATACCTCCTTCGATAGTCATTATTCCAATGGTGTAAATGTGACGTACCATCATATTATAAGGTATGAGTCTTATTCATTTTTATTATTACAAGTATTAACCAACACAAATATAATATGCCTGTGAAAGGAGTTAATAAATAAATTGTAGTGGAAAAACCAAAATACAAAATTCAAAGTGAATTGCACCATACGTATCTTTTTTTTATAGGGCATTTTATCTTGGGATTTTGTAAAGACTAAAAAAAAAATGTAACCATACGCATAATATGGAGCAGCTTACAGAGAAGAGGAAAAAACATACAAAAGAAAACAAAGCGCAATTTCAGTCGGTGATGTGATAATATAAAAAAAGAAAGTGTACTTACATTTTTTTTATAACAAAAGTGCTATTTTTCTCCTTTTACATTTTTTTTTAAGTAAAATATAATGAGAGTGATAAAAATATATCAAAATTAGCATGTATTGATCTACAATTTAGAGGGCACAACTATAAGGCTTATGAAATAGAAAATTCATGGTGATGTATGTATAAAAATAATATTATTTTTTTTTTAATAATTTAAATTTTTATGAGAGTTAGTTTTCCAATAATTTCTAAGATGTAGCAACCTAATTATTGAGTCGAAAATATTTGTCTTCTTGAAACATAGAATTAATACTCCTAGAAGAGTGATAAATATATAAAAATAATGTTAATTATTTTCTTAAAATTTTAAATTTTTATGAGAATTAATTTTTCGATAACTTTTAATAAATGGGATACAATAATAGTTTTATCAATGTTGCTTTAAAATTTTCAAAAAGTTTAATTGTTTGATGTGATAATAAATGTTTTGCGTGCATTTGAACTATAAAATTTTTATATAAGTTAGGTGTATAAATATAAAATATATTTTAATAATTTTAATAAAATATAATTAATACATACATAAAATAAATTCTTTTTAAAGCAATGAATGAAATAATTTTCCACATAATCTATAAACAAAATTTTCACCAGAGACATTTATTATATGGACAATTCAAACGGTGGGATTTTAATTCGGTGTCAACCATGAATTGAAACTGAATTTTGTATTGGCAAATCCTTTACTATCCTTTTTCAAAGCTTTTGAAGGGCCTATAAGAAGACACCTGTATTAGCAAGTTGTGGATTTTTCCGTTGACATATTCTGTTTATATTTTAAAACTACAAAATCACAAATTATATGAGAAGGGAAAAAAAATCAACGCAGAGCTAAAGCCACAGAAAATTCCATTCAATCACCAGTTGAGAAGAAACATCAGAGAATAGCAAATAAAATTAGATTAAGGGCTTTATTAGTCCTAAATTATTCTTTCAATAAGGTTCACAAACTAAAAAGCTTGATATTTTCGTCTCTAAAAATATAAATATCACGCTTAAATCATGTTTATTATATTTGGTTTAAAAAATTAGTAAGTTTGGAATCTTAGTCGCATTTTAGTTCCATATTTTAAATTTAAGATTTATATATTAAAATATAATAGAATGAGATTAAAGTATTAGTTTTTTTTTTTAATAAACTTTAATGCATAAATTTGAAATCAACCCTCTATATACGATGGGTTGTACTCGCTTACGAGTTGCGGTCATGCATGTAACAATTGTAGTCCACTTCGACACGATATAATTAATAACTGCATGGATATATTGATCCAGTTACTATGCTAAAAGACTTATTTTTGTGGTTCTAATGAAAAAGATGAAAAGCGAAAAAACAAAAAACAAACAAAATAAGCTAGCTACGGCTGAGGATATGATACAAAATAGAAAGTATATTCTAAAAGGAATTACCCTACAACCGCAGCAATGATTATTATTGTTATAGCAAATTATTTATTTTTAAAAATGTATATTTCTAAAAATAACTTCTTATAATAATACAATTCCCTCTTAAAAAATTCTATTTAATGAGGAAGTTAAGAGTACAAGAAAACAAATAAGGGAAGCCCTAACTAATTAGCCGGCCGGCCCAGATTGATCCTGAATACATTAAGTGATCTATCGACAACTAGGAACTGTAAATTTGGGAGATATAAATAAAAAAATTAGTTATAATTGATTAATAATTTTTATGTTGTTAAAAATTTTGATATTTTTACTATTTTATGTACACAACACGAAAAAAAAAATTAAAATTAATTCTTTAATATATCAATTAAAATATTAACACGATATGATAAAAATTAAAACACAATACAATAATATGACATAAATATAACTAATTGATATTATTTGCCACCCTTACTATGAACAATGCACTCATATTTTGAATACATCAAAAAGTCTAAAACATACCCATCATGAGTCATTCGAAGTGGCACTGCAATTAAATTAATAGATATGAAGGGTGAAAATTTAAGTGCTATTTTAAGTGTAATCTAGTTTTAATTCTTACGGGCATTATTTGATGATACCACTTTCATCATACCTTTATATGTAATTGATGAATAAATCGGACTAAAGATGGTAAAGCTCTTTCAACTTGTCATATGAGAGTTGAATTATATAACCTTATATTTTGAATTTTCTACGCAATTCATTTAATTCGTATTGAATCATCAAACGAAAGCAACGTTAAGAAAAGACAGAAAAATATTAACTTTGAAGTCATCAGAGCAATTATGACAAATTTGGTTTCGGTTGATGGGGGAATTACCCATAAAGAGGACTTTGACTAATTAAATAGTTAAATTAATTTGGAGATGTTAATTTGATTAAAGCACTAATCTTGAATACTATTTAGCGCATTTGCTAAGGAAGTGCTCCGATTCACGTGCCTAAAATCGTGCAGGCTTGCTTTTCTGCATTATTGCTGTATTATTTTATGATACACTAATTTAATTACATAAAAAATTTAACTCGTATACACCAACCATATTATGCCACATATAAAAATAAATTTAAAACTAATAAATCAGTTTGCCGTCTATTTTTATAGTTGGTACGAAGTTAGTTAGGTCATACGATTGTTAAAAAAGATAAAGCAACGCTACAAAACAAATTAAGGACTATATATATACATACATATCTATATCTATATGTATATAGAGAGAGAGATAGATGATTGTCACCCTGTAGAAACACCAGTTTTGGCAAATTTTTTTGATATATTAAAAATTGAATGAAAAAATAACAAAATTATCACTTATCGTTTAAATTTATATTTTTATAATTAAAAAAAATGATTAATATGTCATTTTTCTTTGAAAATTCATTCAATTATAATTGAACGACGATAATTTAGACTCGTTTAATATTGAACGTTTAATATTTCACGTTCAAATTGAACGTTCAATATTATTGGGGGTACTAGTTTTGTTACTATATGTTTTAGGGATGTTAGTTTTGGTAATTTTCCTACATTATTTTAAAAAAAAGATAAATTTAAATTTTTTGACTTCTTATATTTTTTAAGATTTAATATTTGTTTTCTATTTTACATTAAATTCTGAATATGTATCTATATTTTTCTTATTATATTTACAATATATATATATATATTATAAAAAAAAATCTCCTAGATACCATATATATATATATATATTATAAAAAAAATCTCCTAGATACATGGAGCGCCAAATTAGTTTGCCACCTTTTTATATAGTAGTCAGCAGCCAGCCGGCTAGCCACTGTTATTTTTTTAGTGAACTTAGCAGCCACTGTTATCGTTTTAATGTTTGTTCTGCTTGCACATTAAGATCTAATTAAAGCCTATAAATAATATCATTTTCCTTTGCTAAGATTTAAAGTTCATATCTAACCAAATATTTATATACAAGCAAACCAAAATTATATTATAATATTAATAATTATTTCAAGCTATGCAATTAACATCGATATTGATTCAATTGATCTATCACCAACAGTCAAACTCAAAGCACAAGCTAGCTCATACTGTCCCGGTCTGTTTTAATTGAATAATAATAAACTCTCATATCTTACATGTTCAAAATAATATTTTACGATGTAATCATGTAGACGAAGTAGATAGTTATAAAAGTGGTACAGTAACGGACTCCGAAGTACCAATTTTGTACATGTAAAAAAATATTATAATTAATTACCAATCTTATAACATATTTATTGTAAGAATGAGATTAAATAGTAAGAAATAAAAATTAGGAAATTAAAGTGTAAAAATTTAAAAAAAATAAAAGAATTATATTAAGAGAAAAATAATAATGAGATCAAAATGTAGAATACATAAAAATATAGTGACCATGTGTATAACTAAGTAGCATTAAAAAATGAAACTTTATTTATGAAATAAGATAAAGTTATGCATTTAAACTATATTTTTGTTTATGTACAAATGACTTTTAATTTTTTTATAGCAATTTATTAGCGATTTCAAATCATATTTTCAATTTATATGTACTAATCATTATACGTTTAAGTCTTATGGGGCGTTTTTATTTCAATTAATTTTTATGCGTCTTAATCATTAATAACTACATAAATTTCTTATATAGTAAAATAATTTGTTAATATACTTGCATATATTTTTAGAACTATGTGCGTACATAACATTATAACAAATTTTAATTTGGATGAGGGGTATAATTAAAAAAAAAAAAAAAAGTTAACACAAAAGTTTCATAATTATTAAATTAAATATTAATAATCTTGTTATTATAAAAAATAAATATATTTAATTTTATAATTATTAAAAATGATTATTTAAAGTCCTATAAATATTTAAACAAATACACTTCAATCCCGTCACTGAAATGCACTTTTTAAATTAAATTCTTAATTTTTACGAATAATAAGATTATAAGTAACCCACCAAGACTATTATACTTATTCACATAATCTCAGGACTTCTACAACTTCAAAGCATATATCTATATATCTATCTTCTAAAGTGAAGTGGTGTAATTAATGTAAAAATATAATAAATCTTAATTGAATATACTATTTAAAATCTATTTGTCTTACATATAAATGTATTATTTAGATTGTATTTATCATTATATATGAGTTGAAACTAGTTCATTAAAAAATTATCAATTAGTAATTTGGCAGGTGTGGAAAAATTATATATCGTGTTTTTGCTTCATCAAATTAATTAAAGCCAATTGTCTTGTGATTATCATTTGATTATAGTAAGTACATTAAAGATGAGTTTTAAATTTTAAATGTGTGAATTTGTTATATATATATATATATATTAAAAAAAAAATTACATTATTAAAAACGGTTGATAAAATATAAATATGTGTTTAGGCTTTAGCCGATTTTAGAATGTTTCATTTCTTTAAAGGAGTTACCTCTTGTAATATGTTTTAAAAAAAAAATTACATTATAAAAAATTAAAATTGTAGGGTGAGTTGAGATCAGTTAAACTTGTTTTTCAATATCATTAAATTTTCAACCTTACAAAAAAAAAAAATGTGAAGTATATATATAGAAAACAGAATTGAATCAAATAAATAAGAAAATCCTTGCTCCAATAATCCAATTCCAAATACGCAACTATATATCTAATGGAGGATTACATGCGGAAAAAAAAAAAAAACACCATAATTACGAAAAAAATTACCTCGCATGATCGCATCCCATTCAAAACTATACAAATATAAATTACTATTTGATTTAAATAAACCACCTTTTATAAGATAGGGAAAATATAGATATATCAAACTATTCGCTCATACAGAAGCCATAAGCTGTGCAAAACTTAAAGATGGGTGAGGAGATAACGGAGACAGCGGGGGAACTGTAAATACTCCCTTAACTTCAGACTCCCAAACCGACGTCCAATTTGAAGGCGTTAACGAAATATTCTTCAAATAACTGCAAGTATCCTTAGTTTCCTGTAACTTTTCTTTCTTCACCCCAACTTCTTTCGATTTAACCTCTTCTTCACAACGGTGTCGTTTTCTGTCAATCATCGAGGTAGCCTCAGACTTCCCGGCTTCTAGTGGAAAGTTGAGGATGGCTTTTGAGCCTCGAAGCTTGAAAGCGGCCCTATCGTAGGCTTTGGCCGCTTCAATGGCAGTGTGGTATGTTCCCAGCCAGACGCGAGATCCTCTTCGGTTAGGGTCTCGAATTTCTGCAGCATATTTTCCCCACGGTCTCTGTCGAACACCTCGATAGTGTTTTTTCTCTTCGACAGGAGGTTTCTGTTCGGTCAATTGTGGGATTGCTGCAGCGAAGTGAATCCATTCAGTTTTGGAAGGGAGCGAGATAGTCAAGGATGGTTTACATTTCGATTGAGAGATCGGTTTGGAAGACATTTGCTCGAACATTTGGGGTTTCGATTCGAATTCGAAAGAATTGCATGCCGATTGGGAGTTCAGGGTTCTAACACCAACTATTTGAGGCTTCGTTTCGAATTCAAACGAGGTATCGTCACTTAATAAATTAGAATCAATGGATTTGGGAGTTGAGAGATCAAATAATTCAGGTTTCAATTCGAATGCCAAGAAATCGTTCTGGTTTTGTTCAAAAGGAATTAGATTGGAGCTGAACTCGAAGATTCCTCTGAAATCCAAGCAGTCGGAGATTTCAGTGGATGATTCAGACCTTGAAGAGTTGGAACAGAGAGATTTTGATTGAGACCATGAGAAGTCTACATTGAAATCAGTTTGCCATTGGTTTTGAGTGAAATCTGAGGATAAGCTAGTAAAGTCACTGGCTAAGCTCTTCACAGGAGAGAATTCACCAAGCAAGTGATTCTTAATACGTTGGAGAGTTGACATTTGGTCCAGGTTTGCCATGTTTGAGCTCAAAAAACTGAATTTTGAAAGGGTTTACAAAGAAAATTCTTTTCAGGAAGAGAAAGAAAGAGTCTTTTAGAGAGAGAGAGAGAGAGGGAAATGGGTTTGAATTGTTCGGCCAATTCTTTGAAAGTACCAGCTGAGAGTGGGCAGCTATTTATAGAGGGAGAACAATTATAGCAGCGAAGACTTTCAACCCTGATGTGGAAGCATCGTATTGTTTTATCCATTTAAATTTCACGCTTTGCGAGCTTTTATGTTGACGAAAGAGAAAGTCTTCATCTTGTTTTCTTCACCGTCGGATGATTAAGGTCTACGGAAACTTTTTTTTTTTTCATTTTTTGAAGGCACTAATTTTTTTTTATTATTAATAATAAAAAAAACACTCGCACATGTAAATAAAATTCGAACTTTGGTTCCGGAGCCTTACTATTTAGATCACAAAAAATTTCTAAAATGTATAAATTTGTAAAAATAAGAAAAAAATCATTTCTATCAAAAAATTTGACTAAAAAAATATATTCCAGAATAAATCAGAAAACATTTGTATTCGTACTTAAATTTTTTTTTTTTTTTTGCACAAACTTAAATTTTATAATTTAATCTCTGTTCATTATATTGTCCTTTTATGTTCAGTTTTAATTTAGTTTAATTAGATGTGCTAGGTTTTGATTGGCTCTGTATAATTTTAATAATAATTTATACTAAAATCATGTGGAATTGTTTGTTTAAAAATCAATCAATTCATCACATCATTGAAAATTATCAAAAAAATTATGATATATAATTTTTTTTCGTTCAATTGTGTGCAGAGGCGGAGCACTGGGGGCTGGATAGAGTAGCAATTTCGGTTCATTTTTTTATAAAATTTTAATTATATGTATATTTTTAATATTAAATAAATATTTTATTTATAATAATATATTATGTATAATTTTTATGTACATATTTTAAAATATATTAACAATATTTAACAAATATGTGGATAAAAATGATATAAATTATAAATAAAGTGACTAAATATATATTCTTCATGTATTTGGTAACTATTAGTAACAAAAATAAAATTGTAGTCACATATTATGTAAAAATTCTTCTTAGATGTAGTAATCTAAAAAAAGTTCAAATATTTAACTTTAAACTCAACATTATAAAAATAAAATTAAAAAAATAAGTATAGGATAAGTTTCATATTAAAGTTTTTAAGTTTATATTTATCATATTTTATTTTAACCCAAATTTTAACTTTATCTAATATTATATTATTTGACTTTTTGTTTTAATAATCTTTTAGAATTTATTTTAAAAAAATTTATATAAAAATTTTATTATTTTTATTATTATTGATCAGTCTTATATTATTTATAAACATATATTTTTAAAATAGTCTCAAGCTTAAAATTTTAAATTATACTTCACTTTTTACATTTTTCATATATTTTTATTCATTAATAATATTAATACTCATTAACTTATTATATTTTTGTTTAAGTTTTCGTTATAAGTTAATTATAATGTATTAATTATATATTTTTTGAGCGATAATTTTATGTCTCTATTATAATATGACATAAAAAATTTAATATTAAACTGAGTATAATTTATTATAATTTTTATTAATTTTTTATTTTATATAAAAAAAATTAAATTTCAATCCCACATAAATTTTTTTTTTTCTGCCTCCGCCCATATTTCCTTTTTCAATTCTGTACTGTCCCGGTTGTTTCCAAGAAGTGCTTGCTTTGCTTTTAGAGTGAAATATTACTAAAATGGAAATGGGCCGGTGTTTGGTGTAGGAAATAGGAATCTAAGATTTTTTTGCTAACAAAATAGGAAAGTAAGATTTGCTATTCGGTTCATTAGAAAAATATTGCTATTGAGACTCATTCACACTATTTGATAATGATTATTTTCTAATTAAAGTGTGTTTAATAAGAATTTTGATTTTTTAATCAGGCATGCTTAAAACGATTTCTGATTTTAATTTTTATATTTTTAAGAAATTACTACCAAAATTTGAAGTAATATATAAATACTAAAAAATAAAATTTTTGAATCTGATTTCTAATTTCTAATTTATGTTTTTATTTTTACTTAACATTTTTTTCTATAAAGTAAATCAAATCTTATAATTTTTATATGTATAAATATTAGAATAAAATGGTTATAAGACATGTGATTAAATTATCTTATAAAAATTCTTATCAGACCACCAAAAATGATAATATTATTTATGTATCAAAATTATTTTAAAAATTGAATTTTTTTTTATAAATAATATTGACATATGTCATGATATAAGTTGTGTGGGTGTAAAGATAAATAACTTATTAGCATTCATCCACTAAATTATCATTGATTAAGAGCAGTTTACGGAGTTAAATACCAATTACCTATTAAAACGTTTTGGTCATGGCTAAATTCTTCCTTTTAATGAACTTTTCTATTATGACTGGAGCCATTAAAAGATTATAGACACAAAATTGTCATTGACGTGAAAGCAAGTTTAAGAACTCCTTCTCCATATCTTTTTGTTTTTCAAGAATAATATGTTTATTGTGACATTTTTATTGATTGTTTTTAATTTAAGGAGTGTTATTTTGCAATTAAACTAAAAATAGATTATCCTTTTTTTTTTTTTTTGCAATGAATAATTTCTCATACAGTTGACCACAGGAGATATATTCTAGAAATAAATTTGGGAAACACGTATAATAAGCATGTTTCCATTATGTGATTTCATGGCTACACCTTTATGGTCAAACAATAAAAATAAAATAAAATAATTAAAACAATAAATCTTGTTTCAGGATTCTCCTTCACCTTTAAGTATAACAAGTTCAACAGCAAAACCAATATATTGGTTCAACCCAATTATAACATGGAGGAATCGAAAAAGGTCGGAAAGATAGAAACTAGAAACCAGTAATTAATTGGAAAAATAACAAAACTAACACCCCTAAAAATTATAATAACAAAATTAATACCTCTGTGTTCAATTAAAATTGAACGACGATAATTTGGACTCGTTCAATATTGAACGTTCAATATTATCCGTTCAATTAGAATTGAATGACGATAATTAGACCTATTTAATATTTTACGTTCAATATTTTACGTTCAAATTGAATATTGAACGTTCAATATTAAACGTTCAATTCTAATTAAACACAAGGGATGCTAGTTTTGTTATTATAATTTTTAGGGGTGCTATTTTTGGTAATTTTTCTAATTAATTTTCGATAGAATATTGTTGTCTGATTAAATATGAAATTGTAAAGTCAGAAGAATACGACAAAATGGCCTTACTTGATTTCTTCCTTCCTCTGACTTTATCATTCTATCGTCCTTCCTTTGACTCTATCCAACCAGAAGCATTACCTTATATGTAATTATATACAAGCTTTGATGATGTAGGCCCACATGAGTGTTGATTAATTGTTGGATGGAAAATAAGAAAGAGTCATTAGTTGCACACAGTTGAATGTAGTACTGATCAACTAGACTGGAGAAAGTAGAGTGATAGAATTTTCAAAGTCCAACAAGTTGAATATTTGCTAAGTCTTAAATCAAAATATTTTTCCACGTTTATTGATTTGCCAGTTCCTTGGCTTGACACATTAATTTTTGATCAGTTTTTCAATATCAAACACCAAACACACAAGGGGAGGGAATTGGAGTAAAGGGATAAATCAATTCCACCCAAAAGGTTATATTTTGAAGGGTTGATACTGCTGATTACATTATGTCTGCATATGGACTGATTCATCAAACTCAAGTTATGACCATTTTTTGATGCATGATTTGAGAGCCAAGGTCTCGTCAATTGCAATGATTTAGAAGCAGCATATTATGTTTTTGGTTCCATGCATACATACATTTATGTCTTTAATGCCTTCCAAAATGAGTTTTTCATCTTATTGCATTGTTGCTGAAGATATTATCATATCCAATTATCCATGTTAAGTTCGCTTGTTCATTGAAATTGGACGATATTTGTGTCGTCAAGGCATGTGAGCCAGCATTTAGAGTTTCATATTTTTCGGCCAAAAATTATAAGATTTGCACTCCCCGAACACGCACATGGAAAGAGCCTTTATGCTACACAAACATACCTCTTATAGGAAAGCAAATGGTATATAAAGCATTTCATCTGTTAGTATTTTTTCCATGTGGGACAAACCAAAAATTTCAATATTTTTTTTCTTCTTCTCAATAAGTGAATTTTGAGACAATTTCTCATTCATCTCAATCTCATTTTGAGTATATAAATATATGATTTCGAAGCCCTCGAGAAGGGGAACCCAAATTAATCACCAACTTATACTTATATCAAATAGGTCCCACTAAAAATAATACATCAAAATAATATTTAACCATGAATCTAAATAACCATTTTTCCTATTTTCCAACACTATTTACTTCTCACTTGAATTAATATCCTCTCACAAATAATGTGAATCACTTATAATAATTGTTATTTTCAAGCATCTGGTTTATTTCGTTTTCCTATAATTGCATAGATATCCTAGAATGTTTTATAAGTAGTTGCATACTTGCATGGAAAACCTGAGACCTATGGTATGTCTCTGTTAGTACAAAATAATAATTATTGTTGAGAATGTAACGAAATAACAAATTTGCATGGAAAACAAAATCTAAAAGCTGTTTGAAAATTAGGAAAACAAAGAATACAACAATGCAAGTTGGGAGTGGTAACTCAAAGATTGAAACTGATCAATGCCCCCAGGGTTCATGAGGGAAGAGACAGAACACTGACCTTGGGGCTCGCAATAGTTGGTGCTATTTTTCCAGATCTTGTTGATTCATATAGCAGGAAACAGAGGTATAAAAAGTTGTAAAAATGAAGTGCCTAATTGAAGTGTTAGGTGTGCAAATTAGTCTCATATTAAAAAAAATATAAATAACAAATTAGGTATATAATTGAGACAGACTACTCCTCCTAAGGTTAACTTTTTAGGTTAGAACTACAGGCACAACAGGTGGTATTAAAGCTAGGACTCAATTTGTATTGCGTGGGGTGTACACACTGTAGATCCTTAATTTGAACGTGGACTTGTGTAAGTAGATTACGTGGCCCAAATCAAAGCAAATGGTGGGCCCCTAATAGATCGCGTTAGAAATTCTACAATATTATTGTAGACTCATTTGGACTCTCGAGGTTTGGCGTAGGTTATTTAGCCATTTCTTACCACACATTTAAAATCGATGAAATATGGATGCCTGTTTGGTGGATTCGGCTTAATAATTGGTCCTTCGTATTTGGGCATGTTTGGAGTCTAGGGGGCAAATGTGTTCTCATTCGAGGAAGGATTTTTAAGTATGCTAATAAGTCTCACATTAAAAAAATATAAATAACAAATTAGGTATATAATGTGGATGAACTATTTCTTCTAATAGTTCAACCTTTTAAGCCCAACACGAAGCTATAGAAGGAAAACGAAAAATAGCACCAATATTGCAAGGCCTAAGATAAGCATTTTGTATCTAGGAGCATCAGGACAAATCAATTTTGTAATTGAGTGAGCAAAAGCTAAATGCGTCAAAGACTCTGACTTTTGCTACCTAGGCAAAGAGATGTGCCGGGAAAAGATCTCACATAGAGGTAAAGATCTCACCACCTAATATTTGTCTGCATATGTCTCACTCCTTCTATTACAAGTATTGTTAACCTCATGGACAGGCTTGCTGTAAAACTGATGCAACCATTTTATAGCATTCTGCTACCACATTTCTGAAGTTTGTCAATAAATTTCTTGGATTTCGACATCTACACCAAATGTGCTTTAAAGATTAAGTTTACAAATTGCAGATCTTTGTCATAAAAGTTGATAGATTCTGATGTTATGTGCTCTTTTAAATGCCGGGAAATTCGCTAACCTGATTTTGAGTGAGTACTTGTTTGTTTATTTTCTTTGAAGGAGGGAAAGTGGGTCTGTATTGTTACATTGCTATTAAAGGTTGATTCGATCCTTGTACAATTAAATAGAAATATACTATGAACATTAAAGAAAATAATGTCATGCAATAATTATATTCTCTATCGTTGTTGTCAAATGCAAGTTGTACAGCTGGCCTAGCTCTTATCTTATTAAATTTAAATTTAAGATGGAAAAATTAGGGTTGATGTGCATTGTAGTTTCCATTTCTACACTTCATCTTTACCCTTTAATTTTTGACAATTTCCTTCAGGATCCCTCTGTTATATCTTGGTTTCAGATGGTCTCATCTCATTGTACAATTCATCACATCCAAAAACCTTAAATATGAATCAACACAAATAAATAATGTGTGTGTGTGTTTTTTTTTTTTTTTTTACCTTATTTTCATTTTCAAATGCAATTTAAGTTGAAATTTAAAAAAAAAATTATGTAACAATTTTATGATTATGAGTAATGTTAAGGTCATATAAATTAGAGGTGAGCAAATAATCCGATCAATCCGTTTAAATTAATAAATCTGATCCGTCGGATTCGGATCGGATTGGATTGACATATTTTATAGTCGAATCGGATTTATATTGAAAAGTATACAATCCGTTCGGATTCGGATTGACATATTTTATAATCCATTGCAATTCAATCCGGACTGAATTACTATTAAAATTATAAATAAATACATATTTATTTTTAATGTATTATATTTAAATATTATACATACCACAATTACATCAAATTATTATTTTAGTTTTAAAAAAAATAAAAATGTTAAATTCTCTATAATAATTTAATAATTCAACAATATACTTTTTATTATTTTGATTATATAAGTTGTGATTATAAATAAATAAATTTTACTAAAAAATACATCAATTTAAAATTTAAATGTTAGTATATATTGTGTTTTATATATGATAATAATAAAAAATAAATTATAATCTTAATCCGACCTATCCGATCCGAAAAATTCGATCTGCTCGAATTCAGATTGGTTCGGATTGACTATATTATTGGATCATATTCGGATTAGAAATCTTCAAATTTACTTCGGATCGAATTCAGATTGGGGAAAAACAAGCTGTTTCAATCCGTTGCTCACCTATAATATAAATTTTCACATACATTTGCACTCATATAAATTATTTTATGACATTTGGCCAAATTTTCTTGAAAAATAAATAATTTTTTACATTTTTAAAATTATTTAGTTACATATTACACTATAATTAGTATGAGCACAAGTATAAATGTAAATTTATGTGTTACTAGCATTTCTCTTATAATTATTGCCTCATTTAAATTCATAATCTGATCTAAATCAATTTAAAATTCAAAAATAATTATGCTTAAACCTACTAACATAATTTTAAAGTCGAGCTTTAATTTTTTATTTTATTAAAAAATATGACCCGATCATGCCAGAAAATATATACTAGTTTATGAACTCTAGCTCAAATTCTATTTGAATGGTATTAGGCTGCTAGCCTTCTCCCGATTTTACACGGAATTGATATAGTTTTAATACTCATATTATATTAAAAGTGTATTAAATTAATCATATTTTTAAATTATTTTATTTTAATACTCATATTTTATTTTAAAATACTCATATTTTATTTTAAAATAATTTTAATTTAATTATTTTTATAAAAAATAAGGACATTTGATAATATATATATTTAAGATTTGCTAAAATTTAATAATATGTATATTAAATTAAAAAATTGTGATAATATAAATAATTTAAAATAATTTTGTTAAAAAAAAAAAAGTACGGGGACTTTTCTCCTACCCCTCATTATTATTTTTTATGTTATTTTGGCTCTTTCTTAATTTTATTTTCTTTTAATAAACGTCAAATAGGGACCGAACTTAATAAAAGTCCTACCTCCTTCCCCCTCATTATTTGTATTTTAGTTTATCCTCTCTCTCTCTCTCTCTCTCTCTCTCTCTCTAAGGAACGTCAAATATGGACGATCTTATTTATAAAAAGGGTCAAACTTTAATGCCTTTTGACAGCTTTGGTCTCGATGATATTTCAGTTTGAAGACGTCCTTTGATCATCTAGCATTAAAATAATATTTCATAAATTCTTAAATAGGCTTTATTTTCTATCCTCAAATTCATAAAGCATTTTGATAATAATAGCTATAATCATCTTCCCGTAGATATAGATCACCCACAAATTAACATTGTTTATTAAAGAATAAAAAAAAATCACCATCAAACATTTTCAAAAACTTATAGAAATCTGAGGATAAGCTAGTAAAGTCACTGGCTAAACTCTTCACAGGAGAGAATTCACCAAGCAAGTGATTCTTAATACGTTGGAGAGTTGACATTTGGTCCAGGTTTGCCATGTTTGAGCTCAAAAAACTGAATTTTGAAAGGGTTTACAAAGAAAATTCTTTTCAGGAAGAGAAAGAAAGAGTCTTTTAGAGAGAGAGAGAGGGAAATGGGTTTGAATTGTTCGGCCAATTCTTTGAAAGTACCAGCTGAGAGTGGGCAGCTATTTATAGAGGGAGAACAATTATAGCAGCGAAGACTTTCAACCCTGATGCTCAACGAGGCTCGGTGGAAGCGTCGTATTGTTTTATCCATTTAAATTTCACGCTTTGCGAGCTTTTATGTTGACGTGAGAGTAAGTCTTCATCTTGTTTTCTTCACCGTCGGATGATTCAAGGTCTACCGAAACCATTTTTTTTTTTTTTTTAAAGGCACTGAATTTTTTTTTTATTATTATTATTAATAAAAAATACACTTGTACAGATAAAATTCGAAATTAGAAGAATTATAAGTTTTACTATTTAGAACACAAAAAATTTCTAAAATATATAAATTTATAAAAATAAGAAAAAAAACATTTCTACCAAAAAATTTGACTAAAATAATATATTTCAGGATAAATCAGAAAACCTTTGTATTTGTACTTAAATTTTTTTTTGTTATACAAATTTAAATTTTACAATTTAATCCTAAATATACCAAAATTATTCATTATATTGTCCTTTTATGTTCAATTTTAATTTAGTTTAGTTAGATGTGATAGGTTTTGATTGGCTCTGTATAATTTTAATAATAATTTATACTAAAATCATGTGAAATTTTTTGTTTAAAAATCAATCAATTCATCACATCATTGAAAATTATCAAAAAAATTATGATACATAATTTTTTTTTCGTTCAATTGTGTGCAGAGGCAGAGCACTGGGAGCTGGATAGAGTAGCAATTTCGGTTCATTTTTTCATAAAATTTTAATTATATGTATATTTTTAATATTAAATAAATATTTTATTTGTAATAATATATTACGTATAATTTTTATGTACATATTTTAAAATATATTAACAATATTTAACAAATATGTGGATAAAAATGATATAAATTATAAAATTATAATCACATATTACGTAAAAATTCTTCTTAGATGTAGTAATCTAAAAAAAGTTTAAATATTTAACTTTAAATTCAACATTATAAAAATAAAATTAAAAAAATAAGTATATGATAAGCTTCATATTCAAATTTTTAAGTTTATATTTATCATATTTTATTTTAACTCAAATTTTAACTTTATCTAATATTATATTATTTGACCTTTTGTTTTAATAATATTTTAGAATTTATTTTAAAAAAAATTATATAAAAATTTTATTATTTTTATTATTATTGATCATTCTTATATTGTTTATAAACACATATTTTTAAAATAGTCTCAAGCTTAAAATTATAAATCATACTTTACTTTTTACATTTTTCATATATTTTTATTCATTAATAATATTAATACTCATTAACATATTATATTTTTGTTTAAGTTTTCGTTATAATTTAATTATAAAGTGTTAACTATATATTTTTTGAGCGATAATTCTATATCTCTATTATAATATGATATAAAAAATTTAATGTTAAATTGAGTATAATTTATTATAATTTTTATTAATTTTTTATTTTATATAAAAAAATAAATTTCAATCCCACTTAATTTTTTTTTTTTCTTGCTCCGCCCATATTTCCTTTTTCAATTCTGTACTGTCCCGGTTGTTTCCAAGAAGTGCTTGCTTTGCTTTTAGAGTGAAATATTACTAAAATGGAAATGGGCCGGTGTTTGGTGTAGGAAATAGGAATCTAAGATTTTTTTGCTAACAAAATAGGAAAGTAAGATTTGCTATTCGGTTCATTAGAAAAATATTGCTATTGAGACTCATTCACACTATTTGATAATGATTATTTTCTAATTAAAGTGTGTTTAATAAGAATTTTGATTTTTTAATCAGGCATGCTTAAAACGATTTTTGATTTTAATTTTTATATTTTTAAGAAATTACTACCAAAATTTGAAGTAATATATAAATACTAAAAAATAAAATTTTTGAATCTGATTTCTAATTTCTAATTTATGTTTTTATTTTTACTAAACATTTTTTTCTATAAAGTAAATCAAATCTTATAACTTTTATATGTATAAATATTGGAATAAAATGATTATAAGACATGTGATTAAATTATCTTATACAAATTCTTATCAGACCACCAAAAATGATAATATTACTTATGTATCAAAATTATTTTAAAAATTGAATTTTTTTTTTTAAATAATATTGACATATATCATAATATAATATAAGTTGTGTGAGTGTAAAGATAGATAACTTATTAGCATTCATCCACTAAATTATCATTGATTAAGAGCAGTTTACGGAGTTAAATACCAATTAACTATTAAAACGTTTTGGTCATGGCTAAATTCTTCCTTTTAATGAACTTTTCTATTATGACTGGAGCCATTAAAAGATTATAGACACAAAATTGTCATTGACGTGAAAGCAAGTTTAAGAACTCCTTCTCCATATCTTTTTGTGTTTCAAGAATAATATGTTTATTGTGACATTTTTATTGATTGTTTTTAATTTAAGGAGTATTATTTTGCAATTAAACTAAAAATAGATTATCCTTTTCTTTTCTTTTTTTTGCATTAAATAATTTCTCATACAGTTGACCACAGGTGATATATTCTAGAAATAAATTTGGGAAACACGTATAATAAGCATGTTTCCATTATGTGATTTCATGGCTACACCTTTATGGTCAAACAATAAAAATAAAATAAAATAATTAAAACAATAAATCTTGTTTCAGGATTCTCCTTCACCTTTAAGTATAACAAGTTCAACAGCAAAACCAATATATTGGTTCAACCCAATTATGAAATATATAACATGGAGGAATCGAAAAAGGTAGGAAAGATAGAAACTAGAAACCAGTAATTAATTTAAGATAGAATATTGTTGTCTGATTAAATATGAAATTGTAAAGTCAGACGAATACGACAAAATGGCCTTACTTGATTTCTTCCTTCCTCTGACTTTATCTTTCTATCTTCCTTCCTTTGACTCTATCCAACCAGAAGCATTACCTTATAAGTAATTATATACAAGCTTTGATGATGTAGGCCCAGATGAGTGTTGATTAATTGTTGGATGGAAAATAAGAAAGAGTCATTAGTTGCACACAGTTGAATGTAGTACTGATCAACTACACTGGAGAAAGTAGAGTGATAGAATTTTCAAAGTCCAACAAGTTGAATATTTGCCAAGTCTTAAATCAAAATATTTTTCCACGGTTATTGTTTTGCCAGTTCCTTGGCTTGACACATTAATTTTTGATCAGTTTTTCAATATCAAACACCAAACACACAAGGGGAGGGAATTGGAGTAAAGGGATAAATCAATTCCACCCAAAAGGTTATATTTTGAAGGGTTGATACTGCTGATTACATTATGTCTTGCATACGGACTGATTCATCAAACTCAAGTTATGACCATCTTTTGATGCATGATTTGAAAGCCAAGGTCACGTCAATTGCCATGATTTAGAAGCAGCATATTATGTTTTTGGTTCCATGCATACATACATTTATGTCTTTAATGACTTCCAAAATGAGTTTTTCATCTTACTGCATTGATGCTGAAGATACTATCATATCCAATTATCCATGTTAAGTTCACTTTTTGATCGAAATTAGACGATATTTGTGTCCACAAAGCGTGTGAGCCGGCAATTAGAGTTTCAAATTTTTCGGCCTAAAATCCTAGGATTTGCACTCTCGAGTGCGCACATAAAGACAGTTTTTATGCTACACAAGCTTACCTCTCATAGGAAAGCAAATGCTATATAAAACATTTCATATGTTAGTGTTTTTCTCATGTGAGACAAACCAAAAACCACAATATTTTTTTTCTTCTCAATGAGTGAATTTTGAGACACAATTTCTCATTTATCTCAATCTCATTTTGAGTGTATAAATATATGATTTCGAAGCCCTTAAGGAGGAGAACCCAAATCAATTACGACCCTATCCTTGTACTAAGTGGGTTCCACTCAAAATGATGCATTAAAATAGTATTTAATCATGAATCTAAATAACAATTTTTTCCATTTTCCAACACTATTTACTTCTGACTTGAATTAATATCCTCTCACACATAATGTGAATCACTTATAATAATTGTTATTTTCAAGCATCTGGTTTATTTCGCTTTCCTATAATTGTATAGATATCCTAGAATGTTTTATAAGTAGTTGCATGCTTGCATGGAAAACCTGAGACCTATGGTATGTCTCTGTTAGTACAAAATAATAATTATTATTGAGAATGTAACGAAATAACAAATTTGCATGGAAAACAAAATCTAAAAGCTGTTTGAAAATTAGGAAAACAAAGAATACAACAATGCAAGTTGGGAGTGGTAACTCAAAGATTGAAACTGATCAATGCCCCCAGGGTTCATGAGGGAAGAGACAGAACACTGACCTTGGGGCTTGCAATAGTTGGTGCTATTTTTCCAGATCTTGTTGATTCATATAGCAGGAAACAGAGGTATAAAAAGTTGTAAAAATGAAGTGCCTAATTGAAGTGTTAGGTATGCAAACAAGTTTTACATTAAAAACAAAAAAATAAATAGTAAATTGGGACAGACAACTCCTCCTAATAAAGTTAACCTTTTAGATTAGAACTCCAGGTATAATAGGTGGTATTAGAGCTAGGACTCAATTTGTATTGCATGGGTGTACACATTCTAAATCCTCAATTTGAATGTGGACTTGTGTAAGCAGATCACGTGGCTCAAGTCAAAACAAATGGTGGGCCCCCTATTAGATCGCGTTAGAAATTTTATAATATTGTTCTAAACTTATTTGGACTCTCGAAGTTTGGCGTAGGTTATTTGGCCCTTTCTTACCACACATTTGAAATCGATGAAATATGAATGCCTGTTTGGTGTATTCGACTTAATAGCTAGTCCTTTATATTTGGGCATGTTTGGAGTCTAAAGGGAGCAAATGTGTTCTCATTCGAGAGAGGATTGTTAGGTCTGTGGATAAATTTTATATTAAAAAAATATAAATAATACATTAGATATATAATTTGGATAGACTATTTCTTCTATTAGGACAACTTTTTAATTAGAATCCCAAGCCCAAAACGAAGTTAAAGAAAGAAAACGAAAAATAGCACCAATATTGCAAGGCCTAAGATAAGCATTTTGTATCTATGAGCATCAGGACAAATCAGTTTTGTAAGAGTGAGCAAAAGCTAAATGCGTCAAAGACTCTGACTTTTGCTACCTAGGCAAAGAGATGTGCCGGGAAAAGATCTCACATAGAGGTAAAGATCTCACCACCTAATATTTGTCTGCATATGTCTCACTCCTTCTATTACAAGTATTGTTAACCTCATGGACAGGCTTGCTGTAAAACTGATGCAACCATTTTATAGCATTCTGCTACCACATTTCTGAAGTTTGTCAATAAATTTCTTGGATTTCGACATCTACACCAAATGTGCTTTAAAGATTAAGTTTACAAATTGCAGATCTTTGTCATAAAAGTTGATAGATTCTGATGTTATGTGCTCTTTTAAATGCCGGGAAATTCGCTAACCTGATTTTGAGTGAGTGCTTGTTTGTTTATTTTCTTTGAAGGAGGGAAAGTGGGTCTGTATTGTTACATTGCTATTAAAGGTTGATTCGATCCTTGTACAATTAAATAGAAATATACTATGAACATTAAAGAAAATAATGTCATGCAATAATTATATTCTCTATCGTTGTTGTCAAATGCAAGTTGTACAGCTGGCCTAGCTCTTATCTTATTAAATTTAAATTTAAGATGGAAAAATTAGGGTTGATGTGCATTGTAGTTTCCATTTCTACACTTCATCTTTACCCTTTAATTTTTGACAATTTCCTTCATGATCCCTCTGTTATATCTTTGTTTCAGATGGTCTCATCTCATTGTACAATTCATCACATCCAAAAACCTTAAATATGAATCAACACAAATAAATAATGATATAAGTTGTGTGTGTGTGTTTTTTTTTTTTTTACCTTATTTTCATTTTCAAATGCAATTTAAGTTGAAATTTAAAAAAAAAATTATGTAACAATTTTATGATTATGAGTAATGTTATGGTCATATAAATTTTCACATGTATTTGCACTCATATTAATTATTTTATGACATTTGGCCAAGTTTTCTTGAAAAATAAATAATTTTTTTACATTTTTAAAATTATTTAATTACTTATTATACTATAATTAGTATGAGCACAAGTATAAATATAAATTTATGTGTTACTAGCATTTCTTTTATAATTATTGCCTCATTTGAATTCATAATCTGATCTACATCAATTTAAAATTCAAAAAAAAAATATATATGCTTAAACCTACTAACATAATTTTAAAGTCGAGCTTTAATTTTTTATTTTATTAAAAAATATGACCCGATCATGCCAGAAAATATATACTAGTTTATGAACTCTAGCTCAATTTCTATTTGAATGGTATTAGGCTGCTAGCCTTCTCCCGATTTTACACGGGATTGATATAGTTTTAATACTTATATCATATTAAAAGTGTATTAAATTAATCATATTTTTAAATTATTTTATTTTAATACTCATATTTTAAAATAATTTTAATTTAATTATTTTTATAAAAAATAAAGGTACTTGATAATATATATATTTAAGATTTACTAAAATTTAATAATATGAATATTAAATTAAAAAATTGTAATAATATAATTAATTTAAAATAATTTTGTCAAAAAAAAAAAAAGTTCGGGGACTTTTCTCCTACCCCTCATTATTATTTTTATGTTATTTTGGCTCTTTCTTAATTTTATTTTCTTTTAATAAACGTCAAATAGGGACCGAACTTATAAAAGTCCTACCTCCTTCCCCCTCATTACTTGTATTTTAGTTTATCCTCTCTCTCTCTCTCTCTCTCTATAAGGAACGTCAAATATGGATGAACTTATTTATAAAAAGGGTCAAACTTTAATGCCTTTTGACAACTTTGGTCTCGATGATATTTCAGTTTGAAGACGTCCTTTGATCATCTAGCATTAAAATAATATTTCATAAATGCTTAAATAGGCTTTATTTTCTATCCTCAAATTCATAAACCATTTTGATAATAGTAGCTATAATCATCTTCCCGTAGATATAGATCACCCACAAATTAACATTGTTTATTAAAGAATAAAAAAAAATCACCATCAAACATTTTCAAAAACTTATAGAAATTATCTATTATTATTCTATGCTAATGAAAACAAGATAAATGCAATCTTCAAAAATGGAACAATTTTAATTAATAATCTAGCTATTTTATTAATATATATTCTAACGAAAATATATAATTTCTCTAGACAGGTTCTTTAAAGAATTACGGCTGTTGGCTGAGCAATGCAGCAAGTTTTGACGCGTTAACACAAGTGAAGACAAGAAATATTGTTCAAGTCAAAATTAATTTTAAATTATTTCTATATATTTAAAGATCATAACATATTTTGTACTGTTATACATAAAAATAGTACTAGATAGTATCAACTTTGTTGAATCTGCGTATTTAAGGGTAAGGTTGCAGGTTCGAAGCGAAAAAAAAATCTGTTAATTCAAATTATCTCAAAATGAATATAATATGGGTCATCGGATTAATTTGTTTCCATGATGCAGATAAATTCTTTATAATTATCTTTCTTACGAATAATATTTGTAATCATGTTGCAAAGTTTGATTGAAAAAAGCAGGGGAAGAAGAAATAGACATAGATATCACAAAATATTATATCATACTTTTTGAACTGGAACTTAATTCATTCAACAACTATGAAAAAAGAAATCATTATACTAATCCCATTTGGGCTCACAACGTAGAAAAAATTGGTATAACAAGTTGGATTGCACCCTCATATTTAAACACGTTTGGTATTGGTTGGGTAATAATTCTTAATATTTTTATAGTACGTATTTCTGATTTAAGTTCATGTATTCTATGAATTGGCGTTGGTCTAAACTCTAAACTCTAAAGAATTATTCTTCAGACTCACACATTGTGGTGCCCAACCACGTGCGTTTCTTTGGCCCCAAGTGACGTTACTCGCTATTTTTAGAAAGTAGAATGAGTAAAGCGAATCGGTGAAGATCAATACTTGAATACTAATAAATTACTTTATATATATGTATATACCCTCTCAATTTTTTATTCGACATGTCTATTTCTATTTCAAAATATTTAATAGAATAAATAAACACAAATGTCGATTAAAGAAGTGATTAACTGTGTGAGGAGGTGAATAAATAAATAAATAAATAAATAATATATGACATAATATATTTAATAAAAATTTTAAATACTTTTATAAATTATTTTTTTAACTTCACATTGTATATTGACATTTTATTTTATTTTATATATTAAAACAATTTTACAATTAAATAATTAAATTTATCTAATGGTTCGGCATGACCTACACAATTCGTCAAGTATTTAACATCTTAATTTATTGAACAATTACCACATATTCTACTAAATATTTGGCACGACATAGCCTTTAAACAAAAACAGCAATAAAGGTATTATCCTATCCTTTTTAGTTTAGTACAAAAATGATTAATGTGGTACTACTCTACTTGTTAGGTTTCTTGTTGGTAAACCCGTTAAATAGATATTCAACTTAAACCGGTAAGGCCGAGCCATGAAATTTTTTGTTTTAAAAATTAATAAATAAATAAATTTTTTTGCATTTATCGAAAATTTATCACAGCTCATTGAATACTTAAATAAAAAGAACTCTCGTCGTTAAAATTTTAAAATATTATTATTAATTTTTATTTAAATAAATAAATATATATATATATATAATAAAAATAAATTAATTGCGTCATGCATTTTGTTGACTTGTTAATAAATCAAGTACGATACAATATACATAAGCTAATAATGGAGATACAGTACAATCAATGTACCTGCCGTAGACTTGCAGGACGTGCTAGTTAATCAGGCGACGAGCTGACCCAACTGCTAATTTGACGGGTCGGAGCCCGGCTTCTTTGACACTGATGGTGATTAGTCAAATTCCAAGGTTCTTTTATCCTTAAGTGTCATTATGTCATCATAGCAGTTGTTGGATGGGCCAAACTTGGATCAGACTGTTTTTCATTTATTTATTTATTGATATGGGCTATCAAGATTTATCAACTAAGAAAATACGTTGATTAATGATATTAAAATTTTATTAATTATAATTAAATAATATAAAAATTTATTAATTTTTAAATAAATAGTAAAATTTTAATAATTATTTAAAAATGTATTAAAATTTTAAAATTTTTAAAATTGTTAAAATTTTATTTATATAATATCATTCTTTACATACTAAAATAAATTTATATTAATTTTAAAATTTTTAATATCTTTTTTAATAATTATTAAAATTTTAATACTTTGACTAATTTTAAATTTTATATCCTTTTATAGTAAATTTTTGATAACTTTCTTCAAATATTTACTACTAGTAGAAAATAAGAGGACTGGCTGATTACATATTATTATTTATTAAAATGAGTCCTGTATTTATTGATTTGTCAATAGAATTTATATGTTAAGCCTTTCATATAGATTCCAAAGCTATAACAAAAATAAATTAATAATTAATTAATTAAACAGCTAAGTCCCTGTGGTTAAGCAATATTCCAAAATCTAAGTTCATTCTTAATAATAATTAATCCATATTTTGATGTTAACATATTTTATATTTAAATAACTTTTTTTTATTATAGAATACATATCACAATATATAAGATACAATCTAATTATTCCCAGGGTAAAACCAGAAAAATAATTTAAGGAGGCTAAAATTTAATTATTTTTAAATAAAATAAAAAATTAATATAAATTATAATAAATTATATTCAACTCAATACTGAATTTTTTCATTTCATATTATTATAGAGACATAAAGTTAGCACTAACTAAAAAAATATAGAGTTAACATTATAATTAACTTATATTGAAAATTAAACAAAAATATAACAAGCTAATAAGTATTAGTATCATTTATGAATAAAATAAATTTATTAACTAATAAATCTAAGTAAATAAAAATGCTCAATCAAACACATCAAAATTTATAGTTGTTAAAACTAAAATTAAAATAATCATATAAAAATGTAAAAAGTAAAATATGATTTAAAATTTTAAGCTTGAAACTATATTTAAAAATATATATTTATAAACAATATAATAATGATTAATAATAATAAAAATAATAAAACTTTTATATAATTTTTTAAAATAAATTCTAGAAATTATTAAAATAAAATGTCAAATAATATAATTTTAGATAAAATTAAAATTTAGATTAAAATAAAATATAATAAATATAAACTTAAAAGCTTTAATATAAAGTTTATCATATACTTATTTTTTTAATTTTATTTTATAATGTAGAGTCTAAAGTTAAATATTTAAACTTTTTTAAGATTATCACATTTAAAAAGAATTTTTACATAGTATATAACTATAATTTATTTCTGTTACTAATAGTTATCAAATACATGAAAAAAGTATATACTTAACTACTTTGTTTACAATTCATATCATTTTTATCCATAGATTTGTTAAATATTGTTAATATATACTAAAATATGTACATAGAAATTAGACACAATATATTACTACAAATATTTAAATAAATATTTAAATAAAATATTATTTAATGTTAAAAATATATATATATATATATATAATTAATTTTTTGTAAAAAAGTTAGCCGGATTTACAGCCCCATCTAACCCCATATAGATCCGTCCCTGATTATTTCCTATTAATAAGGGCTTCTACAATTATTTATTTATCTCACATTTATAATTTTATATCTAATTAATAATTAATATATTACTTATACATATATCAGTATTTGATTGAAGGAAGAACTTCCTCTTTGAAAAAAAAAAATTAAAGAAAGAACTTCTCAGGGAATATCATATATCAACAAAACTAATCATATTAACGCATTCATAACTGTAAAGTTTTGCAAATATTGTGTCCTGGACGTGAATGTTAATTAGTGGCTTAGTGCTATAAAAGCTAACAAAATAATATATATAAAAAGAGAATAAATTAGTTCGGAAACCCTAAATAAATTATTCAGAAAACTTAACCCTTATGAACATGTGGACAAAAGATTGATGTCACTAACAGCAAATATGAGCTTCAACGGCTCGATCCCTAAGTGCATTATAAGGGAATAAAGGGAACTATAACAGCTAAGCTATAGATTGTTAATGTTAAAATTAATTGCAGACAAATAAATAACATTAATCAAGAGATGATAAGATTAAATAAAGAAGCCACAAAATAATTTTCATAAAGACAAAAATTACATGAGGCTTATTTACTTGTTTGAGCGTAAGTTATTTAAAATATTATAATTTAATTTTTAATATTTTAATTCACAATTTTGATAAATTTAATTTAAAATTTTAATTTTTATTAAATTAATTTAACAATTTTATATTTAACCATTATATTATTGAAATGATGAAGACAGAATTATAATTTTATTTACAAGTTAAGAATGAAATTATATATTTTAAAATAAGTTTAGAATCAAATGAATTAAAAAAAAAATTAAGTTCTTTACTACATTAATTTAACAAAAATTGTAATTTTAGATTAAATTTATTAAATTTTAAAATGTTAGAAATTAAATAGTAAAAATTAAAAAAATTTAAGAAAATAAATTATAAGAATATATATAAGTTAATCCATTTAAGCCATTAAATAATTGAGTACGCACGCATGCGAGCAAGAGTGACCAGACAATAACAACAAACCGTCAATATATATATATATAGGGACGGAACTAGAAAATTTTTGTAGAAGGGGCTAAATTTTTTTTTATATAAAATAAAAAATTTGTAGAAATTATAGTAAATTATATTTAATTTAACACTAAAATTTTTCATATTATAATATAATAAAGATATAGAGTTAGTACTACAAAAATATATAGTTAATACATTATAATTAACTTATAATAAAAATTAAATAAAAATATAACAAATTAATAAGTATTAGTATCATTTATGAATAAAATAAATTTATTAACTAAAAAATCTAAGCAAATAAAAACTCAATCAAACCCATCAAAATTTATAGTTGTTGAAACTAAAACTAAAATAAACATATAAAATTGTAAAAAAGTAAAATATGATTTAGAATTTTAAAGTTTAAGAGTATATTTAAAAATAAATGTTTATAACAATATAAGAATGACCAATAATAATAAAAATAATAAATTTTTTATATAAAACAATTTCAAATGAATTTCTAGAAGATTATTAAAATAAAATGTCAAATAATATAATATTAAATAAAGTTAAAATTTGGGTTGAAATAAAATATGATAAACATAAACTTAAAAGCTTAAATATGAAGAATTTTGTACATAGTATACGAATATAATTTTATTTATATTACTAATAGTTATCAAATATATGGAAAAAAGTATATACTTAACCACTTTATTTACAATTCATATCATTTTTATCTACATATCTGTTAAATATTGTTAATATATAACAAAATATGTAAATAAAAATTAGACATAATATATTACTATCAATAAAATATTTATTTAATATTAAAAATATACACGTAATTAATTTTTATAAAAAAAATTGGCTTGAATTGCAACTCCGCTCACTCCAACGTAGCTCCACTCTTGGAATATATATATAAAATATTAATAAAATATATAATAAATATATTGAAGCTAACCATCAATATTAAAACAACAGATCTTAGTGGATCTTTTTACTCTATGGTAGGAATATTGGATAAACACATCAAATGGGGATAAATTACAACCAAATTTACACTTTACTTTATCATATTATACTCATAGTTTTTATAATTTATTACATATAAATATTATACAATGTGTTAAGTGAAATAATGAGAAAATATTTGTGTGAATTTTTTTATTATAAAATATAAGTAGCGATACATGTTAATATATTGAAGATAATATTATTTATGCACCTCAGATAATATTATTTATCATTCCAATAAAATGCAACTCAGATAATATTATTTGTATTAACCATTAGATACAAATAAGTTACGTAATGATTATCATTCATGAACGTCTGCTAAACTTTTTTATTTGGGTGATTACCAATATTTTATCATAACGACAAACAACAGCTTGCTTGCAGTGGTAACCCCGATGATCATTTCTTAATCCTCATTTCTCATTTTCTCCTTTAAATTTAATCACGTGACTATTGAAATTAAAGTCACCCCCAGACCCCACTTCCTCCAATTTGCACATCTCTGAACTTTCATTCAGCTCGTAGCTTGTCAAAAAGAAATTTAGCTAAAAATGGAAGCTTCCTAGAGATATACTAGGTGACATTAACAAAGTCAATTTTAAACTAATATTTTTTTTAAAGGGTCATTAAATTTTTTTTTATTAATAACAAAAAAAACTTAATTTAAACTTGAATTTTTAATAAAAAAAAATTCTAAAAAATATTAATAAAATATATAATAAATATATAAAATTTTCTACAAATCGTCGACCAAATTGAACCAATTACTCTTAATAATTATTTACAAGTAGTCTACGATTTTTCAAACATTTTTATTTTATAATAATTAAATATCTCTTAAAAAATATGGTGCATGAACCTACTTCCCTATATAAACATCTTCTCCCATTTCTTTCCGAAAATTCGAACAAATCTTAGAGTCTTCTCTCACTCCATTTATCTTAAGGGTTAGTTATTTTCTCCTATCTTAATTTTTCTATCTTCATAACAGCATATTCATATTCAAGTTACTCACCCAACCCCAAAATATCTGTTCAGTTGTTTAAATCAAATTCCCAATTTGAAGAAAATTGTAAGGACAGAGTAATATAATGGAATCCGATTTAGCCATATTGGACTATATTCACAGGCACTTGCTCGGTGAGTCGGAAGTCCCACTTGTTGCTCCCGCTACGAATTCGGGCTCTGTTGCTCCGGTTTTCTGTCGGAGCTCCAGCTTCAGTAGCTTGTACCCTTGTTTGACTGACAATTGGGGCGAATTACCACTCAAAGAAGACGATTCCGAGGACATGGTTCTGTATGGTGTCCTTCGTGATGCCGTTAGCTTCGGTTGGGTTCCGTCCCTGGCTTCCGGATCACCCGATTCGTGTTCTTTAGATTACGCCGTTAAATCTGAGCCGGTAACATCGCCCGAGAGAATAACTGCGACTCATGCTGATGTTCTAGCTGAAAAGCCATCTCCAGCGGTGGTTCCATCTAAAGGGAAGCACTACAGAGGTGTACGGCAACGGCCGTGGGGAAAATTCGCAGCAGAGATTCGTGACCCGGCGAAGAACGGAGCTAGAGTTTGGCTCGGGACATTCGAAACCGCCGAGGACGCAGCTTTGGCTTACGATCGGGCTGCTTATCGAATGCGAGGTTCACGAGCTCTACTGAATTTTCCATTACGAGTCAACTCGGGCGAACCTGACCCGGTGAGAGTGACATCGAAGCGTTCCTCACCGGAGCCAACTTCTTCTTCATCATCCATTGATGGTAGTTCGCAGAAGAGAAGAAAGAGGGTGAACAGCGGATCGCCGGCGGCGAAACCAGGGTTGGGAATATCGATGGTTAATGGAGTTCAACAACAAGTAGGGTTGCAAATGGAGACGAGTACACGTGGGGAGCAGCTATTGGTTAGTTAGTGCAGGAAATTGAAGTGAAATGGAGAGTTGGACACTGTAATTATCGGAGTTAATAATAAGAATTTTTAGGTTTACTTGAGATTTCCATAATTTGGTGGTTGGTATAAAAAAAAGAAAAAAGAAGAAGTATAAGAGTGAAAAATAAGGGGTAGATGGATTAGTACCCAAAAAAAAAAAAATTAAGGGGGTGGGTGATGAAGAGGTAGTTTTTAGGTTTTGGAAGTTGTGAATTATAATTATTAAAAAAAAATTGTTTTCTTTAAATTATTTCCGTACGGGTTTCAAGAAATGAGTTGTAATTTCATTTCACATTGCATAAATGTAAAATGATGAGCCACAAAATCTTGCCTATTTAATTGTTTAGACTAAACGTGGAAAATGAGATAATCTTTGATTTAGCATGATTATAGAAGCAATGACGTAAGCCATTACATAATCGCAAAACAAATGTCAATAGGTCCAAAATCGTAACAGATTCTATTTTTGAAAGAAAAAAACTCCATTATAATATTTACGACATTTACTTAATAGTATATTAACGACATTATAATATTTACAACATTTATTTATAATTATTATTTATTTAATAGTATATATACCATTTTTAAAATTTAAAACTAAGGTTCAATAAAGTGTGAACTACTATTCAATACAAGAATCCTTTAAGTACGAAAGCAAAATTTTATTCGTAAAAATTATTTAAAAAATTAATTTTAATTTTTAAATCAATTATGACTCATAGTATAATATAAGAATATATATATATAAATTGAGTAATAATAACATTTCTTCATAGATCACGACATCTGATTCTCAAACCAAATTGCATGCCTAAGCTTGTGTGTGTTGTCAACTAGGTCCCATTTCTATGTGGACAGGTACATTCTTATATTTTCTCCTTTAAGAAATTATTAGTCGTTTTCCACGTTCCCACAAACCAAATCAAATTGGATAAAAGGTTTGATTTTTTAATGTCTTCGTTCTAGAATTCGCTTACGATTTAGACAACCCTTCTTAAAATTTTAGGACATTAGAATATACACAATGCAGTGGGCAAACCTTTTTTATTTTTTTTATATCAATGTTAGGTGAAAATTTTTAATTTTTAATTTAATTTTAATTGATTGTTTTTATTATTAAAATATGTTACAGTTACTTTGACAAAAAAATGACATTAAATTGAAATATTTAAAAACGACGCTTAAAATTATAAAGGTGTGTCGTGAAGTAAAATAATGAAATTATAATTTCACCTGTAATTATATATGACTTAAATATTTTGATAAACTTAGCCAATTTTTAGTTGAAGTAATTAACTAAAATACATTTAAATAATAAAAATAGTTAATTAAAACAAAAAATAATAAATTTAATAAATTTAATTTTTTTTTTACATAACATTAATAGCTAAATGAATGATTATCCAATGAAGTTCCTAAACGCTAGATGTAAAATTGAAAAAATATCTTAAAAGTCTTATAATTTTTATCAAATAATTATATTAATATTAAAATTATTAAGTTAGGTACCAATAATATCGTAAATTTTTTAAAATGAGCACTATAATCTTGTAATTTATGAGTTAGACACTCAATTTTGTTATTATGAAATGAAATAAAACAATATTAGTTATATAATTTTTTAAAATTAGTACTTATAGTTCATCAAAAGTATTAAAACTGATTTATAATGCCTAACTTTTGTAAATAATGGGACTATAAATGCCAAATTCAAAAATTATGAAATTAAAGTATCATTTGTACAAAATAACAAAATTACTTTGACATTCTTTGAAATATTATGGAACCTTTGATAACTAATTTAATAATCACATAATTAAACAATTTCAATAAAATAATTACGATATCTTTAATACCCAACTTTCGTCATAAAATTTCATAATTTTCTTTCTCAATTCATCTTCCTGTTGATTTATTAATAGAAATAGCTACCGCAACTTTATTACGGCAGTGAATAGCTCAATTAGTAACATCATTGAGTTATATGCACGAAGTTATGAGTTTGAGGGGCAAAAAAATTGTAATTATACACAAAAAATTATTTGACGATAGTCTCAAGTACTAACAACTATTAATATTTTTAGTATTAGCGTTAATTTAAATAAGTAAAAAACGTGTGCTATTTTGTATTTAAAAAAATCCATTAGACTGCATCAGTTATTATATACAGTTTTTTTTTTGGTAAGATATTATATAAAAAATTGGTGGAATAAATTTCACCATGATGGAGTTTATTAAATTGCTTCCTCTGATGGTTTAACAATGAGATATTATTTTATAAAAAATTACTTTTTTAATTTCAAATTTAAGCACATAAAATATTATTTTATTAAAAATAGGGAACAGAATTATAATTTTTTTTAAATTATGTTATATATATTATTTAATTTTTTAAATTATAAGTGATATTATTTGGTCTTTTAATTTAAAAAAATAAATTAATTAAGGACAAAATACATAATTTTAATAATTTTTTAATTAAAATATTATTTTTTAAAGTATTATTTTAATATAAAAAATATTAAAATAATATAATAAGTTTTTAATTACTTTATTAAAATTATATATTTTATCTTTAATTTATAATTTTTTTAAAATTAAGAGATCAAATAAAATCATTTATAATTTAATAATCAAATAATATAAATATTTTAATCTAAAAGTCCTTGATAATACTTTTCCTCTTAAAAATATTATTTCATTTTAGTGCTCTAATTTATACCAAATTAATTAAACTTGTGTATTTGTTATCTTACTGTAAAACTATTTACCTACAGTTAATTTTTGCATAAAAATAAAAAAAAAAAAACGTTAAGAATAAAAAAAAAAAAAAATTACATATATTTTTACTCTCATTGACATAATTATATTGAAAATAGAAAAAATTATGTTTTGCAATATAATATATTTTTACTCTCATTGACATGATTACATTGAAAATAAAAAAAAAATTATTTATTTAAAAAAATTATGTTATGCAATACAATACGAATGGTGTGATCTTTAATACAAAGATGGGGCTAAACTACGATACTAATTTTATTAATTTTTACATTTTAGTAGCTTAAATAATTTTTTTTTAATTTTTGTCCACTATCTTTCTACATTTTACATTTTATGTTCAATTTCACAAATTATAAATTTTTTTTTCTTGTCAAAAAAATACCTCATCGAAGATGAAAAAGGTGGATAGGAGATAGAACAATCATCATACACCCTTATATTACACCCACACACCATTGGTTGTCAGCATTACGTGATGCCTAAGTTTTGAAAGAAGTGTAACCGTGCAGAGTTAGTGAAAAGCAATGGTAAAAGGCTTAATTATAAAGCGCATGCTCTAAACTTTAAATTATGTGCTTTGCTATATAATTGAACTCATTACATCATATAGTGCGTCTAGATGATTTACCATCTGGAATATCTTGTCTAGGTTACATATTATAAAATTTTCGAATTTTTCACGCGGACATTGGTGGACTATACCCAGCGTTAACCACACTCCGTCAACGCCTGTACTCATTTTTAAGAGGTGGCTCTCTTAGGGTTTTTTTTCTCTCTCTCTCTTCTCTCGTCGTTGCGGCCTCCTTTGCTTTAGGGTTTCTTTTTTTGGTAGGGTGTTTGGTCGACTGTGGACCGTTTTGGCCGTCAGCCAGGCCCTGGAGGTTGGCTTTTTGCGTGTATGCGGGAGGCGTTTGTGGGTGTACGCATGAGGCGTTTCGCTGCTTTTTGCGTGTATGCGGGAGGCGTTTGGCTTTGGTTTCTGGTTCGTTGTCGCATCCTCTGTTCAGCTGCTGTAGGCGCCTGAGACGGAGGTTTGTTGTGGCGTTTTGTAGTCCCTTTCAGCGCACAGTTCATTGGTTGAGTCAGTATAATGGTTGTACACGCTTGGCTCGCGTTTTGTTGAGCCTGAGTGGAGTTTGCGTGGTTGTGCGGCAGTTCCGTCGACTCTCACCTGCCTTACAGCCACCATGAGTGGCCAACCTTGGTTCCGGCACAGCTGGTTTCCACCGGGGATATCTGCCTGGCTTATTTACTTTGTTGTCTGCTTTTGCTAATTAAATAAATTTATTATTTTGTATGTGATTTGTCTTACAGTTTAGTGGGTTTAAAGCTTGTAAGTGGTTATTGTTGTTATTTGTGGTTGTGGTCGTATTTTAGTTGTTGTTATTGTGGTCATTTAGATCTTTATAAATGTCTCAAAGGAGTTTTTTAGGTTGTCATATTTTGAAATTTAGTATCAGATATGTGTCTTGTTGTTTTGAGTGCAATTTTTTGCAATTGCTTGACAAATCGTTACTTTTGATGATGGAGGTTGGTCGGTTGAGTAAGCTTTTGAAAGTTCAGGATTCACCACCAATGAGTGATTTTGTTCACATTTTTTCTCATAGGGCTTTAACTTTAGCTTTGATGTGCTTTATTAATGTTTGAATTTGTATCTCAAACAAGAATTTACTACTTAGATGTACTTTGTGAAATTGATTAATGAGAATTTCTATTATAAAAAAAAAAAAAAAAAGGGAACCACACTCCGTCCATTAAACACATTTCATTTGCGAAAACAAAAGGAGAATAGGAACGGGGAGGCTCAGCAAAGAGCCGTAAATTCAAATTATCATTCTCAAAAGTTCATCAATCGTGATCAATGTACAAAACACATCAAATAGCAGGCATTAGCATTCAGCAGCAACACATCGAAATGCCAAACTCAAACTATCGACCCATCTAAACCCAAAACCATAGTCCAGAAATACAACCCTTACCTTGCATACAAACTATGAAGATGCATAAATAAACACCAATAGCTACCCAAACCAAAAGGAAAAATGTTCGCAGTTAAAAAATTGAAATAGAAATTTAAAACCCACATCGAAAAATCAAAAATTCATAGTAAATTCAATAAAGATTTTAATAAATAAATAAATATGAAAAAGAAATATATGCTCTTCACCCATCGGCCTTCAGCATTGGACCATTTCATCCACCATTACGCGAATTGATAAACACAACCATGGGCGATATGGGAGTAAATTTCTCGGCATGGTCTTCATCGTTCTCGATAACAGATGAAATGGGTTTAATGGGAGGGGGTGTGGTAGGCTGAATTTAGTTCACTTTAGTGTGGAAAAGTTTAACAGAAAATCGATTTTTTAACGAGGATTTTATAATTATGTGAAATTGAACATAAAAAGTGTTAAAGTTATAGTTTAGCGGCAAAAATATGTAAATTTGTGTTTTATGGGCAGGGGCGGAAGGTGGTGGGGCTGGGTGGGGCTTCAATTTCAGCTAATTAATTATGTATATATTTTTAGTATTAAATAAATATTTTATTTGTAATAATATATTATGTATAATTTTTATGTACATATTTTAAAATATATTAATAATATTTAATAAATATGTGGATAAAAATGATATGAATTGTAAATAAAATGGTTAAATATATATATATATATATATTTTTTTTTTATGTATTTGGTAACTATTAGTAACAAAAATAAAATTGTAGTAATATATTATATGAAAATTCTTCTTAAATGTGATAATCCAAAAAAAAAAGTTTTAATATTTAACTTTAAACTCAACATTATAAAAATAAAATTAAAAAAAATAAGTATATGATAAACTTCATATTAAAATTTTTAAGTTTATGTTTATCATGTTTTATTTCAATTAAAATTTTAACTTTATCTAGTATTATATTATTTCACATTTTATTTTAATAATATTTTAGAATTTATTTGAAATCTTTTTATATATAAAATTTATTATTATTACTATTATTATTAGTCAGTGTTATATTATCTATAAACATATATTTTTAAATATTGTCTCAAAATTAAAATTTTAAATCATATTGGAAAACAACAAAAATAACATCCCTTGAAATTTATAATAACAAAACTAGCATCTCTTGTATTCAAACTTATATTCTTACAATTAAAAAAATGACTAATATGTTATTTTTCTTTGAACACCGGTTCAATTAAAATTGAACCACGATAATTTAGACCTGTTCAATATTGAACGTTCAATATTATAGGGGTACTAGTTTTATTTTTACAAGTTTTATGTGTGTTATTTTTGATAAGTTTCCAATCATATTTTACTTTTATATTTTTATTTTAATCTTAATAACTATAAATTTTAGTGTGTTTAATTGAATTTTCTATTTTCTTAGATTTTTTAGTTAATATATTTATTTTATTTATAAATAATACTAATAATTATTAATTTATTATATTTTTGTTTAGTTTTTGTTATAAGTTAATTATAATGTGTTAATTTTATATTTTTGAGCTTTAATAACTTTATATTTTTTGAGCTTTAATTCTATATTTTTATTATAATATGACATATAGAATTTAATATTGAATTAAATATAATCTTTATAATTTTTATTATTTTTTTATTTTATATAAAAAAAAAAGTACCCTTAACCATTATTTTCTGACTCTGTCCCTGTTTATAAGCAATGATGATCGGAGTTTTTCTTCTTCTTTTTTTAATCTTTAGTTTATTTTCTCTCTAGCTTAAGAGCTAGTGAAGACAAAACGGCTGGAAGATTATTCAAACATAAAATAAGCGGAAAAAATGGAGGCGGTTTCCGTCAACTTCAAGAAACCCAGAAAAAGACATTTGTACGTGCAATGCAAGCGTCACCTATATCCTTCCCCTTTCTTCATTTTTGACTTGTTATATGTTGCATTTTGACTTTTATCTCCTTTGAATTTGACCCTTCAACAATTTTCAATTTCCACTTATATATTTGCTTCAAATTGTTGGCTCCTCGTCCAGGATTTCTACGAATTCAAATTTCCAGTTACACAAGCTAACTCCGGTGGATATATTTTTATGGCATTATTAGGCATCAAAATACTTGTTATCTGAATAAGTTTATAATTATTGATTATATTTCATTAAAATGTAAAAAAATTAGATTTATAATATATAAATGATATTGACTATTAATTTTAAGGGATACTTGTATTATTTTCAGTTACCACTCGGTCAAAGGGGTTGATTGTTTTATGCTTTTTTTCTTCCTTTTGAAAGTAGAAAACATAGATAATTGTATGAAAATGTGTTTTATGCTTATTTATTTTTTATAAATTAAATATATTTATATCTTATTTAAAATTGATATATATATTTTATTTTATTTTTAACAAGTGTTATATTTTAGTAATATTTTTATATATTTTGATCACTTTATTTATATATCTAAAGTGTCTAAAAATAATTTAAATATATCACTTATTAAAAATGAAGGTAATAAATATATATTAATATCAAATAAGGTTACTAATATTTTCGATTTAAAAAAATATATATATCTAAGTGTCTACTTATCTATAATTGTATTATGTTGAATACATAAAACATGCTCCTAAAGTTTTCGGGAAAAAAAAAGTACTCATTTTTGTACAACAAATTAGAGGTGTTATAGCTCAATTCATCAAAAATTTGAATTGAAAATAAATCTATTAAATTTGTACCAATTTCAGAACAATTTAAATAATTCGAAAAAAATTAAAGTGAGTTATGTACATTATTTTAAAATAAAATTTAATTTTAAATAAAATAAATAAAAATAAATAAATAAATAAAAGAAGAAGAAGAAGTTACGTTAAAATTAAAATAATATTTTATTTTTTATATTTTTTTCTCTTTTATAATATATTAATTATTTTTTTTCGATTTTGCTTGAAAAATAAACATATAATGAATAAATATTGTAATTTATTTTTTCATATTATTATATTATATTTTTTAATGTTAATGTTTTTAGCATTAAAATTTACCTATATTTATAAACTAAAAAATATATAATTATTTTTAATTTTAATTAGTGTTACGAAGTTTATATCTTTAAACTGATTAAAAATTAACCTTTATAATAAAACTTTAAATCTTTTTTTAGTCTGTATTTTGCTATTTTTTTTAATTAATTTATTATTTTAATAATTATATATTATATACTAGTTAAAGTCATATTTTTATATAATATTTAAAATTTTCATTTTTTTTTTTTATAAATATTTGTCCAACTAGCCAAGTAATTGCCACGCCTGTAGCAAACTGTTGTGGGATTAATGAAATCTTTCATTTTGTTTGGAAAGTGTTCCACTAATGCTACGTGGGAATTATGTCTTTCTTCAATACAGTTAATTTTTTTAATATAAAAATCGGCATTTCCTTTCAAAGCGAGTGACAAAGGAACTCCATATTAAAAAGAGGTCAATGAGATAAAGATTAATAAACTTGTATTTTTTTTGTTGTTGTGAAAATGTGCCTAAATAAAAAATAAATAAAATAACACAGATCAGTTGGTGGAAGCAAGGCCATTAACCGAGCAATTATTAAAAATTCAATCATATACTAGGCACAAGGTGGATCGTTCCTTAATGAATAAGGTGATGCTCCTTATTGGATAATAACCGCAATATTTTTTAACGTTTTCATATATTTTTAAAAATAAATAATTTTATTTTAAAACAACTTCACAAATTTAAAAAACTTTTTATTTAATTCAATATTATAATGGATATATTAAAACATAATTTTTTATTGTTACAAAATAATATATGAGTTATTTATTTTGTACTGATAAATAATTATTCTTTAATAATTTTATTATTATATAAACTTATCATTAATAAATAATATACATGTTATTAATTAATAATAAAAAATATAAATAATTGTTCACTTTTAATTTTATTATATAAAGAACAAAAAAATTTACATTTATTAAATTATTATATGTATTCAAGTTTCTTAATAATCTTTAAAAAAAAATTCTATTAATTAAAATTATGCAAAACAAGAACAAATAATTATAGTAAAAATGTCATTTTTTTTTATAGACATATTTTTTTCTCTTTTTGATATGTATTTTTTCTTACTCTTAAAGTTCAAAACTTATATTATTTATATATTTGTTTTATTCAGATTTCAGACATAAGTTTTTAATTTCATAGAAAATTTTAAACTTATTCCAAAATTTTAAAAATTTTATATCATAATCAAAATAAATTTAACCACTCGTCTAATGAATACACACACACACAAAAAGCTTTTACATATATATGTATATTTATTAATTTAATTTTCATCATTTATTATTTATATTCAACTTAAAAAATATTTTAATATCATTAATTAATTTTTATTAATCAATGAAAATTTAATTTATAAAAATATTTAAAGCCTAATTTTTATGTTTCATTTTAAGCTATAAATATTCTTGAATTTTGCACTTGATCTTCTGGAAAAAAAAAAATTATATACCAAGCTGAATGAAAGTTAAGTTGGAATTAAAAACTAATAATCGTCAAAGTTACTTAAAATTGAAATTGTGGAAGTCGAATATGGGATTACTTTATCCTTACAATTTTTTTTTAAAAATGAGTTCCTGTATCTCTTCTTTGAAAGACTCTCCTTCAAGGCAACTCGTGATCTCCATACTTGTCTATGTGACAGAGGTCAAAATACCACATTTTTTAGGACAATTTTAGTCTAAGGATGGAAAAAAAATTCACCGGATTGGAACTTCGTGGATATCTGCTCTTCTATATGATTCACTCTAGATCGAATCAAAACAGATTATTTTCGGATCAAATTGAAACAGATCAATCCATGGATCGATCCAAAATTAATTATTTTAAAATTATAATTTTAGTACTAAAAAAGTCACACATTTCAAAAATACTTCCCAAATTTTTATAATTATTTATTTAGAAAATTTATAATATTATTCTTTTATAATTTTAAATGATATTAAATAATAATATTAATTTTTTTTACAAATTTTTTTATTTATTTATAAATTATAATATTAATGAAAAAGTTGAATATATATTAATTATAAATAAATAATAAATATTTTTCAATAAATCTATAATTTTATTGCATTTATATTTATCAATTTAAAGTATATAATATACTACATTAAATAATTTATTCAAAAAATGAAAAAAAAAAAAAAAAATTGAAACAATTCAGATCGGATCATAAATATCCATATGATCCACGGATCAAAACAGATCAGATCAAATCGAATCTTTTAAATAACGGATCATCCGCGGATCGAATCAGATCCGATCCATTGCCATCTCTACTTTAGTCCCACACAGTTCATTCTAATTCAATCATTAACTGTCATACTAATTTTTTGAAGCCAAACTGAATAAACCTCACATAAGCACCGAGTCCCAATTAAAAAAAACCAATTTTATTATATTCTTTTAGTAAAGAATTTCTTATGTCTTCACACTTACAGAGACAACAAACGAGGCTGAGTTCAAATATTTTGCTTTATTTGTCTCTGAGTTTCCCACTGCATGCAGAATAAACTATTTAAGATTTATTTAATTAACGCTGGGCAATTCTTTTGAAGGCATTACTATCTTGAAGATCACAACATATGAAATGGCGTGAAAGTTTGTGAAAAACGTTTGATTATTATATGACCACAACAAACACCAAGTTGATTTATTGATTAGGAAATACAAACAAGAAGTTGTACACAACAGAGCAAGTTTCATAGGAATATTAGAAGATTCGATGAAGCTTAGCAGACACCAGTTCTCTTCTTATCCACAAGCCTCCTCCAATACCTAGTTACCTCTTCTTGAATCTCTTTCACACTCTTCTTAAGATGATGAGTCCCCTTCTCTTCATCGTCTTGGTTATCCTCAGCTGCAGGTTTAACATGGGCAATTTTGGTGGCAGGGATATGGCCTCTCCCACCCGGGACCATATCCTTCATAACTTTCTGGATGTCTGTCACAAGTCTTTCCGCCAAGGTCCTGCTGAAATCCTCCCTAACCACCACCCTCAGCACAGCAATGTTTTCAGCATTTGGTGGCATGGTATAGGCAGGAACAATCCATCCAAACCGTCTCAAACTCTCTGATATGTCGAACACCGTGTGCTTGCTGCTGTCTTTTAAGGTGAAGGCCACTAGAGGCACACCTATATCCTTTGAGATTATGTTGAATTGTCCTGTTTTCTCAAGTCCTTCTTTTAGTAATTTTGCATTCTCTCTACAGTTCTCCATAACATTCTTGTAACCCTTATGAAGATAATGAATGTTACAGATTATAATTAACCAAAAAAGGATTTTAAATCTGAGTAAAATCCATGAATTTTAATATGGCAAGAGTTACCTCAAATCCCAATCGGATGAGCTGATAATACTGAGCAATTATTTGACTAGAACCTGTGGTCAAATATTTGTATTGGAAAAAAGAAAAAAATAGGGATACATCAAAATATAAATGTTAGCAAACCTCAGTATAAGAAAACATTAATTTCTTGAAGAGACAAACAGATGCATTGCTTCACTACAATTTTGCAAGCAGGTAGTTATATATAATAGGGAGCGGGGCCATAGAAGTCCCTTAGATTATGTCATGTGTGTCATTTGGTCCCTTAGATTATAAGTGGTGTTATTTGGTCCCTTAGTTTTAGAAAAAGGGGCCAATTAAGGACAAAACACATGATTTTAATGATTTTTTAATTAAAATATTATTTTTTAAGAGGTCAATTAATGAAAAATTGTATTTTTTTAATATTTATGATATTAAAATATTAATTTAAAAAATAATATTTTAATTAAAAAATCATTAAAATTATGTGTTTTGTCCTTAATTGGCCCCTTTTTTTAAAACTAAGGGACCAAATGACACCACTTATAATCTAAGGGACCAAATGACACACATGACATAATCTGAAGGACCTCCATGACACTTTTCTCTATATAATAATACCTTTGGAGAAGTTGAGGGTAAAAGTAGGTTGATCAGTTCCTAGGTAATTGATATGAAATATAAGTTCATCTGGCAAGTCGTCTTTAGCCCTCCACACAACCCAGCCAACACCTGGGTACACAAGCCCATATTTATGGCCACTCACATTGATGCTTTTAACTAAAGGCAAACGAAAATCCCACTCGAGATCGGGGTAAAGGAACGGGGCTATAAACCCTCCGCTAGCAGCATCAACATGTATGGGGGTGTCCCATCTAGTTTCCTTATTCTTTTGAGCAAGTAGTTCATTGAGCAGCTTCACATCCTCAAATTCACCTGTCAATGTTGAACCTAAAATAGCTGCAACACAAATGGTATTCTCGTCCACCATTTCAACTGCCTTCGTAGGATCCATAACGTAATATCCCTCTGACAGCTTCACTTCCTTGAGTTCAACTTCAAAGTACCTCGCAAATTTCTCCCAACAAACCTGTCAAAGCGAATTTTTAGCAACTCAATTTTACTCTGTTTTAGTCACTAAACCAAAACATGATTACAAAAGTAGCTTAATTTTTGCATTTAAGAAAGATTTAAATATTATAGTGCATGTACACAATGAGTATGCATAAACTAAATATGTACATATGTTCACGCTATTTACTAGCTAACAAGTTATTTTGGTGTAATTCATTTGGGCTTCAAATCTGGAGACATGATAACTTGCTACATGCAGAGTCTCACAATGTTTTTCAAGATAACAACAACAGCTTTGAAATGAAATTAATTAGAAAATTGAAGTTAAAACCAAATTAATTCTGTTGATTCAAATCTATTAATTGTTTGTAAAAGAAAACAAGGTTATTGTTCTTAATTAGAAATAAATGTGTCATAAAAAATAAAACTAAAAGTGGGATAGATAGTAACCTGAACGTTAGCACCAGTGACAATGTTGGGTTTATCAATGGGTTTACCCTCGGCCTTTCTCTTTTGCTGCCACTTTCTCTTGAAGGCAAGACCAGCCAGCATTATTGCCTCTGATGATCCCACCGTTCCGACTCCAACAGCTGTTTCTTTTTCTCCAACAGGAGCATTGAACAGGTGGGCTATCATGTTCACACAACGGTTCTACAAAATTAATTAAGCCAGTTTTAATAACCAAATAATTACTTAATATTGCTTAAGACTCTAATAGTCAAATATGTTACCTTTCTGTCGGAATAACTATGTGATCATAATTCATATCCATCAGGCCCAACGCGCCCTCATCGAAGTAGTATATATTTAAGGATTATGTTATGATAAATTCTAATTACATCCCACAAATACACAACTTAAAGCACATACCCCTTGACATTGGGGTATGTAATTGGAGACTTTGTAGATGTAACTAGAATTGGGCTTATATTATTCTTATTTTATTGAAGAAGGTAAACAAACAAGGTGCTCATGGTAAAAGTGTTTATATGAATGTAATTGCGTTGGCATCAAATTTAGCCCTACATATATAATGTTAGTCGTTGGATCTCTTCAGAGAAGAAGAGAGTACTACTGTGAATCTGAAGGATCTAACATCTTTTTATATTTATTATTTTGATAAAAGGTACAATTTTTTTTCTCCTTGAAAAAAATAAAAATTGCAATAGCTTATATCTTTCTAAGTGGACTAACGATTCATTTTGTGCTTATCTTTCTTTCTTTTTAATACCTAAAATGAGTATTTATTAAGTGAACCAACGGTAAACCAAACCTTATCCTGACTGACCGTCACTCTTTCTATTTTAATTTATTTTTTATTTTATTTTGCTAAACAAGTTATTCGAAGAAAGAGAAAAGAAAAGAAGACCTGGAGCTCAGTGGTAACTGGGTACTCGTCCATGTCGACATAGTTCTTGTTGATGGAGGCCATAATAAGCTGATCACACTCAGTTTCCATCCAAGTTGTGACAAATGAAGCCAAGTTCAACCTCGGCGTTCCGTCCAACATCAACTCGTCGCTTATTATCTGATACGCTGCTTCCTTTGGTATTGATTTCTCTCCCATCTTGAACCTGAGTTCATCACCATATTAATTTACTTACTAATTGTATTTATTCATTTTTAGTTTTTATCTTATAATTATTAATTACCCACCCACATAATTAAATCCAATAATATTGAAAATAAGTGAATAAATCTAGATCTACCTGGGGAGGGGAGCTCGTACATATCTGGAAGCAAAAGTGCAGTTCAATTGCTCTCCACTATCTACCACTGCCGTTGTGATCATTTTTCTTTCCAACAAATTTGATAGACTTAAGTGATGATAGAATATGAATGTGAAGATAACTGATCAGCTGGGAAAGAGCAGAGTACTGAGTCTGTGTCTCTCAATTTAAGATGAAATTCATTGGAGTACTAAATTTCTTTAAATTAGAGAATAAATTTTACATAGAAAAGAATTTATTATTTTTTCACCAATAAAATTTAGGTGGTAGTAAAAAAGAGTAATCACCATCTTGAGATAATAATAGAGACGAGGACTCCATTGGAACGAGGACACGTCTACACTTCCAAAGTTAAGCCGGTCCCTCTGTTATCATTTCACCAAGATGTCTACCGACTACTTTATTAGTGATGGACATTTTTTCTAGAGTTTTTAATTATACAAATTTATATATGTATGTATTTAATATATATTTTATTTTAATTTTTTGATTATATTTTTAGTTGATATTAAAATATATATTTATTAATTTTTAAGAAAACTAAAGTATTAAAAATTTAATCCTATCTTGTGAAAAAAATTCATTATAATGTGCAATAATATTAAGATTTATTTTAACAAGGCCAAACTAAAAAAATTATGAAAAAAAATTAATCATCACAAAATAAAAATTATCATAAAAAAATTAACATTACATATATAAAAAAGTAAGTTTAATTATGAATTAATTAATATTTATATAATATAAAAAATAAATTTTTATAATAAAAAATATATATAATTATAATATAATTTTAATCACTACAATTAAACAAATAAAATTAATAATTTTTTATGTTTAATTTTTTATTATATTTTTGCGTGTTATTAATATGTATATTTATTAATTTTTTTAATGAACAAAGTATTAAAAATTGAATAACTACATAATTATGAAAAAAAAAAATCATTATAAAATGCAACAACATCAATACTTATTTTAAAATATTCAAGCAAAAAAATAAAAATTATGAAAATAATTAACAAATAAAAAATAAAAATCATATAAAATGTGAAAAGTTTGCATTATGAATTTAAAATTAAGTATAAATTATAAAGTAATTAATGTTAACGTAATATAAAAAAATATTTTTTATAATGGAATTTTTTTTTATAATATAACATAATCAATAAAATTAATAATAAGGATAATTTTCATAATAAAATTTGAACTATTTTGTTTAATATTTTTTTTAATTATAATACAATCATTATTTTAAAAATAAATAATATATTCTAGCATATGAAAAAAATTTGATATAAAAAACCATAAATATAAATTTTATAATTTTATATTTAAAATTTTTCTTTATATTATTTGTTTATGTTGTTTTTTTACCCACTATTTAAGGAAAAAAAATTAATTCAAATATATATTATTTATTTAAATTATGTAAGATTTTTGTAAAAAAAATAAAAATAAATAAGAATCTTATAATATTTTATATCAAATAGAAAATTAATAATAAAAAAAATTGTAATTAAATTTGACCAATTTTGTCAAATTTTTCATTAATTATAAATTGTGACATTATATTAAAAATAAATAAATATTTTTATTTATTTAGAACTTCTAATTTTCTAGTATAGAAAATTATATCTTAAATAAAAAATTTATAATTTAGTCTTTTATTTTTTAAATATTTTTTCTTATTAATTTATTTGTATCATTTTTAACCCTTTATTTTAAATTAATAAGCATCATTAAATATATAAGATAAATAATAATGGTAGTTTTTAAATTAAAGTGAAAATTTGAAAATAAAAACGTACAAAACAAAATTTGATTTTTTTAATCAATTATTTTAAAAGAAAAAGAGAAATAATAATAATAATAATAATAATTCAAATATATATATTTATGTATTTTAGATTATATGGGACTTTTTTTAAAAGTAAATCATAAATAAAATTTTTATATTTATAATTAAATATTGTAATCATTATTATTAATTATTAAATATATAAAATAAATAATTATGATAAATTTATAATTAAAATAAAAAATTTATGATAAAATAATATATTAATAAATATATATAGTAATAAGATTTTAATATTAATTATTATATTTTGTGACTTATAATTAAATAATTTTAAAACTAAGTTTTTTGCCGATAACTTTTTTTTAATAATAATAATAGTATAATTGACTTGATACCAATAACGATTCAACAATTTAGTATGTGATCTCATATCATAAAATATGATCCTATCATAAGTTGACATCTCATGTTTGAGATTAACCCAATTTTGAAAGTATGACATTATAGATCAGTTATGAAACAATATATAAATTTATTATTTTTAATTATAAATAAATAATTAAAATAAAAATACAATAATTATTGACATTTAATATAACATACATTATTTTATTTTAAATTTATATATAATTTATTATTATAATTTTAAAATTATTAATTCATATTTTTCATTTCAACTAACATTTTTAAAAATAATTACTATTATACTAACACAACATTTTATTATAATAATAATAAAATCAATTACATTAATAGTCGTCAAAAAAAGAAAGAAAAAAAAACATCGTCTTAGTTTTTGATACAGAGCTGATAAAACGGGAAAATTTAGAAGGATTCTCGTCAACTTATCAGATAAAGTAATAGAACCTCAATATCACCCTCTCTTTCAAACCCTTCATCTCCAGATTAATCATCTTCCCCAATTATAGATTTTTTCAATTTCTCATAATCCTCTCATTCTCAAGGAAATTAGGATCTGGTTTGAACATATCAAGGCCAATTTCTGGATCAATATTATCTTCAATATTAATGTTATGAGTCAATTGGTCATTAGGGTCTACAAGGTCCAAATCAGGAGAGGGTACCCTTTAAAACTTAGATTCCCTTATTGCAAACAAGGATTCAGTTAAGAATTGGATCTTTTTCTCCATCTTCCCCTCAGGAAGAATCGTACGGAATTGATCAAACACAACAATAAGAGTGTTTTCAGAAGCATCCTGCAAACTTAGACCCACACTCTTTGACAAAAGAAAGAGCAACCTCAACCGTGTCATCAGATGGGTTCTCAAACAAAACAGTGAGTAATTCCAAAGCAATAATATCATGAACCACTCGTTGGTTCACTAAATGTGCTAGGAAGTTGACACATGCTAGTAATTGATACTTGTCTACTAACGATGGTAAAAAAAAAGAGAGATGAGTATGATAATTGAACATGAGACATCAACAAATTTGGTAAATCTTCAAGGGATATTTACCTTGTTACTATGTCGGGTGTTAGTTTTGTGGAGGCTGGACATAAGCTGCTTCAAATTAAACTCAATCGTTGAGAAGAAATTGAATTGTGCCGCATGATTTTTTTAGTAGTGTTGTGAAGAAAAAACATACCTTTTATTTATGGTCTTTTGGGGCAGCTACTATGCCTGATGCTACCTATGTGCTCTTTTCAAGTAAAACAATTTTTTTCATAACCATACAATCACCAATCTTATCTATATGAAGCACATGTAGAACAATGTTTACAAACCCTTTTCTGTCCTCAAAGAGGAAAATGAATCCTTTCAATAAGCACATCATGTAGAGAGTCCAGCAACATAGAATTTAGTATAGCCTACTCAACATTTAAATGCCAGACTATCATCAATGGAGACAGTTCTGAACCTACAAATCTTCCTTCAAAGGTTTCAAATCTTCCGAACCCATCTCTCAATTCGAAGCTGCTTCAGAGGAGGTCCAAGATTTGGCTTGTTTTTTTGAGGACACTTCCATTTTCCAGTGATCCCAATTACTGAAGACATATCAAAATTTGTTTTTTCTTTTAAGGGTAGTCTTTTCGCATCAGAATCCTTTCCACCTGCTAATGGAACTCTTTTTTCTTCACTCTGTTTTGGTATTTGGAGAGAATTTTCGTCATTTGCTCTTGAATATCTATACTTCTTTGTTGCAACAAAACCATTACTTGATATTTCTTTCCTGTCATCTTCTTTGCTATTACATTCATGAATCGATTTTCTCAATAAGTCTCCACTAACCACCAATGACTTCGAGCTACTTTCAGGTAATAAATAACCAGATGGCTTCAGCCTCTTTATTTCAAGACTCTCTTGTAAAAGTTCAAACCTTTTCTTCAACTTTTCTGAAGATTTTTCCTCAGGGCTACGTGAACCCCGTTTGATACTCGAAAGAGTTGAATCATTTTCACACCTAAAACTTGGTGTGCAGTTAATATCATCTGAACACAATTTTCCAACAGCAATAGCTGGACTAATACTGTGGCTTAGTTTACAGTCCGAGCTTTGACCGAACCTACCTTTAAAACGCATTTTACTCTTATCAGACATTATTCTGTTCCCCTCTCCAATCATGTTATCACCCTGTAATTGGAGAAATGTGGTGTAACTAGAGATGCCTCGAACAACACTAAAAAAATAATAACTCAATAATAATAATTTCTTTAACTGGAAAGTATTTTGGGGTTTGTGATACATTTAACCACCTGCAGCATCCTTTAAATCCAAACTACAATTAGCATTATACCACAAAAGTAATTAATTTGAATAACACCTTAATCAATTAAAAATAGGGAGGAAATAGAGTAACATAAACAAGTACCTTATACAACAAAGATAGTATTTCCTGCTGATTATCTCCCTGGGAACCATTACAGTTTACAGGCCCTTCTGAGATAACAATGTTAACTCCAACTTCTTTGTCACTACTACTTTCCCCATATTCACCAAAATCCTGTACTTTTTCTCTGTTGCTATCTTCAGCAACAAAACCATCTTTCTCAAATGCATTCCTTTCCTCATCAGTATCTCTTAAACCATCACTAGTCTCCAATAAAGGGGATTCGTAGACATAGCTAGAGAACCAGTTTCTGATGTCAATAGGCTCTAACAGATAAGGAAAACATAATGATCAGTCCAACTTTCATATGTCATATTTGGTTGTTAGAATCAACTACTAGAAACAGATAGTAATAACGACAATCAAAAGTGATACAAACCGGAAACAAGCAAGGGCGAGCGCGAAAAATCTGCAGCCTTTACGCAAAAAAGGGAAGAAGTTAAAATATTAACACAAGAAAGAGTTTATCTTCAACAAATTCATTTATAAAAATGAATACTTTAAGAGGGTGAAAAAATCGAAAGAAAGATCTAGCACCTTGCTAGAAGATTGGTTCTCACTCTTATCACCTCTGAAAGCTGCATTTGAGTTCACCTTCTCGTCATCAAACCCTTTAAATTTCTTTCTTGTTTCCTGAAGCCCACCAACATTTTCTCTCTCTCTTTCATTCTCAATGATGAAAATCTTGTCCTTCCCACTTTCATCGGAAACAAAATCTCCGAATTTTTCAATGGAATCCAGTGCAGGTGATTCGTACTCATAACTTGAGAACCAATTCCTGATATCAGGAGGCTCTAAGACAATCCAAAAACAAAAATCTGAAATTACATTTGGGTCGTGAGAAAATATGGAAATTTTTTTTTTTTTGGGGGGGTAAGACGTACCAGAAATTATAGAAAATGAATCCGAACGACTCATGATCTGCAAGAGCTAAAACCCAGTGAGAAATTTGCAGCTTCCAATTTCACAGTGCTGTCAATGGCTGCTATGAAATCGTGGATCTGAGAAATTTAGGTCATGAACTTTGAACCAAGGAAAAATATTCATTGGCATCAAATGGATAGAGTATATACCCAATTGTCATGTATTTTCTTGAGAACGACACTAATTACAAGCATAAAAGTGGAGTAAGAAAAGATTTACCTGAGAATTTGCGATGCAGAAAGAACAATGAGAGGTCTTTGAAACAAAACCTGAAATAGTGTATGCCAAACCCAATCAGAGATTTGGTTCACCACTCCATTAGATTTGTCACTGCTATGCTATCGGAAACGAAGCGCGCGCTTCCAGTTTTTGTTGTTTATTTTTAATTTTCAGTAATTTCGCGGGCTACTATACATGGCGCTACTTTTTAAAACTAGTTTTTTTTCTTTTTCCAAATGATAAGCAGCCAAAATAGTCTCGCTCTTTCAAGCGCTGATAGTTTTTTTTTTTTCCTATTCTTTTCAATCTCTCGTATTTTTTCAATTCAAATGAAAAGGAGAGAGAAAAGAAAAAAGAAAACTGTCATAGAGATATTTTTCTTTCATTTTTTAAGGAGATAACAACATTACATAATTTCGATAAAAGGGAGACAAGAAAACAAAACGCAGTTTTTGAATTTCATGGAAAAAGTTCTGAGACATTATATTTTCCTCTTTACAGTTGTTCGGGTGATCGTTCTATAGCCGTTAATTAGGTATATTAATTTTAATTGCCACAAATAAAAGTTTGTCCAGTTTACAACTAAAAAACTATGTCTAATGGTGGGCAATTGCTGTTTATCTGCCTCTATTAGGTTGAAACTTCCGTGTTTTTTTTTTTTTTATAAATAAAAATTTGATTTCATTTGTTGGTGGTGTTATGTTATAGTATTGGTAAGTTGATATGCATAGAAGTTTGTGAAACTTGTGTATAAATTGGTAGATACAACAAATGCATAACAATGGTATATAATATTCAATTGGCACAATTATAGTGCATTTAATGGTACACTTTAAATTGATTTATGGGTAATTGTCTAAGGGCTTTCTTTATGAATAGCTTCGATCTCATTAGATATTTTCACACCAATTAAACATTGTTAGTGGTTTGTTAACAATTTTGAAGAATCAATTAAACATTATTAGTAGTTTGTTAACAATTTTAAAAATTCTTCAGGCCCTTAACTATACTATAATAGACAATAATTCTTCACTGAATACAGCTTAAAAATCATACTATGTTCTTTAAATAGCAACGTCCTATATCATCATATCGAATAAAACCATCAATAGAATTGTATATTATATTAAATGTAAATTATCGTTTTGATTTAAATAAAGTTATATAGAATTAAACAATAAATTAGCATATGAATTTTATACTGTTTTGTATTTGTATGTCATAAATTTGATGTAATACACTTTTTAAATATAATGAAATATAGACCTTCAGTAAATTACCAATTAATGAATGCGACCGAGTGTGCAAAATATAAGTTTTCTTTTGATGCTTTAAAAATATGAAAAATACTCGATCTTATAAATGAGGTGACACATTTTTATTGAATTAATGACCTATTGTAACAACAATTTAAATAGTTAGTTTAATTTTACGTAAATTGCTGTACGACAGCGTTTTAATCTAATAAATTTATATTTTTGTCCTTTTTTATTAAACTTTAATACAAACACCATCTCCCATCTCCTTCTCTTTTTGCTTTCTTAGTTTTCGTTGTCGTCGGCAATTAATTCCAGTTCTTTTGCACGTTGTAAAATATGTATTAATGACATCATTTTCATTTTCATTTTTCTATCAATGACATCATTTTCATTTTTAACAAGGCATTTAGATTTACTTATTTATTTGATAATCTGAAGAAAAAATTATTCTTCTATAAATCATATGAATACTTATTGGTGCAGACAATTGTTCAGTTTTTTGCTGGAAACCATATTGAGCATTAAAATTTTGGAAGGAATTGGTTATACTCTGTTTTTGCTAGGCAAAATAGAGTATACATACATGTATGTATGCAAACCAGTTTACATAGTATGTAAATGAGTTTACATACAACAAGTAATGATTTACATAGTATGTATATGGGTTTACATACAACAAGTAATGGTTTACATAGTATGTAAATGTGTTTACATACAACAAGTAATGTTTTATATAGTATGTAAACCAGTTTACATACTATGTAAACCCATTTACATACAACAAGTAATGGTTTATATAGTATGTAAATGAGTTTTATATACAACAAGTAATGGTTTACATAGTATGTAAACGTGTTTACATACTATGTAAATTAGTTTACATAATCCTTTTGCTTTTGCAAGGGCCATCCCACATGATCCAATATATATTTTTTTCCAATTTTGTAGGATTAATAAGCATCATATCATATTTATCATAATAGCATCATGACTAAGTTAACTCAATAATTAATTTGATCAGTTTTTATAATTATAGATGTTGCTCAGAAGTGACAAGCTCATGGCCTCTACTTAACTCAGTTTATTTTTCTAATTAGATTTACATTTTCAAGCAGGATTAATATTTTTTTTTGGTTCAACACGACTAATAAATGAGCTATACAGTACATGAATAGCATCAATAACTATTTAGGGGGAAAAAAGTTTCATGCTGTTTTTTATTATTTGGAATGAAAAAAAAACAAAAAAAAAAAAAAAACGATGAAGAAACACCATAAAAACAGTTTAGCTAGGTTTAAAATATGGACGTCGAAGAGGAAATTAATCTTATTTGAGCGAAGAATTTAATCAGATGTTAACTGTATGAATTAGAGTGAAATGACATTTATGTAATTAATCTAATTTTGATATAACTAAAACGCACAATTTTGAGCTTATTATTGCTAGTTTTGAAAAATTTAACTTTTAATCAAATTTAAAATTATTTAGACAAATTATTCCATTTTTAGTATCTAAAATAAAATATATGAGGCCCACCTAACCGAGGGGTCAATCTCATCCCCCATGTCTCGAATTTTTTATTTTACTTGCCTTTATATTTTATTTTTAAATGTTAGTATTAGGTTCAGCAAGATAAAATGTCAATATGAGGCTAATTATTAATCATATTATTATGTATAAACTTATCTATTTTTGAAGAGAAAACTCATGTTTTATTAAATGAATAATTTATATTTTAAATGAAATGATAAGTATAAGAAGTGTCAAAATTAATGCATTTTGAGGCAATTTTATTATTTTATACATCTAACCTTAGATGTTATTTATTACTTGTAGGTAGATTAATGATATTTTCTATTACTTTTTTCTTTTAATAATATAATAGAAGTTATGTTTTTAATTTTTTTTTATATTATATTTACATTGCATATCACATATAAAATAAAATACCAGTAATAATACTACAATAATTTATTATCTTAGTGGTTATGATTTTTAAGGTTATGTATTTATGACAATAAAATGAATAGTAATAAAAAAGAATGTTGGATGTTTATATGTTCGCTTTAGCTATAAATTTGGAATGAAATGAAATACGAAACATTCCTCTATTAGTAGAAATGCTCTTTTTTTTTTTTTACTCATTTAGAATTGATTTTATTGTTAAATTTTATTTGTATTTTTATTTATTAATTTTTTATCATGTAGTAGTAAATAAAATTATTATAATTATATTTAATTTATTATTTTCTTGACTTTATCTTGATTTCATTGCTATTTTTTTTAATAATAATATCATTTTTAATAAATTTAATTTAAATTATCATTATATTATTTAAAATCAGTTAATATAAATAAATTATTTTAAAATTGTTAATTAAAAACCATACACCATGAGCAATAGGATATATTGAGGTTCACATCGATTGTGTAAATCAATTGAAAAGAGTAATAGGTTGTATTGAGGTTACATTAAATGTGAGAACGTAACATTTTTTTCCAGTCGATACCGTCAAAAGAAAGAGATGCGGGACAGAACAAATGAAAGATATTGAAATAATTATATTATATATTTAAAATTATTTAAAAAATTATATTTAATTTTTTAAATAATTTTATTATATATTATAATAATATAAATAATGCAAGTATAAAATAAGACATTTTTGAATCGCTTTAAGTGAACCCGCCCGTAACTTAAAACTATCCCCACACTAGGGTTTTTAAGATTAGATTCCGTTTGGCTCTTACCCTTACTTTTCCGCCGTTTTTGTTAGGGTTTTCCACATCCCCAAATTTGTTTTTCTCTCTCAAACTTGTAATCTTGTTCTCGTTCGTTTTCTATCCCTTTATCATTATTTGGGTGTCAGTACTGTAATATTTTGTTAATGGAATCGAATAGTCAATAGGGTTCAGTTGCTACTTCCAGGTCGGTGAATTTCTTAGCCATTTACTGAGTTGGATTTTTACGAGCTAAGAAATGGCAACCACCAATCCTTTTGATCTTTTGGGTGACGATGATACCGAGGATCCAAGCCAGCTTATTGCTGCTCAGCAAAAGCTTGCTCCTGCAGCTCACTCAAAGAAGCCTCAGGCTCCGGCTGCTCAGCCCGCTAAGCCAACCAATCTTCCTTCTAAGCCTCTTCCTCCTTCCCAAGCTGGTGAGTAGCTTTTCTTTTTTATTCTATCTCCGTAGTTCAGATATTGGTTTTTGATTATTAGCTATTAGGATGCTCTAAAATGTGCTGAAAAGTTAAATTTTTTTATGATATACAATGCTTATGGTAATTGTTGATTAAGTTTCAGTCTGCTTAAATGCTCTTTAACACCATGTTTATGTTTTATAAACGTGATCGATGGAACCTAATATATTTTAGTTTGAAATGCATAGGTTAATCCCTTTCGTGGATGGGTTTATATGAACATATTATGTTCATCATGCATTTTCTCGACATCTATTTTATATTATCAATGTCACTATTTATTTTTTATATATTTGGAAACACATTTGTATGAAAAAATGAATATGGAAAAATATTAGCTGGTCGCGTAACTTAACAAAAATTAAAATACGTGTTCAATGCCTTTGAAATGAAACCATTCTAAAAATTAAGTTGTATTTGAAAAGTACCCTATTATTTAATGGGATTTACCTTCTTCCTTTTCCCCTCATTTTTAGCATTCTTATTTTTGAAAGTGGCATCCGACTTGTCATTCATGTTGAATTTTGTAGGAATTAGTTTTGGCTGATGCAGTTCATATGTCAAGCCTTTTGATATTCTGGATTTGTATTCTTGAGGCTTCGGCCATTTGCGCAAATTCTATCAACACAGTTAACCTTTTGTTGATTATTCGTTAATAAAATTTTGTTAATGGCGATGTGGTTATGGTCATCAATTTGATGTTGGCTAGTGAAAGAAATATTTTAGTCAAATTTTTCATTATACTTTGTAATCCTCAATGCGAACTTAAATGGTTTTTGTGGAATCTTGTTTTTTGTTTGTTGTTATCATAGAGAATACTGTTCTTATTGTGTAGTGAAGGAATCAAGGGAAACTAAAAATGAAGGTGGTCGCGGAGGTGGATTTGGTGGTGGACGTGGGTTTGGACGTGGACGCGGAGGTGGAAGAGGATTTAATAGAGATTTGGTCAACAATGACAACTCATTTGGCAATGGATTTTCTGGAGGGTACAAAGCAGCTTGAAGATGGAGATGCTGGGAAATCTACTGAAAGGCGTGGTGGTTATGGTGGTCCTCGTGGTTCCTTCCGTGGTGGTCGACGTGGTGGTTTTAGCAACGATGAAGGTCCGGATGGGGAACCCCCCAGGAGGTTGTATGAACGTCACAGCGGCACAGGGCATGGGTAAGTCTTTTTTGGATTGTAGTTGTTCTAGTAGGATCTTATAGTTTGCTTACAACTCATTTATGCATTGTATTTTAACTTGATCAGGAATGAGCTTAAGAGAGAAGGATCTGGTCGTGGAAATTGGGGAACACCTTCTGATGAGATTGCTCCGTAAGTGTATTTTTAACTGTTGATAGAATGGACAATGGAGACACCTTATTTGAAAATATTATTTGGATTTAGTAAAACCCTCTCTGATGAAGTCGTGGATGTCATGTCATGTTTAATTATTTCTGTTAAATTAAGGGATGCTGAAGAGCCTGTCATTGAAAATGATAAGACCAGTGGCACTGAGAAGCAGGCGAATTACGAGGAAGCTACAGATGCTAGCAAGGATAATCCTGTCAATGAGACAGAAGAGGAGAAGCCTGAAGAGAAGGTATATTCCTTTGTTCTATTGTATTAGAATCTATTGCTTATTTAATCATTGTAGTTAAATTTTGCTCTATTTGTCTGGTGTATCTTGCTTTCTTTTCTCACCCTTTCCCGGTAACTGTAACTATACCGTAGTATCTTTGGGGTTTTTAGTTTTTCAATTGATCAATTGATTATATAGTAACTAATATTAATTTTGTAAACTGAAGGAGACCATACTTAGAAGAGAAACTTTAATATTCTTTTAGACTTCTTTTAACAGATCTTATAGCAATTACAAAATAAGTATCCTTGGCCCATATACATATACATATATACACACACGTGCAAACTTTGAGATGTTTAATCTACACGTTCTTTTATGATATTCTACTGAGATGAACTTATGCTTCTTAGAATCTTTTAACAGAACTTTTAAAGTTAAAGTATTAAATAGAGTTGGGCCATCATTTACTTGCTTTGAGATATATAAACATATGAAAACTTTAAGATGCTTAATCCAATTGTTTTATTTTATGAATCTACCAAAGCATCTGAAATTGCAAATCAATTATTTCTTGGAAGAAATACTTCCCCCCATGACGCATATGATTTTGATTCTGTATATTGGCATTTACTTCTCTTTCCTATCTTTGTGAACCAATTGAGTGTTTTATTTATTTATTAAACATGTCTATTAGACCTTTATGATACTAATGGTTACGCTTCGATTGATTGAATAATAGGAAATGACTTTGGAAGAGTATGAGAAGATACTTGAAGAGAAGAGAAAAGTTTTGCTTTCTTTGAAGACTTCTGAGGAAAGGAAGGTTGATGGCAAAGAATTCGAGTCCATGCTGCAACTTTCTAGTAAAAAGGGGAATGATGAGATTTTCATCAAATTGGTAGGAACTAACTCAATATCAAGGTACTGTGCTAATTTAATTGATGTGATTTCATTTATTAACTTGTACATTAAATCCTCAGGGTTCTGATAAGGATAAACGTAAAGATGCTGACAAGGATGAAAAGTCGAAAAAGGTTATTCCGACTTCCATTCATGATAGTTGTGGGTTTTGGTGTTTTGGGATATGCTGATAAAATTGAACGGAACACTAGTAGGTTTTTGTTATTATGTTATTGCTGGCCTGAAAAATATTCAGCATCTCTCTGTCCAATGTTTTTTTTTTTTTGTCTTTTCTCTGCTTAAAATCAGTTATATTTCTCCATTGGCTATGTTTCTTTCCTTGTGTACTAATCTGACAAGTGACTGACTGATATTTGGGTGGATGTAGTCTGCTGTCAAAAATGAGTTTTTCAAGTCTGAAGGAGAGAGTTTCTTTACTCCTGGTAGCCGAGGAGGCCGTGGTCGTGGCCGTGGCCGTGAAGACCGTGGTTCAAGAGGAGGTCGTGGGTTCAGCGGTGCTAATGCATCATATAATGTGCCTGCTCCTTCCATTGAAGATCCTGGGCAGTTCCCCACTCTGGGTGGTAAATGAGATTATATTATCAATCCGTTGCATCTCTATCCATTTGGGAAATAGTGATGTTAATTATCCACAAGAAAGATAAAAACTCTCTTTAATATTTTTGTTTTTTTTCCCCTTTATTTTCTTTTTGGTGTAAATTTTAGATGTTGTGTCATGCATCAGTTTTGATTTGGAATAGGCCGAGGAGAATAGACTTTAATTAATTCTTGGATTACCTAACGTTTTTCTTTCCTTTATTCGTGGCCTCTTGCTTTGCACTTAATTTTCAAGTTTTTAATGAGTAACCTGCCCTGACATGTGATTATATGATTGAGTGATGCTATATTTATGAAGTTGTGAAAAAAGACACTTTCATTGGGTTGACTACTTTAATACTAGCCTCATTTTATCAATCGGTATTCTATTGATTTTTATATTTTAAAAAAGTATTAATTTAGTGTAATTTTTATATGTGATAAGTATATGTAATTTTAATTAAGGATATTATTTTTTGGTAATTTAGGTTTTTCTCTTATCTTACAACAAAAATAGTAATTTTCAATACTTTTGGCATTTTTTAGCTTTTTTTTTTTCTCTTTCTTTTCTTATATTTTAATTTAATTATATTTTATAAAAGATTAATTATTATAGTTGATTAATACTTATTTGATGTGTTTTTGTTTGATAAATTTATATTATAAAATACAATTTTTGACAATAAAAGTATTAATAAATTTTCAATTTTTATTTTAAAGTGAAAAATATGAGTTGATAAAAAGTATTAATGGTATCACATGCTTGTGTAGCTAACTAAAATTACTCGGTTATTTTCGATATATAGGTTGTAACTTCTTTTTTCGTTACAAATATTGTTTTGTTTTGCATTTTCATAATTTGCTAAAATTATTATTATTTTTTTTTTTATAATATGAATTTATTATATACGAATGCATTAAATAGGTATTAGTTAGTTATAATAATGTATTTATTATAAAATATGAATCAATTAAAAATGTAAAAAGTTAATTAATTTTTTCATCCATTATTTTTTAAAAAAATTAATTTAAATAAATAATTATGTATTTTAATTTATGTAAAATTTTTGGTAAAAAAAAGTAAATCATAAATAAAATTATTTTATTTTTATAAAAGATCATGTAATAATTATTATTAAATAAATAGAATAAATAATAATAAAAATTTTGTAATTAAATCAAAATTTGAGTACAAAATGGTTAAAGGTAACAAATAATACATCAATAAATACATATAGTGATAAAATATATAACATTTTTTCAACTGAAAATATACGTACAAAATATTTTTCAACTAAAAATAATTAATAACTATAAATATCTATTTTTAGTGTGTACATGACATCCCTCCTAAATACAAAATCTTAAATCCCTTTGAAAACCTGCCTAAAATATATTTGAGTTTGCCATTCGAGAACAAGTGTATCAAAATTACAACTAATTGATAATTTTTTATCATATATAATTATATAAATTTAATTGTATTTACCGATATATTACTTATAATTTATCGTAAACTTCTGATAAATAGAATTTTTCTCACCATTATTTCTATTTCCATCGGTCTATGCGATAATAAATTTATAATAAAAAGAACAAATAGGTTTTCTGTGTTTTTCCGCCTAGTTACTTTTTTTTATTAAAAATCACAGTTATTAGCAAAGAAATAAGGCAGTGTGTGCCATTAGAATATCAAATAACCTGGGACGAATAATTAGGTAATATCAGGTAAATGCACTTACCCACAATATTCCTATTTTTTGTACAAATGTTTTTCTGAAACAAAAACATTGAAAGAATGGAAGGATCAATAAAGAAAACGAAGAAAATCAGTAATTAGGATTGATTAACCATATTCCTATCAGACCATTAAAATGAAGAACAAGTTTTACAAGCCTCGAACTTGTATTTTTCATTACCACAACTAATATTTCAAGAAGAGCAGCAACCAGACTTCTGGTTCACAGGTTGTCCCCGAAGCTGCACTGTTGGAGGCCTGGCATTGTTCATTGGTTGGCTGGCCATCCTACATACAACGCAATATGTGAATGTCAATCATCAAGAAAAAATACGAAGGCATAACATCTTTGGAAAGCAAAAAAAAAAGAGAGAGAGAGAAACTAGCAGAAAGGAAAAGATGTCCAACCAAAACTGCATATAGCATGTGATAACATTTCAAAAAGGCAAAAGTTGCATAAACTTCTTGTCATTTCCAACAATGGAAAAGGCAAAATACGAAAAGGGGACATGTTACCTATTCTTGATCGCAGCAGCCATGGCCATGAAAGCCTCCTCCACATTAGTGGCATTCTTGGCACTTGTTTCCATGAAGGGAATTCCAATTTCATCAGCAAATGCCTAACATGTGAAAAGCATCATGTTTTGAGTCTTACCTTGGCCGTCTCATGGGAAACTATATATTAGCTGTCAAGTAAAGAAGGGAAAACCTAGAACTAGTTCATATAGAATCACCTTAGCCGTCTCATAAGAAACTACTTTATTAGCTGTGAGATCAGACTTGTTCCCAACTAGAAGCTTGTTCACACTTTCACTTGCATAACGATCAATTTCGCTCATCCATTGCTTAACATTATTGAAGCTCTCTTGGTCAGTGACATCATAAACAACCTGCAAAATACCCAAATCATTTGATATATTACATAAAGGGCAAATAAGTTAAAGAGAGAAGCAGCGAAAGTAGAGAGACTGAAAGAGAGGGGAAGATAAAGAGAGGGAGAGATATGTACTTACAATGATTCCATGTGCCCCACGGTAATAACTGCTTGTGATTGTCCTGAATCGTTCTTGACCAGCAGTGTCCCACTGTACATTGGAACAAAACATATTTGCAATTAGCAGTTGCAGCGGCAAAAGGTAGGTGATTCTTTTTCATCGTCTTTAAAGTTCAAAACACAAAAATAAGGAAGCCAAATAATATATGATTGCCACACAACGTTGATAAAGACCTTATTCTAGTAAATTTAACAAAAATCCAAGAAATAAGATCTTCACCAAGTCACAAATCTCATGACCTAATTCTTGATCCTTAAAGATAGCAAATCGAGTAAAAACTATGACTATTAAGTGTTAATACTTAATAAGAACATGGTAAAATTTAAGGCAATTCAAAAACTCACAATTTGAAGTTTAATGGTCTTCCCATCCTGTTCCACGGTGCGGATTTTCTGTCAATGCAATAAAAGTTTAGTGCTAATTTAAGCAAAACACTCACTTATCTACTGCCAATCGTGTGAAAATAAATGCTTACAAAGTCGACGCCAATTGTGCTGATGTAGCTATCCAAGTATGAATCATCCTGATTAACAGGAATAAATAATAACATTTATTAGGTCGAGACATATAGAGTAATCAATACAGACATGTTTTTTACATTTCCATGGTACACAAAAATGTCAATAACAGTATCTAGTCATGACGCTTTACTTCATTATTAAAGCAATTAAATTTTTACTTCATTATTAAAGCAATTAAACACGCCTATATAAACACCTAATTTGGTTATGAGGAGATGAGAAGAAAGTGGGAGAAAAGAGTAAAAAAATTGTAAGAACTTACAGCAAACCTCAGAAGTAGACATGACGCTTTACTTCATTATTAAAGCAATTAAACTTTTACTTCATTATTAAAGCAATTAAACACGCCTATATAAACACCTAATTTGGTTATGAGGAGATGAGAAGAAAGTGGGAGAAAAGAGCAAAAAAATTGTAAGAACTTACAGCAAACCTCAGAAGTAGACATGATTTGCCGACACCGGAATCTCCAATAAGCAAAAGCTTAAATAAATAATCACTGCGCATACAAAAATATATAGATAATAAAAAATTGAGTCGAGCTTGAACTTAGGATCATAGTAAACGTAAAAATAACATCATAATTTCTTCAAGAGTATGCTCCCTAACAAGATTACATCAAGAGCAATGAAGAAATAGATTAACGGCTGAAAATTCTGTAAGTTAGTTAGACAACAATACAAAGTGCTTCCACATTGCTAACAAATTAAAACCATCGTGGTTGATGAATATCCAAAGGATTTCAACCATTAATAAAAGTTCACCACAAAATTCAATTCAAAGCCAATATCTAGAGCTAGTAAACGGATCTGACTCGGAGGCACCTAGATCTAAGTTCACAAACGAAATCCATACCTTGAATTAAGCTTATAGCTGAAACAAATATCCGAATCCGAATTTCATGTTAAACAACGGCAGAATAATTTTATACAAATACGAACTAAGAAGCAGTTTATAATAATAGTACCAGATCTAACCAAACTCGAATGACAACATAAACGTAAGGCATTAAGGTTAATAACATCATAAAGAAATAACTACAGATTATAAAACAAAAATAAAGGAATTTAATCGTAAAATATAGCTTACTATTCGGGGTTCATGGCTGAGAGATGAACAGATTAGGAGAGAACAAAAGAGACGATATCAGTATTGCCGACGATAATTAAAAAGGATGCGTGAACGCTCGCCGGAGAAAGAGAGAGGAAGAGGCGTACAAGTTTGAAGAAAAGGCGGAGATAGAGAAACCGAAGAAATGGAAATAATTAAAGAGAAGGGTAGTGCGTGTATATAACGCACCCAAAATGTCGGAAGTATTGTGGAGTTTGGGCTTAAGTGACGTGGTGTCAGGGATTTACAATTTGCCACGTTCTCCCTAACTTACTTAATTTACGAAACTGGACATTTAAAATATATAAAAATATTTTTATTACAATTTAATATATATATTAATATACATATTTTCAATATTAGTTGAAAATTCATGTATTTCTAATTATTTTAAAGTCTAGATTTTATTTGAAATAATACCTCTCGAATCAGGTGATGATTACATTTAATAAAGTAGATCTTTCACGCGCTCTTACGTATTGTTTAGGAACGAAGAAAACACCAATTGTTCCGTAGTTGTTCTTGGACCATTACGTGTCTGCCGGCTGTTCTTTGATGCGTGGTTTTTGCCAAAGTAAGCATTAAAATGTGACCAACACAAATGAAACATGTGGAATTTTTGTTGATCGCAAGGAATGCGTATTTTCACAACCTAAAAAATTGAGTTTAATGATATGCATAATTTTTATTATGTATAAAATTTTATTTTTAAATTTTTTAATAAAAAAATTATTATTTTGAATTTATATTTTTATACTAAATAAATTAAAAATAAAATTTATTAAATAACTGAATTATTTTAAAAAAAAAATTAACTAAGAGAGATGAATAAATTCTTAAGAAATATATACTCAAATATTTTGTCCTTATATTTTTAAGTTATTTGCTTACCGTCTTTCCCTCTAGAAAAATTTTTATTGGTCATAAATCAATGATAATAAGTTAGTTTAATGGTAATTTAAAATAGAAAAAAAATATATTTTTTTCTTATTCTCTTTATTTTATGACTGTAACAAGTATAGAAGTGCTGGTTTACACCTACAGAAATTATTCGCTACTATCAAACATGACTCCAACAATTATTTAGTGATTGATATATAAGTGAGAAAATGAAAACGGACTTTTTTTTTTTTTTTTGTGTTCATATCACTTATATATAAATATTTTAACTTGGTATTAAAATAATGAATAATGTTTCTTTACAATTTACATGTGCAAAGAATATTCTTCTCAGGTCGCAATACCTCTAGAAGACTGAAACCAAAAGAGAATTTCTTCTCGCACCCATCATTTATCTCATCACATCCTATAATTTACATTACATTGCACTCGTTAATTCTCAAAATACCCACGCAAAAAAAATGTACACTAACATTTTGAAGGAAGAAAACAACCAAGATATTGACTTCCGTAAAAACATAGTGTGGTTATGTTATTATTATTATTATTATTATTATATAACAGATATAATTATTAATTAAACTCGAATTATGAAACCGTCTTAAAATGTGCAAACATTTTTTAAATAAGTTTAAAAAAAAAAAACGTAAGGTTGAGATTTTTATTAGCTAGTTAGGAAAGTAAAGTACTTAATTATAATTTTTTTTATTAAAGGTTTTTAGTTTAAATTTTTTTCAAAATTTAAAATAAATATAAATGATTATTTTAAAATACAAGAGCACTTTTATTCAAAATTATTTTAAGTCATACTTTTGTATATCGCATATAGTACAGAACTATTAATATACAGTTGCATATATATACAATTATTATTAATGGGGTGCTTTATAAATTTTGATTATGTAAATTAAGAAAGTTGGTAGGGAAAAAAATACCCCATAAAACACAAAGATATAGACGGTCTGAACTCTGAAGATCTTTAAATCTAGCTCCAACTTTTTGAAGGTCTTCTGTAGTTAATCTCTCAATATGAGTGAGTCTTTTGGGTGTGTCCGTGTGTGTTGTGAGAAAGAGTTGTTTTATATCGATAAAAAATAATATTGTTAAAAAAATTATAAAAATTATAGATATTTTTATTTATTAAATCAACATTTTAATATTAAAATATTTATAGTTTATATAAAATATAAAAAAAATAAGTTAAAAATATAAAGCAAAAATTTTGTAAAAAATAAAGGACCACACTTTGAGGAATGTTTAAAAAATTATCTCATATTGATAAAAAAAAAATAATACTACGAAAAAGTTTATAGGAAGTATGAGTATTTATATTCATTAGGTTAACATTTTGATATTAGAGGACTCATGGTTCTTATAAACTTTTACAAACTCACACTTTGAGGGAATGTTAGAGAAATTGTCTCATATTAATAAAAAATAATACTATGAAATAATTTATAAAAAAATGAGTAACTCTACTCGAATTATAAGGCTTGTGATTCTTATAGACTTTCACATAGTATCAGAACTTTAATCGATGTCAAAAATCTTGGAACTTATCTTGCAAAAAAAAAAATGTATGAACCTTGCTAAATAAAAAAAATACAAGTGATCCAAATAAGATTGAAAATACAAATAACTTAAATAAAATAAAATATAATAAATAGGTTAAAAATACAAAATGGTGATCTTTGTAAAAAATAAAAGATCCACACTTTGATAAAGATGTTAAACGAATTGTTCTATATTAATAAAAAATAATATTATAATAAATAAGTTAAAAATATAAAGTAATAATCTTTATAAAAAAAATAAAACACCAAAACTTTAAGAAAGATATTAAAAAAATTATTCTACGTGAATAAAAAATAATACTACTAAAGATTTTTACATAACAGAAGAAGAACAGAGTTGATGCAATATGCCTTACCTAAGGTTTGGAGAATTTTTTTTAATAAGTAATGTTATAATATTTTAAATTAAAAATTAAAAATTAATATAAATATTTAATAAATAATAGAAAGAGAAAGTGATAGTCTAATAGACTTCTTATAAGTTAATACAATTTTCAGAGGGTAGATCTTACCGTTGACTCAATTAACAAGCAATTTACTGTTTCTTCGTAGTAATGCACGTTGGAATTACCGACAAAGCCTTTTTTTTAAAGAAAAATTAAAGGGCTCATTAAGCTTTTTTCGTACTACTATACATTGTATTTTCTCAAATATAAAGTTGATTGAGTTAAAAACATCTTGTATTTCAATAATAATAATAAAAACCTCTTGTATTATTTTTATTTTCTTCTTCTTTTATTATTATTATTACTATTATTGTTTCTGATAATTTTCCTTTTCTTCATACGCAAAACCCGGAAACATGATTACGGTCAAAATTTATTGCGAACAAGATCACATTGGGCATTCTGACCGAAAATTAACAAACCAAAACAAAATTAGGTCAGCGAGACAAGCTTGACAAACAAATTAAAGGGTAATAAATGAATTCTTGTTGGCTGGTTTTTAGTAGCGATTGTCCAGCAAGATTAGCATTAATAATGAATGCTGAATTCTGACTTCAAAACGGTGAGTGTTTATTAATTTATAATGAAAATTATTTGAAATTAAAATGAAAAAAAATTAAAATAAATGAGTTAATATTTTTTTTTATAGTGTTTACTAACTATTTATAATAATCGAAATGAAAATTAGATAATAAAACTTTACTCTTTATAAAACTACCATTGTAAATAAATAATGTTTGATTTATAATTAATATATTAGTTTTAATTTATAATTTTTTTGGACATAATATTATTTATAATTTTAATTAAAAATTAATTATATTTAAGACATCATAATTTTTTATGAAAAATAAATAATATAAATTTTAAACCTAAATTAAATATATTAAATTCAACCAATATTTGGCCCTTATAACATGGGCGAAAGTAGTATAATAACATTACTTTTCAATATAATTTTATTTGATAGAGAGAATAATAATAAATACTTGATTTGCATAAACAAATTATGGTAAAAATCTGAGACCCTCTGACCACATGGCATATGTTGGTGCTTTTAGTTTTCAAAATTTATATAACTAATGAGCTTTTTGCTCACTGTAGTATGTGCGATGTCGCCTTTTATATATGTATATAAATTAAGAGTATCTTTAAAATATCGGATAGTTTTAAAGGATAAAATTGTTGCAAAATTTTATATTAAATTGAAAGGCAAAAAAGGGAAACATTTTGTAGAATATTGAGAATTAGATTTAGGAGAATTTGAGAAAGAGAGAAAAAATTGGAGTCATTTTGTTTTTATTTTTTGTAAATAAACATTGAAATGAGAGTCATGTAAACAAGCCCTAAATGCAATACCATAACAGCAAAACAATCAAGGTGTCATTCCTTCATTTCTACCTCTAAAATATTTTCCATCACTAGGAATTATTAACTTATCATGTTAATAATATGGTGTAGTAGTTTGGTGATAAACTTGGTACTCTATATCTTTTTCAATGTGAATTTGAATTTTTTTGCCATAATTTAAAATAATTAATCAATGTGTATATTTCAAAATAAATTATATTAATTGAAAAATAAATCATAGAGCTTTAATGCAATTGGCTTTGATATAAATACCTTACCGTATTGAACAAGTGAAATATAATTTAGAAGCTAGCTGGCCAAAATGGGAACAGAGGTGTATCATGTAAAAATAGAAGCAGTTCAGTCTGTAGCTCCATCAAAAGTTACTGATCCAAGAAAAATACGCAGAGTAGTCTCAGATCCCAATATTGGTTTGGGCACTCTTGGGCAGTGCTTGTATCTAATTCTTTACTACAAAGCTAACCAAGAAGAATCTGGTTGGATTCATGCTGGTTGGGTTAAAGAGTCACTGGGTAAGGCTTTTTCACATCATCCTTTGCTTGCCGGAAGGATTAGAAAGCAAGAAGATCATAAAGGACTACTTGAGGTTGTCTCAAATGACAGTGGAGCTAGACTTATTGAGGCAAGAGTGCCTCTCACTTTGTCTGAATTTCTTGACTCAAAGAGAAACAAAAACCTGGATGTAGAAACAGATCTTGTGTATTGGGATGATACTGATGAACAAAACCCTCAATTTTCTCCATTATTTTATGTCCAGGTTGGTATGTTTAAGCTTCATTTAGTTAAAAGTGATATTGGTGAGTTACTCATCACTCATGTGTTGTTTTAATTTGATCCCAGGTGACCAACTTTGAATGTGGTGGGTATTCATTTGGAATAAGCTGCAGTCTTCTACTGGGAGATGTTTTGTTGATGGAAAACTTCATAAAAAGATGGGCTGACATTCACAATAAAATGGCGTCAAAAGATGAGTTGCCCAAAAGACCCTTATTTTACCTCCCTAGTCTGAAAAAAGATGGGGGTTCAGTGGGTAATATCTTCAACTCTACTTCTAAAAAAGACAAGTGTGACCAAACTGTTGTCCTCAATATCACTTGTGTTCATGAAACAGAGGATTCAAAGAATGATCTAATACTTAGCACGAGATTTGCAAGGCTTTGTGTTGAAAAGGCAGAGAGCCAGCTTGGGAATAAAATAATAGCTTCAGATGATCAAGACTTCTCTTTGGTTGTGATTGAAGCTGGCCAAGATATTGTCAAGGTCGATAAATGTTCAAGATATGAACTTTTTGTGCCACAACATGATCACTTAATCCTTAAAAATCCGATAATCACTAGCACAAGTTTGGATGAAGTTGGAGTAAAAGAGATTGAGTTTTATAAAGGAAATCAGCCTTTGGATGTTTCTTATTGGATTAGATCCAATTCTGGTGGTCTTGTTATGGCAATTCCTTTCACTGAAGAAAGTAAATCGAAAGCCAGAGTAATTGCCTCAATTCCTATTCAGAAACAAAGTTGTTTGGCTTAATGAAGATGGTCTTCTTCTTCTTCTTTTTGTCCAGTTAGTTATGTCTTCTGATTTTACAAATATTAACCATGCATGTTTTATTTCCTAAGAAATTGTCTTTTTCTTTTGTATTTTTTTTTTTTATGGGTGTATAAGTGATTATTTATTCTTATTTAATTAGTAGTCGTTGAGAAAAATAATACTAGTATTATTATATCCATAAATACGAATTCCTCCTCAACGAAGTTAATTAACAATTACTTGCCTTTGGTACGGTTAGGTTGTGCAAGAAATAATACTGATATACCTGATTTAATTATACCCTCTCCTTCTCCTATTCTTCATGCATGCCGCGATTAATTGTTTTTATAATTGTTTTTATTTTTATTTTTATATTAAACAGTACTATATGCGGTTAAAACTTCTAATGAGTTTAATAGCATTACATTATAAAGTAATTAGTAAAAATCTATTTCTGTTTTTATAATAACTTTAATTTGTAATTTGTGATATTAATGAAAAAACTCTTTAAAAAGTAGTATGGTTAAAATAAAAATAAATAATTAGTAATTAATCACCGTAGCCATGACATTTTGTCGCACGCACAATGGTCCAAATCCATCAAATGGACTTGTAAACAGAATAATATTAGATAAATTATTTAAATAAATAATAATTTATTTATATGTAAAGTTGTAATCAACATAAATCAAATGACTTATGACGCGAATTTAATCACATATGATAATGATATACAGGATTCAGGCTTTCACCTTTTACTCCAATTACAATAGGTCCAGTAGGACTCATCTTCAGGCATGAGGCCGTCAGTCAAAACACTAACAAATGACATGTATTCATTATTTTAAAATAGGTAATAATGATATATTTTAATTTAATAAAACATAAAATTAATTTAATTATTAAAAAAAAATAACTATTTAATGTTCAATAAAGTTATCGTCGGTCAATGGGAAATTTGTTTCTAGACTCCTACTGATTTTTAGAGTTTAATATTTTTTTTCTTTCTTACATTTAATTCATAATTTGTATTTTTTTTTTATTGTATGCACAACTTTTATACTTGAAAAAAAATTCTCGTTCAATGGATGATCATAATTAGTAGTCCAAACAACATTTGACATTCAGTTAGCATCTTACTTATTAGGTACAACCGTTCATTCCCTTGGCCGTGTTTAAACTGCACGGTACTAGAACATTACTATCATTTTCTGGTAAAATTCTAACTTACATATTGGGAGACCTTGTTGAACTTAAATAATGATTCGGTCCTCATAGAAGTGTACAATATACAACACTTCCCGCTTCTTATACAGGTGCTGATGTTTCAGCTAGAACCAGCAAAAGTGGGAACTTGCAAAGCAAAAAGGATATCGGAGAAATATTCGAACAGAAAAGATGAAGCTTCAAGGTTTAGAGAGATATAGAGAAAGGCATCATCTTTAAGCTTTCAGAGAGAGAGGTAATCTTGTTGAGAAATGGAGGGTAGCAGTGGGGGCATAGTAGTGACCAATCAGAGAACACAAGCTCAGGGAATTCGAATAGAGATTCCGTTTACTTTAAAAGTGGGTCAAGTATTCACAGGTTTTGGCCTCGGCTGTGGCATTGGCATCGGCGTTGGGCGCCCAATAAATTTAGGTACATATTGCTCACTTTTCAGTCTCTGTTGATTTTGCTGTTCTCTCTCTGTTGATTTTGCTATTCACTCTCAGTCTCTATAGAATTAATTGATTGGGAACATTTCAAGTTAAGAAATTGGTAAACCCATTTTGTACCAACTGCTAAGCTACCATGGGTTTATGATGAAATGAAGGAACAAATACTAATTAGCATTTATGCTGATGAAGTTTGTAACTTTTATTTTGTTTTGTGTTGTTTGGTAATGGGCGTGAAATGATAACAATTGGCATACGTCTATCTGCTGACAAGTTCATAAAAATGACATGGAAGATATGAAAATGTATTGAAATTTCCAGAATTAAAGTGATTCACTAATCTGTTATGATCTTAATGTATTGTTTAATAAGCAGTCATGACTTGTGTGTCATAGGATCTACCTAGGTATTATCCTATGATATTGCATCTTCTATTGCTTTTCTGTTATTTTTGAACCATTTTTTTTCTTGCACATTAATTGCTAGTATCTAAACATTAATGACATAAACTTATTCTAAAATCTGATTGATTAATTTAAAGCACCCCATTGATGCTGCAAATATTATAAGGTCAATTACACAACGAATATTGCTTGTGAGATGATAAAGGTGTTATTGTGTTGTGATCCTATATTTAGAAGTTTGATATATGTGTTGAAACAAAACCTCTTACTTTTTCTATAGTTGTTGCCAATAGTACTATACTTTTTCTATACTAGATACTGATTCGAACAATGTACCAGGTGCAATACCAGTACTAAACCAAGTGATGAGTGCCACAAGAGGTGCCACTGATGCATTTTCTGGTGTAAGTGTTATATATATGGCTCCAAAACAGTTTTTTAAGAAAGGGCAATTTTGTAATTGCAAGCTCCCACAAAACCCTAATAAGTCATATATATATTAATTTGTTTTTCTGAGCTGCCGCTTGAAGAGTGAATTGGGAAGGTGAAGAAGAGAGTGCAGAGGGAAGCTGAAAAGAGGAAATAAAAGGCAGCCGAATAGTATATTTCTTTAGATTAATAAGAGTTATGCCTTTTGTCTCTTATTAATACCATCAGCCACATTTGATTAATATCACTATCATCATTTGTCCAGCAAGTGCCCGAATAGTGAAAGGAAAAGCATCAGCAGAAAGAACAAAAGTTGATTTAATCACAAATTGAAAGCTATTGTGATTAATTAGATTTATTCATCATCTTTGGATCCCTTTTGTTCGCTACTGTTCGTAAGTCCTTTTGTTCATTAATCTCCATCAGATCTGCTACTTCGTTGTTCGGTAATATTAGCAAAATTTATGTTATTTAATTTTGCTATTTGAATATTATTTTGTGAGATCAATTGGTGTATTTGGGATTTGGTATTTTGAGTGGTTTTTGAATATTGGTGTTTGTATTCTCCATTTGGATTTGATAGTGGATTTTCCTCGGTGTGCCGTCGTCAGTGGAGTAGACTTTTCACATTGAAAGGTTGAACCACTTAAATCATTGTGTGCCATTATTTTTCTTATAGCTTATTATTTTGCCGTTATCTAAAATTAATTATTTGTGCAACTAAATTGGACCCGAATTACGCTTCCGCAAGCGTCGATTTATAACAAATTGGTATCAGAGCTTTTGGGTTATTCTGATAATTATTGGAACTAATCAAGTTTGCTCTTTTGGATTTATTTTGAGCTTCTGGTTATTTGGTTGGTTTCATATTTTTTGGGTTGTGCTTCTATTAATTTAATTTTGGATTTTCTGTCATGGCGGCAAAATACGAAATTGAGAAATTCAATGGTAGAAATGATTTTAGTCTTTGGCGAATGAAGATGCGAGCCATATTGGTTAAAGAGGGGCTCGTTAAGACACTTGAAGGCAAGGATAAATTATCAGAAAAATTGACTGAGGAAGAAAAAGACGCATTGATGGAAAATGCTCTCAGTTCAATTCAGCTATCCTTGTCTGATGAGGTACTACGCGATGTTGGTGATGAGAGATCTCCTGCTGGATTGTGGCTTAAATTGGAGGGTGTGTATATGACTAAGTCTTTGACAAGTCGGTTATATTTGAAGCAGCGCTTGTACACTTTCAGAATGTCAGAAGGTACGCCTTTGCACGATCACCTTGATGAATTTACTAAAATTATTCGTGATCTGAAAAATGTTGGTGTTAAGATTGATGATGAGGATCAAGCCTTAGTTTTGTTATGTTCTTTACCTCATTCATTTGAACATTTTGTTGATACCATGCTATATGGGAGAGACACTATTTCTTTGGAAGATGTCAAAGCGGCTTTGAATTCCAGAGAGTTGAAGAAAAAGGTGTCTACAGGTAATAACGATAGTAGCAGTGGTTTGTTTGTTAGAGGTAGAACGCAAGATAAAGGATCAAGCAATAATAGAGGCAAGTCTAGATCAAAATCTAGAAAGAGAAAAGATAAATGTAATTATTGTCGTCAGGAAGGGCACTGGAAAGTTAACTGTCCGAAACTCAAAGGTAAAGGAAAAATTACCACAGCATCTTCTGGTACTAATGATGTTGCTGGTGTTGCAGATAGTTCTGGATCCGAAGGTGATAATGTTCTGTCAGTATCTATTAGTTCTTCAAGAGATGTTTGGATTCTTGATTCGGGTTGCACTTACCATATGTGCCCCAATAGGGATTGGTTTGTTTCTTATCAGTCCATTGATGGGGGTGTTGTCTTGATGGGAAATAATGTTTCCTGTAAGGTTGTTGGTATTGGTACTATCCGGATTAAGATGCATGACGGTATTGTCAGGACTTTGAAAGATGTTCGCCATGTTCCAGATTTGAAAAAGAACCTGATATCTTTGGGTACTCTTGACTCACAGGGCTATAGGTACATAGCTGAAGGTGGAGTTTTGAAAGTTATTAAGGGTGCTCTGGTGGTTATTAAAGGGCAATTGTCTCGTGGTCTCTATGTGCTTCAGGGTAGCACTGTCATTGGCAGTGTTTCAGTCTCATCCTCGTCAGATCAAGATTCAGATACGACTCGCTTATGGCATATACGGTTAGGGCATATGAGTGAGGTAGGAATGTCCATTTTGAGCAAGCGGGGTTTACTTGGTGGTCAGAAAACTGGGAAGCTTGATTTCTGTGAGCATTGTGTCTATGGAAAGCATCGCAGAGTTAAGTTCAGTACAGCCATCCATAAAACGAAAGGTACTGTTGATTACATTCATTCAGATCTTTGGGGTCCTTCTCGTGTTGCTTCCAAGGGTGGTGCCCGGTATATGTTGACTTTTATTGATGACTTCTCTCGTCACGTTTGGGTATATTTTCTGAAAAATAAGAATGATGTGTTTTCAAGATTTGTTACATTTAAGGCTTGTATTGAAAATCAAACTGGCAAGAAGATCAAGCGTTTGAGAACTGACAATAGTTTGGAATTTTGTGAGGGTCAGTTTAATGAGTTCTGTGAAAGGAATGGCATGGTGAGACACCGCACTGTGCGTAATACACCACAACAGAATGGAGTTGCAGAACGTATGAATAGGACTATTTTGGAAAGAGCTCGTTGTATGCTCTTTCAAGCTGGTTTGGATAAATCCTTTTGGGCTGAAGCTTGTAACCATGCCTGCTATTTGGTGAATCGGTCTCCATCAACTGCAATTGAGTTGAAGACTCCAGTTGAGGTATTTTTTGGTACTCCTGCTAATTATTCTGATTTAAAAGTTTTTGGTTGTCCTTCTTATGCTCATATTAATGATGGTAAGCTTGAGCCTAGGGCATTGAAATGCATATTTTTGGGGTATCCTTTTGGGGTGAAGGGTTATAGACTATGGTGTGTTGAACCCAAGTCAACTAAATTTTTAATTAGCAGAGATGTTAAATTTGATGAGTTTTCCATGTTGGAAAAGAAAAAGGAATCTGTTGTTGCAGGTAAAGACCATGGTGTCAGTGAGCAGGTGGAGCTTGAGAGTGGAGCTCCTAGTCAAGTGCAAGAGAGCACTTCAGATCAGCCATCTGTGGATGAGGTAGATGATTCTGTTCCAGATGTAGCAGAACAGCAACAAGAGCAACCATACAGTATCGCTAAGGGTAAAGGAACAAGAGAGATTCGACGCCCTCAGAGGTATGCAGATGCAGATTTAGTTTCTTATGCATTGTCTGTGGCAGAGACTATTGGGGTGAATGAACCTTTTAGTTATCGTGAAGCTGTCACTTGTGATGAGTCTGCGCAGTGGTTAGTTGCTATGAATGAAGAGATTGAGTCACTTCATAAGAATCATACTTGGGAATTGGTAAAACCGCCTAAGGGCCAGAAGATTGTTGGAAACAAATGGATCTTCAAGAAAAAGGAAGGTATACCTGAGGTTGAAGCAGCTAGGTTCAAGGCACGTGTTGTTGCAAAGGGCTATTCTCAGAAAAAGGGTATTGACTTCAATGAAGTATTTTCACCGGTTGTGAAACATAGCTCCATACGTGTGTTGCTTGCTATGGTTGCGCTGTTTGACTTAGAATTAGAACAACTTGATGTCAAGACAGCTTTCTTACATGGTGAGCTTGAGGAACAAATTTACATGCATCAACCAGAGGGGTTTGTTATTCCAGGTAAGGAAGATCATGTTTGTTTATTGAAAAAGTCATTATATGGTTTGAAGCAATCTCCTAGGCAGTGGTATAAACGGTTTGATTCTTTTATGATTGATCATGGTTACTCTAGGAGTGATTATGATAGTTGTGTTTATCATAAAAGGTTCTCTGATGGTTCAATTGTCTATTTATTGCTATATGTTGATGACATGCTTATTGCTTCTAAGAATAAGTTTGAGATTCAGAAATTAAAGTCTCAACTTAGTGGTGAGTTTGAGATGAAAGATTTGGGTGCAGCAAAGAAAATTTTGGGCATGGAAATTTACAGGAATAGACAAGCGGGCAAGCTTTATTTGTCTCAGAAAAATTACATTGAAAAAGTACTTGAACGTTTTGGTATGAAAGAGTCTAAACCTGTAGGTACGCCACTAGCTGCACATTTCAGACTTTCTTTGGATTTGTCGCCACAGTCAGAAGAAGAAGAGAAGTACATGTCTCAGGTTCCATATGCTAGTGCCGTTGGTAGTTTGATGTATGCTATGGTTTGTACTCGTCCAGATATTTCACATGCAGTTAGTGTTGTTAGTAGATACATGGGTAATCCTGGAAAGGGTCATTGGCAAGCAGTGAAATGGATACTTCGGTATTTGAGAGGCACTTCTAGCTTTGGTTTGGTATATGATGGGAGTTCTAATACTAGTTGCAGTGTTATTGGTTATGTGGACTCCGATTATGCTGGAGATTTGGATAAGAGAAGATCTCTGACAGGTTATGTTTTCACTCTTTCTCATTGTGCCATTAGTTGGAAGGCTACTTTACAGTCTACAGTTGCTTTGTCCACTACAGAAGCAGAGTATATGGCAGCAGCAGAAGCAGTGAAAGAAGCCATCTGGCTTAGAGGTTTGGTTTGTGATTTGGGTTTACAGCAGGATACTTCTGTTGTATTTTGTGATAGTCATAGTGCGATACACTTGACCAAGAATACCATGTTTCATGAGAGGACCAAACATATTGATGTCAGATATCACTTCGTTCGTGACATTGTGTCTCAGGGTACTATTATTATTAATAAGATAGCTACTGCAGAGAATCCAGCTGATATGTTAACCAAGCCAATTCCAGTTAACAAGTTCAAGCATTGCTTGGACTTGGTTGGTGTTTGTAATAAGTGATTGCCCTTCGGGGATTTTGGACGACGGTCATTTGGTATTTCGAGGAATTCTAAATTTGAAGAACTTGGTTCCGTTTTGAGCCAAGGTGGAGATTTGTTATATATATGGCTCCAAAACAGTTTTTTAAGAAAGGGCAATTTTGTAATTGCAAGCTCCCACAAAACCCTAATAAGTCATATATATATTAATTTGTTTTTCTGAGCTGCCGCTTGAAGAGTGAATTGGGAAGGTGAAGAAGAGAGTGCAGAGGGAAGCTGAAAAGAGGAAATAAAAGGCAGCCGAATAGTATATTTCTTTAGATTAATAAGAGTTATGCCTTTTGTCTCTTATTAATTCATCAGCCACATTTGATTAATATCACTATCATCATTTGTCCAGCAAGTGCCCGAATAGTGAAAGGAAAAGCATCAGCAGAAAGAACAAAAGTTGATTTAATCACAAATTGAAAGCTATTGTGATTAATTAGATTTATTCATCATCTTTGGATCCCTTTTGTTCGCTACTGTTCGTAAGTCCTTTTGTTCATTAATCTCCATCAGATCTGCTACTTCGTTGTTCGGTAATATTAGCAAAATTTATGTTATTTAATTTTGCTATTTGAATATTATTTTGTGAGATCAATTGGTGTATTTGGGATTTGGTATTTTGAGTGGTTTTTGAATATTGGTGTTTGTATTCTCCATTTGGATTTGATAGTGGATTTTCCTCGGTGTGCCGTCGTCAGTGGAGTAGACTTTTCACATTGAAAGGTTGAACCACTTAAATCATTGTGTGCCATTATTTTTCTTATAGCTTATTATTTTGCCGTTATCTAAAATTAATTATTTGTGCAACTAAATTGGACCCGAACTACGCTTCCGCAAGCGTCGATTTATAACAGTAAGTCTTCATGTAAATAGCACGGTAAGTCTGACTTTCTCGTGGCACTCCCCTGTTTTCTTAAGGTTAGCCGGATTGCCCCTTTGAGAAATTTTTTAATAGCTTAGACGCATAATAAGGCCATAGTTACATTTTGTTGCCTTTTTTCCAGTTGAAGAAGGTGGGAGCTAAGAATATTGAAGCTGGTATTGGATGTGGAGTTGGGATTGGCCATGGTTTTGGAGTGGGTATGTCAGATTATATGCTCAAAATTACTGTTTAGGCCAAAGTACTAGTTTGGTCCTTCACCTTTTCACTTGAAACCAATTTATTCCTCGATACTTTAATTTGACAAATTTAGTTCATAATCTTTATAAATTCCAACTAATATAGTCCAAACATCTTTTAAACTAAATTGATTATAGACTACACCACTCAAACTAAACAATTGACAAATTTTTTTTTTTACTCAAACCGAAAGATTTATGACTAAATAGGTCAAAAGTAAAAAAGTGAAGTAGTAAAATTGTACACGATTTTAATTTATGATTAAATAATTAATTTTTTATTTTTTATTTTTTTTTTAAAAATAATCACAAATGTATTTGATAATAGTTTATATTTAGTGATTTTTAAGAAAAAAAATAAAAAATCACATCCAAATTGTTTTGTAATAATTTTTATTTTTTGATTTTTTTCGAAAAACTTTAAAAATAATGAATTTTTTTTATTTATAAATTTTAAGTTTTCAATCATTTTCTTCCGATACTAAATTATACAAAACTTACAAGACTTGATTTACTCTCTAGAAAAAATATTTAGTCAAAATGAAAAAAATCATAAATCTGATTGAAAAATCTTCTTTTAAAAGATTTATAAATCATCTCATATTTTGGTAGTAATTTCTTAAAAATATAAAAATCAAAATTAAAAATCGTTACCAAACATAACTGATTGAAAAATCAATTAAAAAAAAATCATAAATCATAAATCAAAATCGTTATAAAAAATAAACAAGTCCTTATTTTTTCCGGTTTTAAATGACCTTGCATGGCAGGCCTTGCTTTGAAGCCAGGGGTGTTGCAACGAATTCAGCTTTGTTTTGTTGTAAGTGCATTTCCTTTCATCTTGTGCTATTTACCTTCTACAATTTGCTAGTCTTGTGCCTAAGCTTTTAGTTTCTTCTGCTAGGAAACCATGGCAAAGATAATGGAAAAAGTTGGAATTGTTCCCAATCTACCCATTGGTCAAAGTCCTTTCCCAAGTTCTTTGCAAGGCAGTATGAGCATGATAAATAGCTCATCAAGCCAAAACCCTCTTTTAAGTATCACACAGCTACAAACAAGATTATCAGAGCAGGGATCTCTAAACCTTCCTGGATATGGAAATAAAAGTACAGGTTTAAGTTCTGAAACCTTTGTGTCCAAAAGCACTTTAACTAATGCTCCTTTTGGAAGCCGAACAGAACAGATTAGCAGCAGTTTTCTGCAAAGTCCAACTTTGAAAGGAGAGGAAAGCGAACCAAATGTGGTAGGTAACAGATGGAATATGTTTGTTTTTAAGTTAAGCTGCTTATTTTTTAGATCTCTCTTCCTGAATTACTCTACCATGTTTGTTGAGGCGAGAACAAAGAGATACTTTGTTAATGAGAATAGAACTATGCATCTCGATCTTTTATCAAATTAATTATTCAGGATATTAGTGCTCTTGGCCTTCACAAAAGCCTATGGCTTCTATCTCAATAAAATTTAGCTTGATTATTCAAGATTGTGCAGTAGTGTCATGCATAATAAAACCTTGTTTGGTTTGGGTTTAATATTAGCTATTTTTGACATTCATTTAATAAAAAAATAAATGTAATTCTTGACAACCTTTGCAGGCTGGAAGCTTGAAGTCAGAAAACAGCATGCTTCACATGGTAATTTTTGAGATAGCCTAGAAGTTTTCGATTTGAAGATGACATAGTAGCTATTGATTGTTTTTTTATGTTATGTGAAAATTGCTCCAAACACCCACTAGCTTTCTAACTAAAACACAACTATTTCCACAATTTTGACCAATTCTACAAGTATAACATCCTAGTTTTACAACTGGATACACAGTATGTTTCTCAGCTGACATTATAAAAATCACGTCCTAAAGCACCAGCAAGTCATTGAAGAACTAAAGGAGGAGATTGAGAAGCTTCGTCAGATACTTTTGGAAGAACTGAAAGTAGCACCAGAAAAGCTGGAAGCAAGTAATTCGACTAAAAACAAATCAACATGTACTGATTGTTTTGAGTGTAGAAGAAAGCAAGGTAGATGACGCTAGACATAGAATGTCCTGAGCGGCAAAAGTTGTTTACTGTTACTCGTTTGATCTCTAACCCAGTAATTAACATTATCAGAGCTTCAGTGGTCATGCTATTATCTAACAAATACACAATAGAAATCCAGATTACCACACACAAGGCTGAAACGGAATAAGCCGTATAGCTTGCAAAAGCAGATCTTTTTTTTTTTTTAATTGAGCTCTATGTAAGTCAGTCAACCCGGAGAAGATAATCACCCTTGGATAAAAACGAGTTTTGGGTATATTTTTTAAGCTTAACTAAATCATTTCATTAACCCCAAAATTTTTAGCATAAATCCTTATATTTTTAAAATAAACATTTATAACTTTACATATAAGTTAATAAACTTTTATACCATATAATTTAATTATCAAAATTTTAAATTTTGCATATATGTCATAGTTTATAGTAACTAATATACTGGATTTTCTATTGATAAAATTTTAAAAAGTTTGATAATTAAATTAACAATTTAAAATTTTAGTAACTTAATAGAATATTTTTTCGGTTTGTACGGTAAACTTTGAATTTCTGTTTCTCAAGGAGGAGAGTTACCCTATGTTAAAAACAAGTTTTGACTAGGTTTAACTTTCTCAAATTTTGAGTAGCTTCAATATACGCCCTTAAATTCTGAATGGTATGATTTCGTGTTAAAACTTTTATAACTTTATATATATATATATATATATATATATATATATATATGACACTACAGACATTATTACAGATAACTATGACACAGACACTATTATAGATAATTACAGACACTGTTATAGATAACTACGACACATAGTAGATCCACTTGTCATCTTCTGCAGTTCTCTATCTTTATTGCATCTTGTCTTCTTGTGCAGATATTTATTATTGGTAATTCCACCACGCTTCCGCGACTCTTGATCTGGTATATCCACTACGCTTCCGCGGTTTCATCAATTGATAATTCCACCATGCTTCCGTGATTCAAATTAATCCAAGTCTACCTTTCTACTACTGAGGCTACCTCTATTTATAGATGAGGCTTGCTTTTACTATTTATACTATTCCTATTCACTATTTGTCTCATATGTTTTAATGCATCCTTATCTTATCCTTTCCATATTCTATATCCTTTCCATATTCTATGTAGGAGGACATGTCCCATTATATATATATATATATATATATATATATATAATTTTTAAGTAATATATATGATTTCATGTTAAAATTTTTAAAACTCTACATATAAGTATTTTTAATTTTTAAATTGTATGATTTAATTATTAAAATTTTATAGATAAAGCATAGCTAATATCTAAGGCATAGATTTATGGTTCAAAATTTGTGATCTATTTATAGACAATTTAATATTTCAGAATATATTTGGGACGTTTTAGATCTTTTAAAAGGAATAATTAATGCATTTAAAGAATTATATTAAAACTTAATATCTACATTCTTTAATGGAATCATCTATGGACGAAAACATTCGCGAGCTTTAAAGATGCTTTTGTTCCGTTTCCCTTGTAAAATCAGTTGCAATATGAAGCAATTTACAAATGTTATTTTAGTGTAGCTTAAAATATCCTAATATAATTAGGATTCTATTCTCAATATAATTGTTATTATAAAATATATTATTTTATTTTTATTTGAAAATTCTATTATTAATATAATTCCTAAATAAATTATCTTATATATATATCTTACCTACCGTAGATAAGCCACCGAGTTGGAAATTGTCATCCAATATCAATTGAGTTAAAACTTAAAAACCATCAGCCCCAGCATCCAGTTTTGTTGCTATCCTTTGAATTTGGTTATTGTTGGAATTTTTTTTTTTTTTTCTTCTATCGTAAGTGTAGTAAACTCATGAAAAATATTGGATTAATTTAAATTTTCATGTTTCGTCTATTTTCTTAATTCTTCTTATTTTATTTATATTTATAATTATTTATTTGTATAATTCAAGTTAGTTCTCAATTTCATAGCAAGTGTCCTCCTCGAAACCACTTAAAAAGAATGAAGATGTTAGCAGGAGATGTTAAAGATGGATGAGACATAGTCTTTGTCCTTTGGTACTGGCACATTTGTCTTTTTGGGCTATGGGAGACTTGTAGCGAAGGCCTATAAGAACTTAAATTAGTTGGCCTTGTCTTCCATTTTGAGGGGCTTTGTTCAAATCAAGGTCCACTTCTGTTTTGGAACAATGATCGCTATATCATGTCACTTTTTTTTTTTTTTGTTGGAAGCTATTTCATGTCACTTATATTTGCAAAACGTACCTAATATACTTTTTATCAAATTTAATTTAATTGAGAGGAGGGAAATAAATTTTTTTTTTTTTAGGAGAGTAGGGAAGTAACAAGCTTGTATTGCTATACATTGATTTTTTTTTCATTGCATATTCATTATACACATTTATATTGGAGAAATTAAATCCTCCTATTCATTAACCACTAAAAGAAAAAATTAACATGATATTTCATATTACATTTCAGCCAATATAGCTGTATCAAATAAAATTTTATCATATTATTATTTTTGTACTTTGTGATATTTAAAAAAAAATTAAAATATTACAAATTTGTCATATAACTTAAATAAGTTGGCCAAATGTAATTAGATAGTAAATTCACGTGGTTATATCTAATAAGAATGTCATATATTTGTGGTATTATGTAATTTAGAATAATGCTATTTTTAAATTATTACAACAAAAATATCATATTGTTATTATATGTAAATGATTGTATTCATCTGAACGCTTATTTATTTTTTTGCTCTAAGACTTTTCTATAACTTATATTCAAGGCTCTGTTTTTTTTTTTTTAATTTCTTTCACATACATTTTCCATTTCCATTCTCGTCACTTCCACAACCAATTACTTTACACAATAAGACAACCTCGCCTTTAAGTACTTTCTTATCTACCCTCTTCAAGCATCTACCGACCTTTTTATAAAGCTGCTTTCTTTGCAATGTACTACTTCAAAATTTGTTCTGACGTGGTTAATCAATTTTCGGTTCTAGCTTTCTGTGATGAATTCAGACACCTTTATTAAGCAAATTGTTTTTAATATATTAATTTTTATAAACCAAACTGACCTTAATTAATTAAGCAAAGGTATTTGCAAGTGGAATCTAACTCAGTATGATGATATAAAAAGTTAATAACATTACTGATTTCAGTGGGGATTTAAAATTTACTAAATGATTATTTTAGTCAAGAGTTAAGTAACTTTGTTCTAGTTTGTAGCAAAACTAACTAATTGGTTTTAGATCTTTAAAATGTAGTACGGAATTGGACTTTATTGTAATTTACATATTTTGTGCATTAAAAAAGAAATATATAATAATACTAAAGACACAAGTTCTTGAAACAGTCTAGAGAGCGAGTGTTATCCTCCCTTCTCTTCAGATTTTTTGCGTGGTTTTTTATCGAAATTTTAAGAGTCATTTTTGGAACTGGGTTGTGAGGGCATCGGTGTCTCTGTCATCGATTGATGGATCGTTTCTTAACTCCAGTTGGTAGCACCTCCCCTCTTTTTTTTTTGGTAGCACCTCCCGTTATCAGCTTGGATTGGTTGTGGGGTTAGCCTTCTATTGCAGTTGAGAGGAGCTCTGTCGCTGCTACTTCTATTTTTTTTTTTTTTTTCTCCAGCGCTTGGTTTTGGGCATTTTTCTGGTGTCGCTGGCTGTTGGTTTATTGTATGAGAATTGTAAATTATAAGTGTGGTTATGTTTTAAAGATTATCAAAAAATTTGAAAGGTTTATTTTTTAGTGCAAGTCCTTGTATTAACATCGTATATTATTAATAAAGATGGAGATTGGTCAATTGAAAGAGTTTACATTGTACTTCTGATAGTTAATGAAATGTTTCTTTATTTAAAAAGAAAAAGAAATAAGAAATATACAATAATTTAACGATTGAAATTAAAAAAAAAAAATTATAAATATCCATCCTCAATATCACATCATCCATGCACCAAATGTGTTTTAAGAAATCATAGAGAAAAGAAGGAACAAAAAAGATGAGCATGAGAACAAGAAAAAGCACAATTCAAAAAGTAGTAATTAAGAAGAAAAGTGAAAAAAGAATGCATAAAAGAAACTAATTAACAATCTAAAATATCAGTAAATTAATGCAACACTGTATATAGTTTCTAGAAACCAAATGCAATTCCAGCCAACATTAGTAATAGCAAAGAATTAATGGTGCTACTCTGAATTAGAAAAGCAGTAGAATCAGGTGAACCATCAATATTGGTGGAAGTTCCTGGAGACAGTGGTTGTGATGGGGGAGATGACTCAGGTCCAGCAGGTGTTGGTGGGGAGCTTGTACTAGAAGTTGGACTTGGGGCCTCTGAGCTGCTTATTGGTGGACTAGAACTTGAAACTGTTGGGGCTGATGGTATTGGGCTTGTAGATTGGCTAGGTGGGCTAGCCTTGGAGGTTGGAGGTGAAGAAGATGGAGTAGTTGGTGGTATGGCAGTGACTACTGGTGGTTCTGTAATGATGGGAGGAGAATTGGGTGCAGAAGCTGGTGCAATCTGAGCATTAATATTCGAGATTGCTATTAGAGCAAAGCAGAGACTTAGTGAGAGCGTGGCACTTGTGAGAGATGCCATGGCTCTCTGATGTTGAGATTTAGGGAGAGAAAAGATGGAACAGAGCTAGCTTTTAAAGAGAGAATTATAGAGTGCAAAAACCTGAGAGGGTCTGAATATTGTTTATGAGGAACAGGGGAGTAATGTGAGACTGATATATAGAGAAAATTCCTCCCTCGTGAAAATTTGGTGTACTGTCGGTTCTTTTTTCTGTAATATTGTAATTAAGGGTATTGAATTGTGCGATCTGAA